>JASXSY010000426.1:0-140601 GCA_034509805.1 Sipha maydis
AGCCATTCATTTGCATCATTGGTTCAAATTATGTAAGTTGTGATGAGTTCTATGTTTATTATTTTGGAACCTATTACAAATTTAACAACATTGTTTTTATAAGATTATTGTTTATTTAATAAATTACCTTATTTTGTATTGTATAATTTCATATAACTATGTGTAATTATTTATTATTTATTTGATATCATTTATATATGTAATTGAAAAATTGTACATTTGTTAGTAAGAACATGTAAAATAAACGATTTTTAAAGTTTTAATATCTTTATACTTTATTATAGTTATTTTTCAGAATTTTTTATTTTGTTCAAAACATACATATATAATATATATAAAACAAAACATTCAATGCTAAACATTTTAAAACAAAATAAATGCGCTTCATTTTAATAATAAAAATATCATTGATTACAATGCAATACTTTTTAATTTTATGATTTAATTTCCTTATTTTTAAAGACCATATATTTTTGTATTAGGTAAAAGAGCTATTAAAATAATTAAAATTAAATAATTAGTTAAAATAAAATAGTTTTAACTTAATTATAAGATTTTCTTTGTTTTAAAAATGTTGGGTCTTTATTATAAGTTAAAATGTTTTTAAAATAATAATAGTAGAACAATTAATTTAATGTATCTTATTTTTAATTTAATGATTTGATTTTCATCTTTTTAAAAGTATTATTTTCTTATAATAAATAATATATGTATTGAAACAATGATAAATGTGTTATTATTGAAAACATGAGATTTCATTGAATTAAATATGTACATTGATTTATTTTTATGATGAAATTTCATAGGCTCGAAATCATCACTGTTTTTCTTTAAATTTACAGTCGTTTTTCATTAATCCTACTACACTTTTCTCTGAGTGTATCTAATAAACAATTACATATCTAAGTACAGAGCAACGAAATTATGTTTTTTTTTTAATGTAATGTATTATTTCCTAAAATATACCATATAATTAATACTATAAAAAGTATATTTAATGAAATCGAATAGACCTAATTATAAAACTCATGTGTAGAAAATTGATTTAAAAAACGATTAACCTCACGAAAAGATAGAAATAATGATTTTTTATATATATACATATATATACATACAGTGTCATCACGATAAGTGGAAACACTCAGTAACTATGTGTAAGCTTCATATATTTTAATTCTGATTTTTTGGCTAAGTAATAAACATAATTATACACATTTTTATGTAGACTATTTTTGTGACAGTTAATTTCGCGCATGCGCACAATAACTTTATTTTTTTAAATAGCATGATCTATTTTTAACTACAAATTATTTTTTTTATACATTCTGGTAGTTTAATTTCTTTTCTAAGTTGAAAAATGGCCGAGTTATAGAAATTTGAATTTATGCTATTTACACGGGTATAATAGATTACACAATACGTAGTTTATAATAATAAGTACATAAAAATAGTAAACAGCATGTCAATTTTTTCAGAATTATTTATAATAACTAGATAAGTATTAAATCTAATATAAAATCAAAAAATATCGATTTTTAATTTTTATAGGTTACTGGCACTTGCTATAGAATAATATCGACTGTGAAGAACTTTTGAATTATAACTGGTACCTATGCCCATATGATATTATTTACACATTATAACTACAATATAATTACTAAGATAAGTTTAATAAAGATAAGTACAATAGATAAACAAGTGTTTAATAAATTGGATTATTTATTTTTATTTTACGTACTTATTATTATTAACTACGTATCGTGTAATCTGTTATACTCGTGTAAATAGCATAAATTCAAATTTCTATAACTCGGCCATTTTTCAACTTAGAAAAGAAATTCTACTACCAAAATTTATAAAAAAAATACAAAGAAAAATAATTTGTAGTCAAAAATAGGTCATGCCATTTAAAAAAAAAAGTTATTGTGCGCATGCGCGAAATTTACTGTCACAAAAATAGTCTAATTATATGAAAATGTGTATAATTATGTTTATTAGTTATATATATATATATATATATATAACGTTAATATTTCATTAAATACATTGTTTATAGTAAACTTTTCATATTGCATTTATAAGTAAATCATATTTTGAGATAACATATTTATCAGGGCTTGAAACTGAAATTTTTTTTTTCGATTTCGATTTCGGATACCGGTAATTATTTTTTCCGATTTCTATTTCGGTATTTGATATCGATATTTACTTCTTTCGGTTTCGGATATTGGTATTTATTTTTTCCGTTTTCAATTGCGGTTTCGAATACCGGTATTCACTTTTTTCGATTTCAATTTCGGTTTCGAATACCGGTATTCACTTTTTATTCTTTATCTTTCATATCTTACAAGAACTTATATTCTTTACTATGGTTGCTTCTTATGTGAGTTTCAAGATTATTGCTATGTCGACCTTTTAGTATAGGTCGCCGACACCCTTCGATTTTACACACTGATTCATTTTTTAGAATATTATAATTAAAATATAACTGACCAACAGGATTAGTTAACTTTCTTCGCATTTTAATAAATCACAAAAAAAACTAAACAATGTTAAGAGCAAATACCACGAGAGACGATACTATAACATAACTACAGAGGTTTCATTGCATGCGAAGTTGTAACTAGAATTATCGCAACTGCCAACTAGATAATAACATAATAGAAATTATATTATGTTATTACTTTACTTCATTAGTACATAAATAGTATCCCAATAACAATTAAATTTGTACAAAAATATTATTCTAATAATATTTCTTTCAACAGTGCGGTTGGTAGTGGGTGGAGGGCCGGAGGGAACACATTTTTCAGTTGACATAATTTGTAAATACCCAGACGATTACGTCTTAGTCTATAGTTATTATTATGTAGATTAATGATTAATAATGATATTTTGTTTCCGGATTTGAAAATTGGTATTTATTTTTTCCGATTTTAATTTCGGTTTCGGATATCGGTATCTATTTTTTTCTGATTTCGATTTCAATTTCGGATATCGGTATTTGTTTTTTACGATTTCGATTTCAGTTTCGAATAATGGTATTTACTTTTTGAGGTTTCGATTTCAGTTTTTGATATCGGTATTTAATTTTTTTGATTTCGTTTTCAGTTCCGTTTTCGATATCAATTTTTAACGGTTTTAACCGGTATTCAAAATCGGTGTTCAATACCGGTTTCAAGCCCTGATATTTATTTTACAGTTTACTACTGATATTTGTATATTAATTTATTATTGCTATTGTCATTACTCGTTACCAGTGTTGGGAATAGATAACTATAATATTACCTAGGTAAAGATAATAGATTATTGATGGAAATTTATCTAGATAAAGGTAATAAATAAATGTGATTTATTTAGATATAAATTATTTTTGGTATTTTTTTTATACCTAGCATAAACTATGCAGTGGCTTGAGTTAAAAACTAGAAAACTCCTAATAGGGACTTGATTAAATACTATATAATATTTAACCTGATCTGTATAGTACACAGACTTAGGAGAAGGTCGAGTCCCCAGGCAATCCTAAATACGTCAGTAGAACGATGAGTATAACAATTTATCAATAAACAATTTTCTATGCAATTAATCTACTGTTTTAAAAAATCAAACATTTTGGCGCATATATTACACCGTTGATTTTATAATGTTTTAAATTAATACTTTTACTCAAATTAAATAAATATACTTAATATGTACCTATTAGCTATTTATTAGTAAAATAAAAATAACAACATGAAATATAAATGTTTTAAACAACAGTCGATCAAAATTGACTTAAACGTTATAACCTGTAGGAACATTAAATTAATGGACGGGTCCATTTTCCTCTAAAAACGAGATACCGTTTTCCTCCAAAAAATAAAATAATAAAATCGTCAATCGTTGTCGAATGATAAAACAGAAATAAAAGAACAAATTAATTATTTTAAGTATAACTATAATATAATAGTACACCGTATGCTCCGAACTTGACGGGTGGCTAAAAAGATAATGAGTATAATAAACAAGTACGCACGTCGATAAAAATTCATCAATCAATAAATAATATAATAATAAGTGGTTGGTGTTAACGATAATACGAGTATGTAAAATATAAGATATAAAATATAAAATGTAATGAAATCCCAACAGTTTATAATATTATATTTTTTTATAAGTATAGGACATTTCAGCAACAAATGAATACTTGTTTAAAGAAAATAAATATAACAAAATATTGGAGGATAATAGACATAATTTTAGTCAAAATAATGTGGAGGAAAATGGTAACGGGCAAATTATTAAATGGAAATAACAAAACAGCCAACTATAATTAATTACTGGCTATAGAGATGTGAGTTTGTATTAAATGGTGGTATAAAACTTTATTATACAAGGTATTATACACACGGTATAAAATTATTTTATACAGACGGTATAAAAAAAATAAGGCGTTATTTTAGTTATGACCATGATTAAAGATACTTAGATATAAAATTATTATTTATTATTATCATTTATTAATTATTATCGTAATATGTTTTCCCATTGAGTAGAGAAAGTATTCATTTTAAAAATATCCATTGTAGCGTAGTGTTATCCTTATCGAATTAAATTTAAATTATTAAATTAATTTTTGTATTATGTGTTTTTTAAATATTTTCTGACTTTCGAGTCATTTTTGAAATTATTCCCTTTTTAAATGATTCGTATTTCATAATTAATAATAGGTTTATAACCTATGTTAAATTTCCAATAATTTGAGGTACTGCAAGGTTCTATATGGTATAATACTGATATAATACCGGTATAATATGTTTTTATACAAAAACAAATAAAATACGGTATTTTAACATCTCTACTACTGACTATCAAGATGTATTTTATATTTTGTGACTATTTTCAATTTATTCTATTTATTCTACACTACATCATCATGGTATAAGATTTTTAACATAAAATGTAAAAATGTATATAGGTAGCATAATATTAAATTAATAAATGTGTTTAAAAAGTTATCTAGATAATTTAATATAGATAACTGAAGTTTATATCTAAGAAAAAAAAGATAACCAGTTAATTTTAATCTATATAAGATAATAAATTATGAAACTTTCATCTAGATAAGTCCCAATACTGCTCGTTAATGTAATACCTATTTTATTGAATCATTTTATTAATTTATATAATTGTGTTCTATGCCCCTATAAACAATCTGTAAATAATATACTGCAATGATGTATTATATAGTTTATTAATTATTGTTATTACCGAAGTGCAGAATTTAATATATAGGTACCAAGACAGTACATTGTATTTATCAAAGATATACAATATCTATGGTGTAGATATCGAATTCAAGAGAGTTTGTTCGCTTTGTAAAAGCTTCATATGTCCGGTTATGGTGGTGGTATTTATTCATTGAAAGGTTTATCAATTTATTGAATTAAACTGGGACGCTAAATTTTATTTTTATTTATGAAAGATATCGATACATCATGTATTATTTTCAGTATAATATTTAATGACCAAATATATACTATAAGTACTATCCAATCCGCTTTTAAAAATATTTTTTATATATATATTTATTTATAAATTATTATTATCAAAACTTATAACGGGAACGTTAAAATATACCAATATTATTATTATTATGCTTTTAACTATCATATACATATTTTTATTTGACATTTTCAATTGCAAACCAAAATTAAATTTATTCACTGACAACTGGATATTTAAGATTCAAGTTATATTAGTGTTGGTGGTGTTTTGTTCTTTTGTACAGATTTTATTAATTCCGGGACAGGGATAATTACTTAAAATTCTTAAGCCAAATGTTTCATTATGTAAATTAAATCATGAATAATTCTCTATAATACACTAAACAATAACCAAATGGTTTTTGTATTGTATATTCAAATATGCCTTGACCAAATTATATTTCAAAACCTGCAACACTTATCTAATAAAAAAAAATAATAATAAAAAATGACTTAAAATTCGAAAAAAAATCGGTGTTTATTCTCATTTTGTATCTATTGATTATTTATTCATTTTACGGAAACATAATAATATCTATTAGTAACTATTATCTAACGTATTTCAATACGCATACCTTCATAGTAAAAAAAATTGTCGTACCACAAATATAACTTTATAATTTATGGGTTTTTCAAAATAATGAATTCATCATTTGCTGTATTCAATATTTTTTCTTTATTTCGTTCTGCAGGTATGACACGAGACAGTCATCGGCAAGCATGCCAAATCCACCGAGATGGTGGTCTTCACCTTTGGGATTCGGTGATCGTGCCTACTTTCACACGAGCAACAGTGAATTACAACAGTTCGATCAAGATTTAGTTGATCATCTGACAGTGGATAGAGCCATGGCAACCGATACCGGGATATACAGATGCAGAATTGACTTCCTTAAAGCGCCCACTCGAAACCGTCTAGTCAACTTAACAGTCATAGGTAATGTACGAAACGTATAGCGTAGTTACTTAATTTTACCAGTCATTGTTATTATTATTATTGAATATATTGGATATATTATGCACTTTGTATGGTTTTAATTAAAATATCAGCTGGAACTCGTCGGGTACATTTCAACTCTTACAAAATTACAAAAGTTCTACAATAAATTCAAAAAAATTATCAAACTCATACAAAAGTAGTCAGATAAAAAATGCGACGACTCAAAGAATTGTGTAATGTTGGTGATAACTGATAACCAAATGATGAATTGACTTGATGATTGCGTATATACATGGTTGTTTATACCAGGAATTAAAAATGTTACCGGGGAGTTCAATTTCTGTTTTACATAACTAATTTTTATTGTTATCTATACATTATAATTATTATTATTTATTTATTTTACACAAAATTAATGGAAAATGGGAAGCCATGAAAAATTAAATTAAAAGCAAATATTGAGTCAATGATTGCTTGTTAATATGTTGGTTACGCAAGAGTCTGTGTCACGTTATATCTGAAAAAGTTTTGACACGTTCGATTGACAGTCTTGATTTGAATTTACTACTAAATTTTGTCTACTAAAATGTATAGGTACGTCATATATTTTACTCTAAATTGTATTACAAATTATTGAGAGGAGAGATTTTGAAAAATTATTAATTAAAATAAAAATAAAAAATACAATATCGGCAGTTATAAATGAAACTGTTGTATATAATATCAGTTCTCAATTACAATGACTTAGTATTAGACTGCGCTAGATTATTATAAATCTAAATACAATGATAATTCATTGAAGTCAAAAAACGATTTAGAAATAATATTTACTATATATTTTATAGTTAATCGACTATTGTAAACGTAGAATATATCGACCAAAACGCATTATAATATAAGATTTATTTAAGTTATTTTACTATGTTTAAAAATTTTGTTTTGTAATGCTCGAAATTTGAAATGCTATAAAATTTAAAAAAAAATACTATTATAATTGTTATTTATTTTTAGATTTTTCCGATAGAAAGTTCAACTTGAAATATTATAACTTAGGATACCAAAAAATACCATACATTAAATTCAATAGATTATAAGAATTAAATATCTTTTAAATGGTGTGCATATATTGTACGACAAATCGATTAAAAATCTATGTAAAATAATAAAAATGATCAGTATTTTGAAAACTGTTCAATGACGACTGGAGACTTTTAGAATAAATATTAGTCATCTAGCTTAATCTTAGTATTTTGGTGTATTGTTTCATAATTATTTTAGTATTAAATTAACAAAAATACATTTTGTTCAAAACAAGTTTGTTATGATTTTGTCAGTTTTTCTTAAGTTTCTCGATAGTTTTTCACAATTTTCTTGAAAACTACTAGGGTGGTCCAAAAATGACATACTTTAAGTACCATCTGTGTTCAATTTCCAATCGATAGAGTGGTTATGTGAAACTTTTGGAGGACCTCTTTCCGAAAAAGTGTTTACGAAAAAAAAAAAAAAAAAAACGCTATTGTAAAACCATTAGATTCTTCTCTCCCCTTAGAATCTAAGAGAAGAAAAATAAATAATATTTCAGATGTTTTGTAATTTTTTTTTATTTTTTATTTATTAATTCAAATGTGAATATGTATATTTTATATATAACATTTATTTGGTGAAAATACATTATAAATATATGTATTATGTAATTTTCCATAGTTAACCTATTAGCCATCATGATATGGTCAATCTATCTTGATTTAAGATTGTTAAATATGTTTTTTTTTTAATATTCTTAAGATTTAAACTTAATAGTTGATATGGGTATGAGGAAGTAATCATCAATTTTATTTAAACTTATTTTCTGATGAAAATAATTACCTTTAAGAGCTTAACACTTTTCACGTTGGATCGTTTGTTACTAAAGTTTTAAGGAAACATCTGTCATTGACATACTTAGCTCTGGGGGTCGAAGTCTCGACCAGATACTTTACAAGCTTACAAGTCATTAAACGTGCTAATTACTGAATTTTTAAATACAAATCATTCATAAATCATAGTTTCAAACAAAATATGAAAGTTAGTACTTCAACTTCATGTAATATAGATAATAATAAGTTTGTTTTAAACTGATTGGGTATAGCCTACAAATATGAGTGGAGCATTATTATCTGGTTCGCTTACTTATAATTAGTCATAATTCAATATTGACAGACTTTGGTTGATTACATGTAAATGGTTAAAGATCATTTGTAATCAATTCTAACGTGGTGAGTTCCTATGAAATGATGCTATAATTTGATATCTAAGCGCATATATTTTCACTAATAGTTCTATAAACTCAAAGTACTTTTAATATAAATAAAAATAAAATTAATATCTATTATTTAAAAATTTAATGAAAAAGAGCATTTTTATTTTGTAAATATTTCAGTCCTAGTTAATATTGCTATTATTGTTTCGTTGTTTTAATCATATTTTATTTCTTAGTATAATTTTCAAACAATTTTAAATTATTTTCGCCAAATGTAGCCATTTTGTTATTTATTTAACAATTACATTAATTATTTCTTTCGGAAATTAATTTTAAAATAATATAAAAATTTAAGAATCTTCAAGCTGATTTTATATTTACAATTTAGTTAGGTCTAGTAGTTTAGAATATAATTTTAGTTTTATAAGATAAGTATTTTGAGTAAATTAGGATTTTAAAATCCATGTCAGATACCGAGAAAACAACAATTTTCTAAGTGTTGCACATTCAGTAAATTAAACATACATATTTATTTTGGCTTATCCTGGAAGGTGGGAGTAGTTTGTTGGTTATAACCCCGAACATTTTAGTTAAATATTTTAAAAATTATTTTATCAAACAATGTTCAAATAAAATAAAATAATTATAAAAAAAAGAACCGGATGGGCCTCGCTCTGCTGTACAGTTAGGGGTGGAGTGCACCTCGCTTATAGGATAGGTCATTATTATAATGGATTTGTTAAATTTGAATGCAATGATAGATATCATTGTATACGAATAACGATTCTGAACGGAGTTCATATGTTAGTCTAGAATATAATACAATGTTATTTATAAATATTATATAAGTATATTTTATTTTTAAACGAAAAATTTAGAAAAACCGAAAATTTAAATTGTCTATAAATAAGTCAAAATATGTCAAAATACTTTGAAATTTTAACCAAGTATAGAAAACGTCAATATAAAGATTTAATGATAATTTCAAGTTGTTGCGGTTTTTCGTTTTTGAGTTAGGGCATTTTAAAAAAACCGATATCATTTGTCAGTCTAGAACATTCTACATTATATTATATTTTACATGTAATTTTATGTCAATATTCGATGTTCAAACGCTTATAAAAAAAAATTGTGCCTATGGATTTTAATAATTTTTGAATGACATTAAGAACTACTTCTGTGGAATCTTCGATTAAATTTTCAAGTATTTTGTAGAAGCCAAATTTTTTTTATCACCGATTATAAAAATAAAATGTAAAAAAATCGAATATTTTAAATGACTATAAGTGGCTTAAAAATCAATATAATATTTTCAAAAAAATATTGCATAAAAGAAATACCAATCTTAACAGCTGGTAGAAATTTCAAAAATCTGCGACTTATACTTTTTGAATTATAACAAATATTTAAAATCGTCTGAGAATAAATCGCTATTTTATGCAATTTCGTAAATATTTAAATTTCAAACAGTCATACAATTTTTTCCTCTAATTCCGGTAGAAATTTTTTTAAAGATTTTTGAAGAGTAGCTTATACATAACCTCGTGTTAAAATTTTGAACCTTAAGTATGAACAGAAAAAATTTTATGAATTTTTAACTACAAAAAAACTTGCAAATTATCGTGATTTTTACATATTTCGTATAAATTGTAACTTTGAGCACTTATAAAAAAAAATTGTGACTTACGATTTTAGATTTTTTTTTATCAGTTAAGGAACAACTTATAAGAAACCTTGTATTAAATTTTCAAGATTTTCTAGGCAGCCAAAAAAATTTTATCGTTATTTAAAAAAAAATACTTAAAAATATTGAAAATTTCAATTGTCTATAAATAGCTTAATAAAAGTCAAAATACTTTGAAAATTTAATGGTGTATAGAGAACGCTAATCTAAACATTTGGTGAAAATTTCAAGTATTTACATCGATTAGTTTTTGAGTTATAGCAAAATAAAAAATTTGATTATGTCAAAAACTGGTTTTGCGTAAAAACTCCCGTTTTTCCCAAATTTTTTTATGGTTTTTCCCGTCGCATTTAAAAAATATTGGAAATTTTTAACTTTTGACCCCCCAAAGTACCAAATAGATTCACTTTCCTTTCAGAAAAGTTGCTACATAAGGCAATCGAAGCATTTTTACTGCCCCAAAACGTGTCGACAGACACAAAAAAAAAAAAAAAAAAAAAAAAAAAAAAAAAAAAACACACATCATTGTAAAATCAATACATTCTTCACTCCGTTCAGAATCTAAAATACAAATAATAACCGAATCCAAATCTTAGAACGTGTGTCGCTAGCAACTAATTATTTTTATTGAATAAAAATCGTTTTTAGATAAAATTTATTGCCCGTAATGCGGATACAATTCAATTATGGATCGTGGTGGCACCCAGTGGTCACCATTGTAATGTACGAACTAAATAAGAAATGTTTCACGTTCATTTTTTAATTTAACGCCGTCGTATAGGCCGATCAAATCGTATGCATAAACACTAATACATAATTTGAATTAAGGTAATACTTAAAAAAATGCATATGTTTTCTATAGTGATCGATTCACACGACGACCACAGAAGACCCCTTTATTTGTTAGTCTACTGTCTTATATACATTTCATTTAATTACAGATATTATTTTTCTACGCGCTATTTTAACATATAAATATAGGTAATGATTGTTTTACAATTGTTTTCCTGTACACTAAAATGTTATGTTAACCTATTTTCTATTACGACATAAATTATATACGTTTATTTTAATATATTTTGAATAAATATGACCTTAAATAATGTTATTGGAATTGCATAATTCTATACAATATTATGAATAGGTGCTAATTCAATCGCATCGCAATCAAAGGCAAAATTAGGAATTTTCACGTCCGGGGAAAATTTTTAAACTACACCATATCATAGACTAAGAAACAAATAGCTTTTCCAACAATTTTATTCCTTATAATCAAGATACAGTCATATTTATTGAGCTTTAAATACATTATCAATGACAAAGTTCAAAATATTAAACAAGTGGTCAATAATAAATAATATACTAAAAAAATAACACACTCTAAAATATGACGATTGGGTCATCCCCGATCTTTGTCTTCCTCCCCTTAGTTACGCTCATGATTGCAATACGCGTTGGTTAGCCGTGTAGACTGGTCTCATATGTTAGCAATACAGCACTACAATGACGCCGCTTATCCCTAGTACCCAATACATGTTCAACAATAACTATACATCGACTGGGATATTGATATTTTACGTTGTATTTACGAATTTTGAGTGTGTTTTTCATTACAGTATTAATAATTAATACTTCTCAACGTGTTGGGAAACAAATAACATTCGTCATTATTTATAGAAATTTACAAATTATCAATTCTGGCGCAAATTATTATTTTAGGTACTTACCTTAGAAAAAACAAAAAATATTCAACATAAGTTTAAATAATTAATAGAGACATTTCAAGATATAATTTATGAATGCACTGAATCAAATTTGATTAATGACATATTGAACGCGGAGTTAGAAATGTGTACTAAATGAGGTAAACTAGTGGTGTACTAAATATTCAACTTTCTCATTACCCGAACTTAAAAGGAAAAATGCTATTGAAGTATAAGTCCTTACGCTTATCTAATAATATTCGAACTCTGCAAATATTCATAATAATAACACTTCCAGTGTCTTCTGTCACAGAAGATCTATTGTTTTTAACCTTTCGTCGACTGAAAACTTATTTATAAAATTCTTTTTGACCTTATTCATAGTATGAATACTGACGTGAATATCAATAATGTAGATAAATTTGTAAGAACATCAAAACGAAAAATTAATTTACATTTATAGCTTGAAAAGAAATTTATATTTATAAAATTTTTATTTTTATTATCATTATTGTTATAAATATATGATATGAAAAAAAAAATTATTTTGTTATACTTTTTATACCATCCGTCCCGCAAAAAAAAAAATTCAGTTACGCCTCTAAAAATGTAATATATTACACAATATCAGGTATACAATGGTATGTGAAAGGATAATTTGGAATATTAAAACTGTCAAAAATATTTTTTACTCTTTACATTTGAATATTGAATATTACATTGTACAAATATATTCATTAATATTCATGGTATTATAATATATGTATACATTTAATGGCAACATTCGTACTTGTAAATCAATTAATTTTTTATTAAAATTTAAAATTCAACATTTCGATACTTTTTATGTACTTACATACAAAATTTAATTTCCTATTTTCATTATTTATTTTTTTGTATCATGTGTTT
Organism: Sipha maydis; assembly: GCA_034509805.1. NCBI lineage: Eukaryota > Metazoa > Arthropoda > Insecta > Hemiptera > Aphididae > Sipha > Sipha maydis. Next base: position 13,004 of record JASXSY010000426.1, read on the forward strand.
GTTACAGTCGCTCCGGGTCGGCCGAAAATTTATTTCGAACAGAAAAATAAAGTTGAAGAGGACCGTCCAGAAAATTACCAACAAGATTCACAAAACATCGTTATCGACGAGGGCAGTCCAACAGTCACATTGGTGTGCATCGTTAATGGAGGTAAAAATAGTCGTAAAGCGTAATATAGATTATACAAAACTCGGACGTTTAATAAACGAATGATTGATTACTCACAGAATGCCATTTGATTCATAAGGAAAATGCAGATTGGCGTGCAAATTTGCGAATTTTCGTGTGTTATATCGAATACGTAGATACAAAATGAGAATTATCTACGCTGGTGATTTACGACTTGTGATAAGGCTAGCCAGTGTTGGATACAGATAACTTAAAATGTATCTAAATAAAGATAAAAGATTTTATTTGTTTGTCAGTCAAACTTTGTCTACAATATAGATAAAAAATAATAAAAATGAGTATTATCTAGATAATTAGTTTTAGATTCTGGTCGGAGTGATAGAATCTATTGGTTTTACAATGATGTGTGTTTTTTTTTTTATTTATTTTTTTTTTGTGTCTGATGACACCTTTTTTGGCAGTAAAAAAGCATCGATTTGCTAAAAGAGCAACTTTTCTGAAAGTAAAGTGAATGTAGAAAGTATTTTGGCATGTCAAAAATCCAACTTTTTCATTACTTTTTAAAAAAATCGAATAAAACGATAAAAAAATTACGAAAAAACGGGACATTTTACGCAAAATCACGTTTTTACAAATGACATTTTTTTTAAATGCTCTAACTCAAAAACCAAAAATCGAAACAACTTGAAATAATCACCAAATCTTTATATTGGCGTTCTCTATACATGGTTAAGTTTTCAAAGTATTTTAAACATCTATCAAATTTAATTGGCAGACCGAAAACTCTTTAAAATTTAATACAAGATTTATAATAAGTTAAACTTATCGTAACTAAAAAATATCGGTGATCGGTTACTCAATTTTTTTTTATAAGCCCTTAATGCTCAAATTTGTATAAAATGTGTAAAAATCACGATAATTTGCAAGTTATTTTGTAGATAAAAATTCATAAAATTTTTTCGGTTTATACTTTAGGGTCAAAATTTTAACACTAGGTTATCTATAAGCTACTCTTCAAAAATCTTTAAAAAATTTCTACCGGACTTAGAGGAAAAAATTTTATGACTGTTTGAAATTTAAATATTTACGAAATTTTATAAAATAGCAATTTATTCTCAAACAATTTTAAATATTTGTTAAAATTCAAAAATTATAAGTCGCAGATTTTTGAAATTTTTACCAGCTGTTAAGATTGGCATTTCCTTTATGTAATATTTTTTTCAAAATATTATATTGATTAATAAGCCACTTATAGGCATTTAAAATATTCGATTTTTTTCCATTTTTTTTTATAATCGGTGATAATTTGGCTCGTAAAAAATACTTGAAAATTGAATAGAAGATTTCACAAAAGTAGTTCTTATTGTCATTCAAAAACTATGAAAATCCATCGGCACAATTTTTTTTTATAAGCGTTTGAACAGCGAATATTGACATAAAATTACATGTAAAATATAATATAATGTATAATATTCTAGACTGACAAACTATGTCGATGTATGCAACTGCCAACCCATCCTAACTGAAAAATATATTAATCGTTTCAAAATAAAATATACTTTTTACAATATTTATAAATAACAATGTATTATATCCTAGACAAACATATTAACTCCGTTCAGAATCATTATTCGTATACAATGATATCTATCATTGCATTCAAATTTAACAAATCCATTGTAATAATGACCTATATTATAAACGAGGTGCACTCCAACCCCAACTGTACAGCAGAGTGAGGTCCATCCGGTTCTTTTTTTATTCTAGTTTTTCATTGTTTTTCATACAAAAAAATAAATAAATTATGCAACAAAATTTTTCTCCGAAAAAAATTGTTTGATACGTCAGATATCCTAAACTATAAGTAACAATTGTATGTCAATAAATACAATCCTATTTTGGAATTATATATTACACAATTAATATTTTCGTATTTTACCTAGATATATCGAATCATACTAGTGCATATGTGTGTTACAGACGTTGCTTATTTAGGTTAGTTTTAATTTTGCGGGTACAATTTTATTTTGTCATACTGATTAAAGAGCTAAAAAATTAAATCCAAGAAATCTTATGCTTACATTTTATAAAGTAAAAACTCTGAAAAAAATAATAATTGTATTTATAGTTATTCATAGTTGTTCATACCGATTCGGTAAACATAAGTTGTATTTAAAATAAACGAACTATAATAAAGATGTTTCTTATAACAATAGAGTACTTACTAGACAAAAATATACTTTATTAAATAATATATTATCTTGTTAAACGTTTACGTATCATTTAAGTCAGCTATAATTTTAATGCTATAATTATATATAGTATTTGCCTCGATCTCGGTATTATCTGCTCTTATTATATTATGTACCTACACTCTAAATAATATTACAAGCGATTTTTTACATAATTGCTATAAATATTAAAGCATTAACAGCATTCTAAACTACAGTAGTAAAACTAATAGAATATCAAAAGTAAATACATATAAAAGGCTACTTGAGTCTATTAAGTATTATCTCTCGACAAAATGTATCATTATAGATATTTTTTGATATATATGTAACTCATTTTTTATATTATTAATATAGAAAATGAAATGAAAATATTTAATTCAAGACTTTATTTTTTATGTTGATTTGGTTCAAAAACAATTTGTATGTGTATCGATTCTTCATAAATCGTCTAATATTAAATAATCCGTGTTAACGTTTATCAACAATAGTTGATTCGGAAAATCATTTTCACCATCAATTACATATGCGTATAGTTTATTTTTCCATTTTCTTCAAAGTCGTAATTTATGAAAGATGATTTAGCTTACATAATCTGATATTTGGTCGGTCGCTGTTATACCCTTATCGACCTATTGTGTTATACTGACAAGACAATTAGTTACGAGTCTGCTATGGTGGTTAAGAAGCGGCCCACGGATAATTTGTTTTTAGACAGATACATCATCCAATAATAAGGGTCATAATATTTATTTTCATAATTATTATTGTACAGTTTAAAATCCTATTATCGCAAGACTCTTGAAATATCAAATGAATTTTCTATGTAAAGTGAACAGTTTTATTACTGTGAATTAGGTGTGACTTTTTGCGACGTCTGTTTTGTCTGGGAAACTCAAAATAAAAAATGAATGCATACTATCTATCTAAGCGTGTTAAATTACACTATTTAACTACAATGTTAAATTTAATATTAATTACAATAATAATAATAATATATTATTGCAATATTATACTTGATAATATAATGTAGTATTCAAATAAAAAAATAATAAAAGAGTGTGAAAGTTGATAAATTTTTGTTGCATATTATACTATGTACAGTGGCGTATTTAGATGTTTGATGCCCAGGGTAAATATAATTTGGTGCCCCCAAAATATTAACATTTATTTACCTTTGTTCTATGATCATTAAAAAATAACATAATCATACATAGAAGTTTAGAACATGATATAATATGAAGCATAATATAAATTTGCAATATGTCATGCAAACTATATACTATGACACTTAGTAGCAATAAACATTTTCTATGAATAAAGAAATGTAAAAAAGTAATATAGTATAAATTTAAAGTATAATCTTTGATAGTAAATTGCATATTAATAATATAAGTAGGTAATTTAATTAAGGGTGTAAAAAAAATAAACAATTAGCACTAACCGTATGTTATAAAATATAAATTATGATATTAATTGATTACTGAATACTAATGACACAAATGAATGAAAGTAAATATTAAAAGTATAACATACTTGACGTATTTTCTGAGCTGTTTAACACGTTATTGCCGTTATTAGCCTCAAAATAAGAGTTTATGCAAGGAACTTTTGCCATAACATATGCCATTTCAATTTTTTTATTTTTTGCTTTCTTGCGATTACTAGAACCACTAGGCTGCGTTCTACTGGTTTTAACCATCTGAATACCATAAGCAATTTAACGAAATTAAAAGCAAGAAGCATTAAGCATTTAATAAATATATTTTACAAATTATATTATATATTATATTGCCAATAACACATTTTATATAGACAGGAACGAAATAATTTAAAAATACATACAGTGTATAAATATTAAGTAGATTGCAGTGATTGCACAGAATATTGAGAATGCCAGAGCCCAAAAGAATAAAATATTTAGACTTTGGTATAACTTTAGTATAAAGGAACGCTTTATCACGGAGCACGAACGTACTATAGTCAGAGCAACTGCAGCGTAATTAATATTTAATAGTCACCATAATAGTTAGTACAATATATACGCCGCCCGCCATCGAAGTAAAAATAGATTTTATTGACGACTGATGACTGACGGGTTTCGGGGTGTCTCTGAATTTCCCATAGAATAATTTCCTGATATGTACAATATACATCACAGATAAAGTTATCGCTACAACTTACTATATATACAAGTCATACAACTAATACATACAACATACTATACTATACAATCGCTATCGTGTTTTATAAATAACCAATTTTTATTTCTGAAATTCCGCGTGTTTGGTCGAGTATTATCTATATAATAATTGAGGCAATAAGCACAAATAACTTATTTTGTAAAACTATAATTATTGGCTTTTTCAAATAAAAGATTGATGACCCTTGAAATTGATGCCCGGGGCGATTACCCCCTCTCGCCCCCACCCCCTAAATACGCCACTGACTATGTATGCATTTTTTTTTGAGTGAAACGATAAAAATAACATTTTATTAAAAAATAATATTTGAAACATAGATATATTATGTACAATGTGTTTGTTTAAATTAATACTTAATTAATGTATTTTAAAGTAGTGATTTGTGCATTAAAATAAGTTCATATCATGTATACGATTGGGTAACATGTTTAATATTTTGCAATTTAAATATTTTGTTTTATAAAAAGTTCCTTAAACGGCGGTAGTTTTGTTGAAATGTTAAAAACTATATTTTTATTCAATTCTTTAAAACGATAAAAAAATGTATTTATTTATACTTATGTGACAACCTACACCATAACTATGATGACTTACCCTGAGACGGTGCGAAATTTCACATATTATTATGAACACGGAAATATTTACGGAACAAATGTTTTACTCGTATTATTTGTATTTTAGCTAATTAATAACAGTAGTAAACAGATAGAATTTATGATGGATTAACTAGAAATATGTTTATCATACAATATATTATGAACTAAGTTTAACGATTAGGTGTATAACCGGTATTTTAAAAAAAAAATAAAAATATTCTTAAATATTTATAAAGACTCTTTAGGTTTAAAACTCATTTAATATTCTTCAAACAACAATTTCTCAAATTTATTTTATTGCAATATGCTTTATTACAATAGGTATTATTAGTTTATGTCCATCTGTACATTGGTATACGTTAGAAATATAGTGCTTTAAAAACAACTGTTTGAATTAAAAAATATATGAAACTCAATTTAATAATGAATATTTTATTAATCATTTTACTCATTGACTTATATATTCAGCGGTGTGAACAGGGAATTGTGAAAGCAAATCGTCTTTATATATTTATTTTATTTTGTTTACAATTATTTAATCATAATAATACATATGTTTTTTTAATTAATGTGCCACTGTCGTGATGTTTATATTATTATCAGTATTATGAAATAGGTAAGAGAGATTCAATTGTCTATAACCATTGGTCTATGACGGTTTTTTCTTTTATTTTTTTGCGTCACTAGCTACGTCTACATAAGTTCGCTACCGTGTGCATTGCATATCATATTTGTACAAATATGTCAAAGTAAAGTTCTAAAATTTCTATAACTTTCTAACTTTAAGTACCTAATTAAGTAGTTTTCACACTTTACAACTAATGGCAATTATAATATAAGAGCAGTAACGATTCTCAATCAGGTTTCTATTTTAGTAATTAAAAAAACCATGGGCACCCATCGAGTAATTTTAAATTTCAGTGAAACGTAGTCACGCGCTGTAAATAGTTGGTACACCGAGAAATATTAATAACTTCTGTTTACTGTTTGAGAAAAATAAAACCCTATAAAAAAATAAAATATTGTCTGGAAAATTTGCTTGTATACTTTTGTTGTTTCATTTTATTTTTCGTTACAAGTAATTTAAACACGTCAACAAAGGCTTGTAGTTGTTATGGCTGCAACTGATATGCGTGTTATAACTTATAATTTATAAAGACGTGTATAAACCATGTATTATACTGTAGAGAAATAAAAAACATGTTATGTAAAATGACGGGACAAAATTAAAATATCATAATATTAATAATATTGCAACTGCATTAAGTTAATTTTGAGTTAGCATTAACATCTGACGTACAATAAAATAATAGGTGTAAAATATACGTACCGCTAAACTTCTCGAAATTATTCTTCAAAGGCACGGAATCAACATAAATGAACAATTTACTTTATTTTTATTCTATTTTTAATCTTTTAAACCACTCGAAACAAGTGTTAATTTAATAAATGCTTATAATTTTGTAAAAACTTCGAACGAAGATTATTTACTCCTTGTTTTTTGTCACGTTATTATATTCATTTTACTTTCAAGTTGAATTTACTTGTAACATTTGTAACTAAACTTTCAGTTTCTTTTTTTCAATAATGTTATTACTTCGTGATTACAAATTTAACTTATTTATAACACTATAAGGATGTATTAAATTTTATGTTAATCTAGTTACACAGACTAATCAGAAGTTCAGTGAATGTGCACGGTAACTATAAAGTATAAGTTAAGTAAGAGGTAAAAATATTTTCTTATAGTATCCTCTAATAGGTGATCGATAACTGTTAGTATACTTTTGGTATTTTGATAAATAGAAATAATTGAAATAATTGCATTTATAATTTACAAGTTAATTAAACAGCGTAAATCCGGTATTAAATAATGTTTTTGAATTGATTTTAACCTTAACATTAAATTGTTAAAAATAGATCAAATTCTCAATCATTAAAACTTGTTTAAAAATGTAGGAAGACTAAAGAAATATTGAATGACAATGATGATGTTCTTCTAGGCGTGTACAAAAAGGAGGTTTAGGGTTCAATCCTTCTTTCGGAATTCAGGAAAATTATAAAATATATTTGTATAGAGTAAAAGTGGCGTATAAATTATATAAGAGTGAAAACGTACAACCTAATAAAACCTAATTCTCCAATATTTTTTTGTGTACGTGTTTGTGTACGTGTTTGTGCACGCCTCAGTTGATCATAATATCAATCGCTTAAAAATTGTCCGCACGAAACTGTCGCGTTGTCATTTCCATCGTCAGGAGAGAATTATTATTGTCGATTTCCGTCGGACTGTTTTGATTTCATTCACCAATGCTTTCGATACGTATTAGTAGTAGTTTTAATTGTACAAGCAGACTGTATTCCGTATCGTTGTTTTATTTTTTCCAATTAGTTAAATAAAACGAACGAATAAGTATCGTTAACGTGTTCATGTTTACAGGATGGCCGCGACCGCGGTTGACGTGGTACAACGAGAACGCTGTGCTCGACTCCACGTATAGTCTTTTGGGCGACGAGGACGACAACGGCCGCGGACAACGCAAGAATGGCCGTTCCTCCGCCGCCACCGCCGCCAGTGTCACCACGGTGAACCGTCTGGTGTTGACCAACTTGACCCGGTGGCATTCGGTAATGGGCCAGCGGCACGCGACGACGGGCACGGCGCGATTAACGTGCCAAGCCAGCAACAGCATCGCCACCGCCACCGCGTCCAACGGGCTCTCGCGGCCCTCGGTTGTCGCCGGCAACGGAAACCTACCGCCGCCCGCCACTACAGTGCACACGTACGTCCGATTGAACCGTAAGTGAACCGTTGATTCTTATTGCCGTCGGCCGCGTTCCGTCGTGTCATGATGTAACGTCGGTGCTATTAATCGGTCGATCGTTGCGCGCGTTTAGGTTTCGGTACGTTCTCGTTCTACGCTACTAGTATCACCGGCGCACCAATGCCTTTCTCACGACACGATGGATTTGATTTATTAATGTTTTTAAAAATACGTGAAATAAAGAGACGCTTTCGTTTGTTTAAATATAACGCAATGCATATTTATAATATGGAAAGTCTAACATCACGATTGTTCATGCGATATTGTCAAATTGTATATACTTATTTCCTTGTATATATGCAACAGTTCGATCCAGCATAAGCGATTCCATCCCATTTTTGAGTGCATTTTTGGTCTACAGCAGCGTTTCTCATTATTTTTTCTTTCACGTACTTCTCGACCTCTCGGAATTGCTTAAGGGACTTCCAACTGCTAATTTGTTTATGTCCGCATAGGGCTGATAAGGATTTATTATCCTAAATTAGTTTTAACGAAAAAAAAATAATTATGAAGTATTTGGTTATTTTAATCAATTTGCGCAATATATAAAATAATAATAATTTTACAATTTAATTTTAATGTGATCTTTGGGGTCGTTTGATAACACTTAATTATTGAAATCTGGTTCCACATATGATAATTAAACTCATAAGCAAATTGCGATACTTATTTTTAATGAATATGTATGACGAAAAAAGCTTTTTAACAAACGCAATCCATGTTATCAAATATTTTATAAATCATTAATTTATTCAAATTCATCAGTTTTTACATTTTTCACCATTACCCTATTTTTCTCGAGTACTTTCTCGTGTCTTTTCGTGTAACCCCGGTTGAGAAACACTGGTATACAGTACCAACAAAAAAAAAAATAAAAAAAATACAAAATATGAAGCCGTTGTACGAGGTGGGTACCTAAATTTATAAAATCACCAAAACGAAATAAACCAACACCAAAGATTTTGAACCGGTTCGACTTTTAAATAACAAAAATATTTTAATATTTGTGGGTTTGACTAGGTTATCAATTCATTATATTATTAACTAATTCACGAAAAAAATAATTCAAAAAACTGTAAAAACTAAAAACAATTAATAATAATGCACTTATATTATACAGTCAATTGAGAATGTTTCCATCGTCCCCTCCCCTAATGGTATACCACTGGTATTCGAGAATTTAGCTGTCGAGTTTTCATTAAACAATTATTATCGATCGTGTGGGTACGATGTACGTTTAATCTTGGTTCAAGGTATTATTATTACTATTATTATATCTATAATTTAGAATTGTTCACAGTTTACCAACTGCTATTCAGGAATTTCGATTTTCGGCAAATAACCTATGAAGAGTAATGTGTGATAGATTAACATAATAATATAAAACATGAATAAGTAGTTTTCAACGAAATCTCAACTATTGCTCGGAATTACTCAACAACTACGTGACAATTGTTGAGAAAATTTACATTATATAATACCATGGATCTCCACCGTTTTCAGTTTAAATTTAAGCAAATGAAATTTAAATTCAAATTAATATAAATTTCTTCATTACGTTATTTAAGTAAAATATTCCTATTGATTTCATTATATAAAAATCCTTTATAAAGATCATTAAAACATTAAAATGTTATTTAATATATATTGAAACATTAACTTTTATTATTATTTTAGATTCCGAACGGAGTGATAGAATCTATTGGTTTTACAATGATGTGTGTTTTTTTTAGATTCTGAACGGAGTGATGGGATCTATTGGTTTTACAATGATGTGTGTTTTTTTTTTTTATATTTATTTTTTTTTTTTTGTGTCTGACGACACCTTTTTTGGCAGTAAAAAAGCTTCGATTTGCTTAAAGAGCAACTTTTCTGAAAGGAAAGTGAATGTAGATGGTACTTTGGCATGTCAAAAATCCAACTTTTTCAATACTTTTTAAAAAAATCGAAGAAAACGATAAAAAAATTACGAATAACCGGAAAATTTTACGCAAAATCACGTTTTTACAAATTACATTTTTTTAAAATGCTCTAACTCAAAAACCAAAAATCGCAACAACTTGAAATATTCATCAAATCTTTATATTGGCGTTCTCTATACATGGTTAAGTTTTCAAAGTATTTTGACATATTTTGACTGATTTATAGACACTTTAAATTTTAGATTTTTATAAAATTTTTGTTTTTAAACATCTATCAAATTTAATTGGCAGACCGAAAACTCTTGAAAATTTAATACAAGGTTTATAATAAGATAAACTTATCGTAACTAAAAAATATCGGTGATCGGTTTACTCAATTTTTTTTTATAAGCTCTTAATGCTCAAATTTGTATAAAATGTGTAAAAATCACGATAATTTGAAAGTTATTTGTATTTGTAGATAAGAATTCATAAAATTTTTTCGGTTTATACTTTAGGGTCAAAATTTTAACACTAGGTTATCTATAAGCTACTCTTCAAAAATCTTTAAAAAATTTCTACCGGACTTAGAGGAAAAAATTTTATGACTGTTTGAAATTTAAATATTTACGAAATTTTATAAAATAGCAATTTATTCTCAAACAATTTTAAATATTTGTTAAAATTCAAAAATTATAAGTCGCAGATTTTTGAAATTTTCACCAGCTGTTAAAATTGGCATTTCCTTTATGTTATATTTTTTTCAAAATATTATATTGATTTTTAAGCCACTTATAGTTATTTAAAATATTCGATTTTTTCCCATTTTTTTTTATAATCGGTGATAATTTGGCTCGTAAAAAATACTTGAAAATTGAATAGAAGATTTCACATAAGTAGTTCTTATTGTCATTCAAAAACTATGAAAATCCATCGGCACAATTTTTTTTTATAAGCGTTTGAACAGCGAATATTGACATAAAATTACATGTAAAATATAATATAATGTATAATATTCTAGACTGACAAACTATGTCGATGTATGCAACTGCCAACCCATCCTAACTGAAAAATATATTAATCGTTTCAAAATAAAATATACTTTTTACAATATTTATAAATAACAATGTATTATATCCTAGACAAACATATTAACTCCGTTCAGAATCATTATTCGTATACAATGATATCTATCATTGCATTCAAATTTAACAAATCCATTGTAATAATGACCTATATTATAAACGAGGTGCACTCCAACCCCAACTGTACAGCAGAGTGAGGTCCATCCGGTTCTTTTTTTATTTTATAAATGTGATAAAATAGCACAACAAAATGTTTTTTTCCACATATTTTATAATTAAGACAATGTATATACAACAAAAATATATAGTTTAGATGTGATAATTTTTACCCTTATTAAAAAACTAAAAAACTAAAAAACTAGTGTCAAAATTTGCCTTATTATATTTTTAATGGTTTATTGAAAGGAATAGAATTTGTATTTTTCCGTTCCCGACAATATAAAGACAAATAAAACTTACCTAATTTTTTTACTCAATTTTAAAGGAAAGCAATTAAATTTTTAAATAATTATTAATATTATTAATATTTATTAAATAAATATATATTTTTTAAAAACAACTAAATCAATAAAATAATTATCTTAAAAAACATTATGAAAAACTTCTGTTGCGCAGGTATTATTTTAAAATGTATATGAAAAAAAAATTTTTATTTTTGCTGGGATAAAAATAAATGAACACTTAAATTTATGAGGTTTATCGATAACAACAATATCAGTAATGTAACACTTTTGGCGATTATTGGTGTCATTAAGGTAGTTAAACTATAATGAGGACGGAAGCGGTTTAGAGTGTTATATCAAAGATATGGATAATAATTAATAATTAAAGCAGAAATCGCAAGCAAAAGCGCAAAGTAATAAATTTGATCAATAACAGCAAAATGGCGCAATTATAAAATATCTGTGTAGTAATAATAAATAGGTTTAATATAATTTATGATATTAGGAGAGTATTATGATGTTACAAAAAAAGAAAAAAAAATTTGAAATAATATGAAGTCAGTAAATGTAGATGACACGACTGATTATTTGTATTCGTTTACATAATATGTATAAATATTTAGTGATTTATTTTTATTTTTTCTTCATGAAACAAGTTAATTTCAATCACGCATACAATTTAGTTGAAAATTAAGAGGAAAAAAATAAGCTCTACATTTTAAAATCACCGCAAATTATTATTTGATGTCTTAAATCATGACAGGTTTAATTTAGAATAAATATTTACATTACAAAATGTTGATTACTAATCAGGATTACCAGGATTCCGACCTTCTATCCTGTTTTGAAATGTTTTAAAATTAATAAAAGAAGGCGATTATTGAAATAATGAAAAATTACTACTTTAACACGTAATAAGATTAAAAAACAAATAAATTACACTAATTTGATGAAATAATTGTCGAATGATTAAAAAATATTTACAGGTTTAGGCTAACCTTCAAATTGCAAGTAAACACCATGGTAAAATAAAATAAATAAAAAAAAAAACTGTCTTATGATGTATATAACAAAAAAAACATAATAATATTAATCATTAATAAGAGTATACAACAATTATATAAGTTTATTAATTTGAGCTATTAAACGCATCAGATATTGATAAATTATTAATAAACAACGAAAATAAGTAGAAATGTATCATTATAATACGAGTAAATACTTACGACAAAATGAATTACAAAATTTTTAATGTTATATTTACCTAAGTAAAAAAAAATTTATTTCTATATCACAAATGTTTAAATTTTGAAAGTATAAATGTTTATTTTATCATATTGTTTAACAGAAAGTACTTGTAAGATTAATTTTAGGTGCTTATTCATTTTATTTATGGATACATAAAAAAAACATATTTTATTTAAAATATATAATTCTCATTTATAAATTTATTTATATATTTTTAATTATGTTTATTGGAAATGTTTTTTAATGTGTTTTTATTGTGTTGCTAAGATTGTATCATTATTTTCCGTATTATAATTATTCGCTCAAATCATCCATTCTCACAAAATGCATTTTGTAAATGTAACTAGAAAAGTTGTTAAAGCATTTTAAACATTTTAATATTCAGCCGTAAATTAACAACCTGAAAAAAATATTATTATTCTAAATCATATTTAAGTAGGATTATAATTTTATTGATTCAAAATAATATTTATTAAATTATTCATGGTCAAAAAAGGTACAATGTTTTAAAATAAATACTAGCAATTAAGACTATAAATATATGTTGCAATAATGTACTTCAGATAAATTATAATTATAAAATACTTCTTTAATAATAATGTTCAATGAACCTGTTATTTGATTTTGATTATTTTGATGACTCACAAATTAAAATTTAGATACACCCACTTAAAACTATTACTGAGACCTCACGAAATAATTTCAAGCATTAGTAATCATTAATAATAGTGAGCAAGAAGTACGTTTTGCTATAGTACCTGTATAGTATAGAAAACGGCTAAGTGTCGTGAGTTGTCTTATCTCATTTTCAGATGTATTTAAATATTAAAGTTATGAAAAGTAACATGATAATTTAGTTTCTCGTAGTGTTAAGATACAACCGTTATTTTATATTATTTCAACTTACAAATATCGTAAATATTTTTTTATTAAAAATTAGAAAATATGATTTTACATCTATTCGATTCAAATTGTAAATTTAAAAAGTTTTAGGTTTCAAGTTAATAATTACATTAAATAACAATAATAATTAATGCTAGTCAAATCATCTATTTACAATCAAATTCGAAAATCAGCAAAAAAAAGTTTAGTTGTGATTAGCTTTTAGGTTACTATTATAATATAAACATTTGAAACATTTCTTATATCTGCCGACAAATATTACTCATACATTGATAAACAATAACTTTATTAATGCACGCAAGTTTCTACGGTTCTGTGTTATTCATAAATTATATTTAGTGTTCATTTAATTTCGGTAGTCATGCCTACTTGAAGTTTAAATAAACTTTTTTTCAAGCCTGTAAATCAAATTTGAATGAACTAGTAAATAATACCGAATGTTGGATTCTCATTATAAGACAATTTTGATTATTTCTGCTTAGTTGGTAATAATCTCGCAATAAAACTGAGTTACTGTCAACTTTTTTATTAAAACAACGATCATGTTTTATTATTTTCTTATGTTAACGATAAAAAGTTTTTTCAAGCAATAAGATCATTGATATATAAACCAAGAAGTAATACAACACCCAATGGCTAGGCACTGATTTTGAAATTATATTAGGAAATTTAATTTAAATGAGAATCGATAACTACTAATACGCGAACCATTTGCATTCTAAGTAAATTAACTATAATATTATTGTTTAATGTATTATTGTTTCATTAATTTGTGTTATACAATTAATACATTGCATGCTGCTTATAGATATGCATACATTATTTAACTTTATAGCGATACAGATAATTTTTCCTAATTGCTATTGTACAATTAGAAGCTAAATAAATAAATAAAAAAAATGTAAAAAAATATAAATAAATACAAATTCGAAATTATTTTTAATAGTAAAGCTGTTTTACTTTTATAATTTATTACTCATCATATAAATAAAATGTATAAATCAGTCTAATATATTTAAAACATTATTCTACGATTTAGAGCTTAACCACTGACTGTAAGTAGGATAGAGATAGATTTTAATAATATAAGATAGATAGAATAGAAAGAAAGATATATAGAAAAGCACCTACGAGTAATTGCGTAAACAAAGTAATTTCTACCCAATTATATTCTATACCGTTAAAGTTTGATAAATCTAATTTTCATATTTAACCATTAATATTTTTATGTGACTATATCATAATTTTATCATTTATCGTTACATCTCTTTAAACTGCGATTAATTATTCTGTATTATTTTAATTAATTTTATATTGTTTTGATTGTAAAATATATACTTTTCGTTTTTCATATTCTTAGTTAACTATGTGATAACTATATGTTTATGTTATGAGTGTACAAATATTAAGTAATTCTTCCTTACTTTAATAAAATTTAACTTCCTTTTGCAGTGAAACCTACTGAAGTGCAAATCGTATCAATAAGAGGAAAAAATGAAAATCATTCAAAAACTGAAGACAACCATGTTTTTGATAGAAATGAAGTGGTCGCGACGGAAGATACAATTGGTCATAAAAAGTATACGATAAGAGCTAACCAGATGTATCGAGCCGAGTGTCAATCGAAAGGATCACGACCATTGGCAACAATTGAATGGTATTTATTGAAAAAAAATCAGCGCTATGCCGTCGGTCAATCTACAAATGGTTCGTCGGACATGTCGTCCTCGATGATTCGCTTGGAAGAAAAACGGGGTAGCACACCAAAAGTATCAGATGGTACATTGACCATCATAGTAGAAACGCTACAGGTAAGTGAAATATTTCCTACTTCATGAGTGGTGCTCGAATGCAGAGAGGATTCAAGTACAATTAAATGAAAAATAGTCTTGATCTATAATATTTTTTTAGTAAAAGAATACCTTAATGAAAGAGTTAATATCAGATCGTACAATATTTATACGGGTAGTGGTCCCAAGTAACGAACGTACCTTCCGTTCAATATGATGATACTGTTATAGAATCTGTGGAATTAAAATTATCTCTGAACAATGTAGAACAATTAGGATATTCTTAGAAAGGTAACTAGTAGGTACCCTTTTATCCTCACTCTACATCCGAAATACTTAACAATCGTATAATAATTTATATCTCAATCATAATAATATACGATCTTTGGTGTATTTATTATGTAATGACGATACTCGTACAGGTATGTTTTGTAAAATAAATTGTATTTAATAAAATTATTTGTTTTTGATAAAATTATAATGCTAGGACAATATTAATTTTTTATAAAAATAATAATTCCTTAGTTTAATGAGCGTATGTATTTTTTTTCTCTGGATCATTTACAATCTATAACTTTTTATACTTCCGAAATCAAGTAAATAATATTTTCTGATAATTAATCACATTATTGAATAAATAATTACGTTGTTACGTGTAACATTTGGTGTTATTAGAAACTGGTTGTTCTAATATGGATTAGAAAATCCAGATGAAGAGTTAAATATCAAATATTTAAATAAATATATTTATGAAAATATCATTTCACCTAGTTATTAGAATTATAACTTCCATATTATTGATAAAAATAATAAAAAAATAAAAATTAGCTAATTTCACTTATTAATTAACCAAATAATTAAAATTATAAGTTGAAAATAAACAAAATGCATTATGATTTAACCTTAGTAATTTATTGTACAATTATAGGTATTTAATATTTAAACATATTTTTTGATTATCATACGATAAATTTAAAAAAAACTATAATAATCATAACTAATAAATTTCAAGTAATTTTCATATTTTATTTATTACATATGTATTTCATTAGTTTTTTACTTTAAAATACATGACCTATATAGCCACCAGTTTTACAAAAGATTACAACGACATAAATTATAATTACAATTTTAAAAAAAAACAATGATATCGTGCTATTTGCAATTCTATAATAAATGAGTGGAAAAAAATACAAGTGAGAAAAACTGGAATTCTTTGTACATCACTATTTTTTGTGGACAATTAGACGAGGACATTTTCATTTTAAATAGTTCTTTAATATTATGTTGTACCAAAGTATAAATATATAATATTGTAATCTAAACTTAAAATATTTTAAAATCCAAATTGATTGCATATGATTCTAACTTAAAAGAACAATAACTATTATACAAATGTATTGTTTCAGACTAACTATAAAGTTGAAATACTAATTTTTTAATTAATTTTAAATTAAATATTTTTTCAAGTAGGTAATAACAAAGTATTTTTTTAATAATCGCTATTAAAATGCATTGAATCATCCTTTCTTTCTTAACAATAATACGAGAAAAATACATCTCGGGAATCTCTGAAATAATTGGCTTCGACGACGACTATTTGTATAACCTTATCTGTTTTCTTAAGAAAAGATATGGACAATCTAATAAATTTATATATATTTTAGCCTAAATGTTGAATTATACTCTCATTTTTAAGACAAATTTTAAATAGCGATAAATTATTAATAGCAGTTATTGTTGAAGCTATGATTAACAAAAACCATTATAATAATAATAAAACAGCAATTCAAAATTGTAATAACATTATATCATTTTTAACCATATAATTTATTCAAGAATAGTGGATTTCATCTAATTTAATTTGACTGTAAATATTTTCTAGCTACAATTAACAACGTTATTCAATTTTTTTATTAATATTTTATGAGATTTTTTTTTTGTATTTAACTACTATTAGTTTTTACCTACATTGTTTTTTATGAATAAATGATATAATTTTTATTTTATTTTATAATCTGTTTAAATCCTAAACCAATTTAGCGTACATAATATGTAGAAAACGCATAGAGATAAATATGCGTAAATATTATTTACTTTAAATTTTATCTTATTGATTATTATTAAATTCAAAATGTCTACCGACATTCTCTTTTGTATCTAGTAGAATGACTATTACTATTGTTATTATTATTATTATTATTATTATTATTATTATTATTATTCTATTATAGACACACACAGTTCTAGTTAATAAATTATGACCAAAAACAATAGTGAAACACTATAACTCAGTTAATCTATCGATTAATATATTTTATTATCATCCCTTATATTTGTATTTGTTTTGAAAATTAACCGTTTGTCTCCTTGAAACAATATTAAGTTTAATAATTTTGATAGCGATATTATTTAGATTATTCTTGTAAATTATAAACGAACTATTACGGTACAAATAACTATAATATACATTTTTATATCAATACAGACTAAGAAATATGAAACACTCAAAATAACATTTATATTAATTCAGTTTTAGAAGAGTTACACTTATGCAATAAAATAAAGAAAAATAATTTTTATATTTTAATTGTTTTTAAAAATAATATCTTATATCATTACATGTTAGTTAATAATAAATAATAAAAATCAAAGAATTTATAGTTCTTAATATATCTATGTCTAATAAGAATTAATTTTTTGTCTATTAAAATAAATTGTAAATTAACTTATTTTTCTCAATGAATTCTTTCCATTATTTTTTCATATTTAGTTGTGATTTTATTGAATTTGTATATACCTGACGATGAATTTTTAATTCGAAACCGGTTGTACTTTATAAATTTGATAATATTCCTTTAGCTTTTATTTATTTATTTCTATATGTAAGTTATTTATTTATTTTATAATAATTAACGAGTATTAACCATTTAATAACTTTTAATTTAAATTAAATTTTTTATTGTTTTATTATGAACTTAACAGTTGTCTTAAATTTTGAAATTTCATATGTTATAATTGATGGCTACTTATATTTAATATATTATATTTCACCACATTTTAATTATCGCTAATAAGTAATAATAATATAACTAATAACTTATACAATATTTTCTGGACAAACATAATAGAAACATTATTATACTATACCGGAAAAATTATAAATAAATAATTTATCTTTATTTGAAATTTCTTGGACTATTAATTAGCGAGCTATAACATGATAAATTACATGAACTTCGAAGTAAATTTCATTGCATTATGTTTGGTAGTTTTTAGATGTAATTTTATTGGTAACTACTATAGGACTACTATAGAATAGTTTGATCCATTATCTGTATCTGATTTTCAATCGATATAAAAGCTTTATGTAACTTTCGAAGCATTCCTTTTATTCTACAACGTATACGCAGACCTAAAAAACACATATATCATTATTAAATGAATAGTTTCGTCTCTGGGAATCTAAAATCAAATATTATGTACTCTTAAATCTGTAAGATTGTATTTCTATCGTCTATATTCAGGTTCCCTTTGTGGTATTTGTGTTCCTAAAATTAAGTGATTACATTAGACGGAGAGTAAAAAAATCTCTTAATTACATTTTTCTATTAATTCAATATATGTTTTAATACATTTATTTTAAATTTTTCATTTAATAAATACATTTGAATCCAAAGCGCAATATGTTGGTTCTAAACAAATTTTATTATTTATTGGCTATTTAAAAAATAAAAGCCAATATAATAATTAAAATATAAATTGAAAATGGAAAAAAAAATATTATCCTAAAATGAGATATTAAGTTTAAATATCAAGTGTAAATATTGGATTATTTCACAAAGACACTATTAGAATTTTTTAAGAAATGGTAAGACGTGCCATTTAAAGACTAACTTAAATCAGAATTTTTTTAAAATCTTGAGCTAAAAGTTATCAGAATAAGGACTTTTAGTTTTAGGTATTCGGAAACTGAAGGGCTGAACACCATGACAAATTCACTGTTACAAATATTTATGTTTTATTTTATTTTTATATGTTGGGAGTTATTTTATCTTGATTCATATTTTATAAATTTATTGGTTATTGAAAATATTTCTTTGTTATGTTGTATAGAGGTCACATATCCCGTCCTCTTACTTACGTATTCTTAATGACATAATGATGGTTATCATCATCAATTTGACAGATATCTACATTTTCTTAACTTACGCATAAAAAAAAATTAAAAATTATTTTTTCCCATTTAGATTACTTCGATTACTAACACTCCTATACAACTCAAAATACTACTCAATCTAATTATTTTACCAAACACACTTAAAATGTTGTGAAACCTAGTGTTATGTGCGAGGTGTAAGGGTGAATGCGCGATTATGAAATCGGCTAAACGTCGTAATATAAAACACCGGAACACAGCTCGTCAACAATTAGTCGGTTATCTGGTTGAGTTAATGTGGTTTCAAGCCTGAAATGATTCGTTTAATATAATTTAAAGCATGAACTACCGAACACTAACTGACCGGTCACCGTCATAATTCGTTATTTAACTTGTTAATAATTAAAACGTAAACTGCTTTTAAAATATTTTATATGCGTTTTTGTACATATTTTAAACTTTGACATTTGCATAAGCACATAAATATACCATAATGCCGAAATAATTATAATATAATAGAGATGTAAAATTTACGTAAATTTTTTTTTGGTAATTTACTGAGAAAAGTTTACGTAAACTCTGTAAATTTGCTAAATGTTGATAATTTTTGTATGTCACCATAGAAACACCCTTAGAAACTCCTCACTTGCTCTTTTTCATGAACTTTTAATTATTGTAACGCTTATTTTTATTATTTACTGGATAGTGTGGTGTTCATGATATTATACATTTAATATATGATTTTATATAACTTCCTAGTAGTGTTGTTATTGATTTCGTTTTATATATTTTAAATTACTTTATATGAATATAAATATTAAAAATGTAGGTACCAATAAAATAAATTGTAAATTAATTAAATCAGATTCATTATAAGTAACTAATAATACACTATAACATCAACAACAAAAAAACAATTTAAATTCTAGTCTTTTAGATTTATATTTCATTTGTCTTTTCCTCAAGTTATAATTAGTTAAAGTAATAATTGAATAACAAAAATAAAAAGTAATAAAAATAAAATAAATATATTTTACCAATCTGGTTATTGTGTGATAAATGATGTACACATGAAGTACACTGAGTAACAAAATTATAAAAAGATTTTATTAATAAGTATAAATTTTAATTAAAAATATTAATATAATTCTTCCCAGTCTGATCTAGAATATAGAGTGGAAATTGAGTCATCAACTAAATTTTTAAAATTCCAATTTTCTTCTGAAGATTCTGAGAAAGAGCTAGAAGTTAAGTCTAACATATTTTTAGATTTTGGTGTACTTGTTGCCATGGATGTTGATGGTCCAGGTGTAGATGGTCTAGGTGTAGATGGTCCTGGTATAGATAGATTGTCGAATTCTTTAGTGTCATGAATCATGACATATTGTATTTACCTGTCTCTCTTTGCAAGGTTTATTTTTTGGAATATTTGATTTTAGATTTTGAACGGAGTGATGGAATTTATTGGTTTTATAATGATGTGTGTTTTTTTTATTTTTTTATTTTTTTTATTCTTTTTTGTGTCTGACGACACCTTTTTTGGCAGTAAAAATGCTTCGATTTGCTTATGCAGCAACTTTTTTGAAAGGAAAGTGAATGTAGATGGTACTTTGGCTAGTCTAAAATCCAACTTTTCAATACTTTTTAAAAAAATCGAAAAAAACGATAAAAAAATTACGAAAAAACAGGAAATTTTACGCAAAATCACGTTTTTACAAATTACATTTTTTTTAAATGCTCTAACTCAAAAACCAAAAATCGCAACAACTTGAAATATTCACCAAATCTTTATATTGACGTTTTCTATACATGGTTAAGTTTTCAAAGTATTTTGACATATTTTGACTTATTTATAGACAATTAAACTTTTCGATTTTGTAAAATTTTTGTTTTTAAACATCTATAAAATTTAATTGGTTGATCGAAAACTCTTGAAAATGTAATACAAGGTTTATAATAAGTTTAACTTATCGTAACTAAAAAATATCGGTGATGGGTTTACTTACATTTTTTTTATAAGCCCTTAAAGCTCAAATTTGTATAAAATGTGTAAAAATCACGATAATTTGCAAGTTATTTTTTTATATTATTTATATTTTGATGAATATAAAGTAATTTTGCTGCACGTTAATTTGTTAATCTATTTCTTTTTTTTGTGTGTATTAATGAGAATGTACTGAAAGACCTTTCTGTAGCGGCAGAAGATGGAGGCAGAGATAAAACTGCTACTGCAATTTTGTTTAAATAAGAACTACCACTTATCCCCTTCCACCAAGTGAAAGGATTTAAATTTTTTATTTCAGTAGACCAAATATAATTATTACTCCATAGGCCTTCATTGGAACGGTATTGAGCTAGTTCAATCATTATTTGTTGAGTTTCTTCTGACATTATTGCTGTGGCTACATTTAAAATGTACTCAACGCCTGCTATGTCATTTATTTGTGATAAATGTTGTCCTTTATGTCTTGGATCAAGTATAGAACTAGCGTAATGCATAGCATGAAGAGCCATACATTTTCTATGATCAAATGATTCAAGTATGGATGATTTTTCCTCATCTGAAAGAAACTCTATGTCAGGAAGCTTTAATGTCAAGAGAGAACTTATGTCATTTAATGCATAAAATACATCACTAACATATGGATTATCTGATTCTAACTTTTTTATCCATTCAGTTATAGGTAGCATTAGGTCCAATACTTTATCTATTTTGTGCCAAAATGAAAACTCAAGAATGTGCATTTGTATATTTCCTAGTTTCTTAACTACATTGTCATCATCAGACCAAGCTAATTGCTACATAATCCCTTTATTTTGTATAAGACTTTCTAAGCAGTGAACAATTGAACCACATCGAGTCATAACAGGCATTTTTAAAGTAGTTAATACCTCCTTTTTTGACTTTTGAATTATAACAAATGTAGATTTTAAAATATGAGTGTTATTAATTGTCTTTACTATGGTTTTTACCATTTCTTCCAATGCACTCACATTTTTAAGTTTGAATATATCGTGTATAAGTAAGTTTAATGTATGGCATATACATGAATAATACGCCATAGGCAAGTCTTTATAACTTGGATCATTCTTTAAAATTGTCCATGCTTTTTTCATAGAAGCTGTGATATCTGATACAACACCTAACAATGATCCTTTCCAATACTATCAATGACTATACTTAACTCATTGGCTACATACTCGGCTGTGTGTTTAGTTGTAGTAGTACTTAAAGATTTGTAAACAACTGGTTCTGGGGTAGTAATAACGGGTGACTGTAAGTTGCGTCCTGAGTATTTTTTGGGTATATGTAAATTGCGTCCCGGGTATTTTTATATTAAAATTTATATTACCAATTTACAACCAATATTTTCCTTCCCATTTTATCAGACTTGTCTGGACTAGTCAGGACTGTCAACGTTACTGTTATAATGTTGGTATGGTTAAAAATATTTATTGTTGTAGGTATTTATTTATTATTAATTATTATTTAAAATTGCATATTTTTATCGGTACTAAGCTGTTGAATTTTTCTTACTTTGTCAATTATTAACTTAAAAGTCTATATAAAAGTAGGTAAAAATTTAAATGAAAATTGCCTCACAAATTCAATTTGATTAATTTTTTTAGTTTCTAATTCATCCATTTTTTTATTATTATTTTTATTATCTTACACCCTACGACCGACTGCGCAGGGGGTTTTTAGCTGAGCACTCGAGACTTTTTTTTTTTAATATATCATTCTTTTTCAATTGTTATTATATTTCTTGAGTCCTGACTTCGTAACGCTATATATCAGGGATGGGCAACTGGCGGCCCGCGTACCTTTTTTATCTGGCCTGCGCTACATTTTCAAATTACTTCATATAATTTTAGCGCATATCTGTATTTTATTTTATTACATTTTTCGATAAAATGTGGATATAAATTCTTATCTAGTTTAAACCGAAACTAATTAAACTTATTAAATGTCTAAATATATATTTATAATGCCGTAGCTAACATACTATTTATTATGATATATATATAATTTATATAACCTCTTATATAATTTAAACATTTTAAAGAAACTTTTGGTTGATTTCATACAACAATTTTCTTTGGATGTTATAATTAAATTTTAAGTGTAAACTAACTTAAAATAAAGTAATAATGAAATAAAAAATAATATATAAATAATAAAAAAAAGATTTAACTCGACATTTGACTTAAATTTAGTTAATTTTAAACCGTTAAAAAAATATATTCCCGATCAAAGTCATAATCCGAACGAAAAATTACGTGTTCCTAAATAATTAATAAATAATAATTAAATAATCATAATAAACAGGCACATTTAATTACTACATGGTAAAATATTTCAATATTTGAGTTCTAATAACAAAATAAATACCATTGAATCAATTTGAATAAGACACATATTACGTTTTATTAAGGAATAAATAAATATATATTTTAAATAGTAAATTAAAAGAAATACGTATATAGTTTTTCAAACTATTAGTATAATTTTTGTAACAATATTCATACACATATATTTATATTCAACCGATTGTATTTTAATTTGTTTTTATTAAAAACGCATTGAAAATTTGAATATGATGTACGCCTACACTTATACTAGTCATGGAAATACATTTGAAGCAGAAAATGCAAAATTCCAAATCATTTAAAGCAAATGGAATTTAAAATTGTTGAAAATGTACTTGATAGTAAAACAGGTATAGCTTAATATCCGTTAACAAACGTATCATAGAAAAAATTTAACTTTCAATACACTGTTTTCATGTCCCAGGGTAAAAGGGTAATTTCCCCGTCACCCCTGTAAATAAAACTGGAATTAATTAGGCCTGTTGAGGTACAATCGGGAACAAACGAGGTACAAACGTTTGGGATCGGATCGGAAGCGAAATTTAAAGGTCGAGCTGGGTTCAAATATCTCTCCAACACCTTCAAAACTAAAACAGGGATAACTTAAAAACTGTTGAGGTACAAACGAGGTACAATCGATTGGGACCGGATCGGACCCGAAATTCGAAAGTGGGGGTGCAGGCATTTCCCCAGCACCCCCACAATTAAAATTGTAATAACTTAAAAACTGTTGAGGTACAAACGAAGGGACTAGAGGTACAATCAAGTACAAACGAGGTACAATCGATTGGGATCAGATCGGACCCAAAATTTGAAAGTGGGGGTGCTGGGGAAATGGACCTTCAATAAGACTTTTAACAATTAATTTTGCAAAGCACTTACATGTTTTGACGGTGCAACACCAACGTTCAATATCATTTTTTAAAAATTTGTGAAAACGAAACTTATAACCTGAAATCACTTTTAATGATTTATTTTTTTCACTTTGCATTTCACTATTTATTACGTTCATTTTCAAAAATCACCACGTGCATTCGTATAGAACGGTTATCGCTGAAATAATATATGTTTGTCGTATGTAATGTTACTACAGTAAAATTTAGGCAATTTAGCAGATAGAGAACTGGATATACTCTTTTGATATACGAGTCGTTATTAACCGGCCATCAATAAAAACATTATAAATGTTAGTTTTACGGATTTTCCGTCGGACGCAATTGATAGGCATGACAGAAACACGGGCCGCAACTTACGTATGTTGTTATCGGAACCTTTTTTTTAGGACGCAACTTACATTTACCGGTAATAACAATATTCATAATAGGCTAATTTCTAAAATAAATAATAAAATATAATTAGATACACATTTTTATATAAAATAGTATCAATCAATATACCTGATATTACTCCAAGCATCTATCTGTAGGTATTCCAAACACAAAAGCTTCATTAACTTTTTTATTTACATTAATTGACATCTGTGTATATTCATCATCAAGAAGTTTATTAGATATAAGATGTCTTGATGGAGGAATAAAACTTGGCCTTAAAGCTTTAAAAAATTGAATCCAATAATCATTTTCCACAATGGAAAATGGAGTTGCTGTTGAATATATAGCTGTCGCCAAAAGTTTCCATAAATCATCCTATTTAGCAATAATAAATATACTTTTAAAATGTTATTTGTTATGTAAAAAAAAAAAACTGTTCTAAGTTATATACACTAAGTATTTATTTATTTTTCTTTTAATATAGTAAGTCTTACAAATTTCAGTTGTCTAACTAATAATACAATAAGTTGATATCTATTATCTTCATAATATTATTGGTTTCATTTAATTTTTTTAAATCCAACAATATAATTAATAGTTATTACTTATTAGGTATATAAACTAATATAACAATTTATAAAAATGAACAAATATTATTATGTATAAAGGTATAAAGATATACCTGTTTAATAATTATTATTCAATATTCATAGCTATAAGTATTATTATAAAAGTATTGGACTTTATAAATTGTCATATTAATAAATATGCAAAAATATTAAAAATGTAACTAATATTGACAAGATAAGTTGGCTAACTGTATTTGTATGTATAAAGTTAATTTATAAATTCTAGAATATTTATTTTTAATCCATTTTTATCTTCACGATTTCAGATTTATAAAATTAAGTAAAGTAACAGATAATCAATATAAATTAAAAAGTAGTAAGAATAACATTCTTACTTGTTCGTTTGAATTCATTCCATCCATAAACAATGTTATATTTCCTTGTTTTAAATTAAAATTTTGGTCCTGGATATTTTTAATAGCACTTTTACTATTCGAGGAACTAGCATTTTGATGTTGCAAAAAACAAGTAGGTATCTAAAATAATAAAATACATCAATATACTTACATAATTTTTAAATAGTCTTAAATTGTATTTTTAGGTATATGTAAAAATGTAATTACTATATTTTTATTTTTAATTAATAGTTTAATAAGTAGTGTAGCTTAGTTTAGTAAAAGTGTAGTATATTATAACATTATGCCAATTCTTACTTACCAAGCTGATTTGATGTTGTCTTATTAATGGACGAAGGAACTTTCTTACAAGATTGAAAATGTGACACCATTCATGTCACATTTTCTTTATATGTTTGTTTACAAAATACACATTTATAACGCTTGTTTTAAACTTCAATAAAATACTTATTTTTAATTTCTTGCGGCTTCATTTTAACTTTTTTAATATTTGATGTCACAAATTAAATAAAAAAGTAAAATATTAACCAACATTATTGTAAAATTAATAAGTTTTAAATAATAAAAGTTGATAATAGTATCTAGTATCTATAGCCATGAATCATGTGATACTTTCCATAGACCACAAAGTGCCGATGTCAATAAAATCAAATTTATTAATATTAATAAAATAAATAATATGTCTACAATCGTACTATTAATAGCGATAATAATTGATGGTATGATAATATGTTATGTAATACACTATCAGTAGTTGTGAGTATGTTGAAGTTTGACGTTTTAAGTTATACTATATCAACTATTCCATTATATTAATATGTTAAGAATATTGGCCTCATTATTACGTTTAATTTGAGGTGTCACATGCAATTTTTTTCGATAAAAAAATATTTACTTGTAAAAGAATAATTGGTAAATTTACCGGTAATTTACCTTACCGGTAAATTTACGAGGTAATTAGGAGAGAATTTATATTTATTCGTTAACGAATAACATGTTTTGCATGGAAACGCCTTAATTATTATAAATGATTTGTAGGCAACGCATTTGTTTTGAGAATACGTAAAAGTAAATGTGCGCGCCATAATTATAAATTGCCAGATTAATTAGGTAATAATATTATTATACTAACTGGAGCTTGATAGTTAAAGATTGAAGACATTTTAATCCATACATTTCAACACGATGCCAGATGCGTATAAACAATTACTATAGCGTTCAAAACGTATAATATAATACACTTCGGCCGCGTTCAAACAAAATTGTTGAGGAGACTAAGTGCCCGTAACCGCAGTAACGCATTAAGTGTGAGGGAAAGGAGTAGAAGAGTGTTTGGGTCAAGAAATGTTGTGTAAAACATTTTAAACAAACACGTTCATAGTGCTCTTTTTTAATGTTTAGGGGAGAGGGTGACTTTTTATTTTTTCCCAATCCGATGGTGAAGTGACGAATCCTCGATATGAGAAAAAAATGCACGATGTATTAAATATAGACTACGTTTACCGAACGTGCGAATATCATTCGATTGCATTCGTTGAACCGTTCGAGGCTAACCGAAATAAATAATAGTGACTCGTGGCTATCAGTGCCCGCAACGGATTATTTATTATCAATAATTCTTAGCAATGGCGACAGGATGGGTCCGGTTTATCATAGATATAACACAATGTACGATACAAGTAGGTAGCAATATTATTTTTATATAATTTTATAATATTATAATATTATAAAAATATATAAATATATAAAATTATAATCTATAATATTATATATACATTCATAATATAATAGGTGGTAGACAGTGGGCGGGTGTAGTAAAGTCATCTCGAATCACAAATTATAGTATGTGCGTGATTATTGTTGCCATCGTCATTGTTCATTCGTACTGTGACGATGATTGATCATTACCCAATATTGTTGTCCCGGCATACTTCGGTATACGACGATAGTCCGCGACGAGCATTGTGTAATATAGAAGTGTCCGGTGGTAAATTAAGGACGATACTTGAATGGTGGATATCGGTGCTATCGGTGGATAGTAGCAATAGTAACAGTAGCAACACAGCAGTGTCAAACATTTAGCATTCGGAGTGTACCCTGATCTAAGCGAATACCAATAGTTTTTTTTTTTAATATAAAAGAACGGTTTGTTATATTTGTAGCAAAACGTTTTTCGTCCTTTCCTTGGAACCCGATAATGGTTAACAGATGACACTGTCCTATCATTCTCGAGTACTGCTATGACATACCTGCTGAATGTTTCGAATAAATCAACGGCTCAAAAGCGTATATTATTATAACGATGCTTGGCGGAGAAGAATAATACATTTTCGATTCCTTAAAATCGTCAAATTGTAGAAAAAAAAAGTCTGTTGACAGTCAAAAAAAAAAAAATTAAATAAATAAAAAACCGGTATCAAGATATTCGTGTTGAAATCGTGTAAACTAATATTTTATAATTTACAAACGGTAATACAATCCGGGCTTCAAAGCTGTAAGTAGTTCGATAAAAAAAAATAAAATAAAAAACCACCACATTCATTACAATTTTTTCGATGTTTTCCGCGGTTAGACGTTTGGAAACGTCGACAATGAACAGGGATGACTGTGTGGATTGTCGGAATGATATAATATAGTGTTATGGTATATTACTGCTATTCGGCCGATCCATTTTTCGTCGTCTCGCCCGGGGCCTGGCGAAATTTTCAAAACCGAAGGAAGAGAAAGAAAAAACTCGGATTACGATCAAAAAGAAAATATCGCCGCGGTCGGGAGTGTATATTATTATGGTAGTACCACACAACTGCGGGCGTTTATTCGGAAACGTCGGGAGGTTCTGAGAAGCTGGCTACAGTAGTGAATAGATGAAGAGAGGATATAATGTGTAATGTTCGCGACACAATGACAGGAGTGCGAAAGGGATGGTGGTGATAGCGGTTGGGGGATGGATGACGTTCCCGGAGTCGGTTCGGTCCACAACAACCCGAAATCCGAGTAAACAGATGAATGATAGAGAGCACAATGACCGAGGGCCCTCCGATCCGCGGCAAAACAAACAACTCTTTCGCGTGGCGTACGGGTATAATGCGGAGAATAGTAGCAACAGCAGCAGCGACGATGACGACGAGAGTCAGCCGATGGCCCGGCCGTATCCGTACGCGTGCGCCTCCCCGTGTGTATTTCGTGCCCGGCCTGAAAGCACGCTCGAAAAGCGTGTTCCGCGATACGATATGTATATACGCATTTATATTTATATTGTATAAAGTATTTCGCTGCTGCGCGCCCCGTTTAGTATGTAGATAGACGCGGACGCCGAGCGAATGTATACCCGAGTACAAGTGCGGACGTGTAATATAAATACGCGCACAATATGTACGTGTACAACGAATACGTACTACTTCTACGGTAAGCTTTCAAACTTTGTATAATATTAAGACAAATACGAACATTTTTAACGAACGAATCAACAGTGGCAGTGGAAATACTGTAGTTTTTGGCGAGTTTTACGGGTTGGTGTAAACAAATAATAATAATAATAGTAATAACAATAATACTTCCACTACTATATACTACTACTACTACTTCTGGAAAACTCGGAGGCGGTAGCGAAAAACGTATATAATAAAAGGACGTGCGGTGGCACTTGAGGATAGGGAGGGGTGCTGAACAAACAGACTGACTGTGCAACGGGGAAAAACATATATGTATATTCATTGCCCGCGCCTCCTCAGCCCTCCTGCCACCACCGCCGCCGCTGCTGTAGTGTATATATAACTTTGTTGTGTATTATGTTTGTCGACGGACTGTGAATAAATAAAGAACAAGTTTTTAGAGTTTCTGCGGTGATGGCGCGACGGGAAAAACGGGAGTTAGCATTATATACGTGTTTTTATTGTATTTTCATAATACAGCACCAGCAGCCACAGCGAAATATACTTTACTAGCGGTAAAGATAAATACAAAAGTATCGCAGTTTATATTATAAAATAATAATAATATTTCTGTATCACATACGGAATTGGAACTTTTTCGTCCGTGTGTAAAATCCCGTAACAAGTTCAAAATGATCAATAATTTGACTTAATATTTGTCTTTGGGACAAAGACCGCCACGGGCAGCGTTTTAATTTTATAAGTCAGTGCCATCTAACCAACCGTCATCATTAATCGTGTTGATGGAAGGAGAGTTGGCGAGAATAAACATTTGAATACGTCTGATTACATAGCATTATAATTTGCTTCATTTTCGTTTATTTAATTTGATCTCCGTTACAACCCACTTTAATTTAATACCACTTCAAAGTTGTACTTATGAAAAAATCAAATTTATGATGGCTCTCAATGTTTTTTAGATACATTTTTCGGCACACATTTTTATCTAGTTGCTAACTAGTTTGGTACCTAGTTACCTAGGTAGTTAGGTACCTTGCTTATTATTATATTATAAAGAGCTCGGATTAATATCGTTCGTGTACCTATGTTGAACCAATTTCATGATTATTTGTTTTAAATATTTGCAAAAGAAATGAAATGTTTAGAAGTAAAATAAATAGTGTTCCTCTGATTATTATTTTCGTATTTAATGTATAATAGACATCTTCACGTATCTACTTAACGTGACGACGACTTTATTTTCAACATTATACGATGTTGTTGTCCATGCGATAATTCTGAATACCTTAAAATAAATATTTTATTTTATTGTCCATTGAGACATTATTCATATTTATTCAAAGTTAGACTTAACAGCAGTCTTCACGCCCGCTCACACGCGTTGTCATAGAATTAAGGAATATTTTATGCCGTCGGCTATACATTATTATAGTTGTACCTGTATTTTTGTTATGATCGCAACTCTCTTACCGCGGATACCTACTGATTATCATGGAATGGCCATCATTTTCTCTGTACTTTTAACAGTTAATCGTTTATTATATTTATCAACAAGTTTAAGATGAAATGTAAGGGTAAATTTTGTTATTTGCGAATCACTCTCAATGTGAGGTATTCGTATAATACGACGGGCGTACAGTTACAACAGAGTTTTAAAATCGTGTCTTTTGACCTGGATTTTTGCATTTTTAACAGTAATAACCAATATTAAATTATATAGTTATTAATTTATTCGTCCGTAGATTTAACCTTTATATAGGTATATGATGATAATGTTTTAATCTTTTCGCCCGTTTTCATCTTCAAAATATTAAACAATGTTTACACAGCATAAGTATATGTAATATAAATTGTTTACATCATTATTTAAAAACGATGTATGAAAAAGAGCGAATTTATAATCCAAATAGATATAATTCGTTATGAAAAATTAAAAAAAAAAAAAAAAATGTGTTAGGTAACAACTTTCGTGGGTAGTGAATTTTAAATTCGATATAGTAACAATTATGAAATTAGAAAATGTATTGACAGCTCACAAATACAATGTAATAAATATACAATATTTCACTTCAATATTCAATGAAAACTTATATTTTATATTATTATTCAATTTTATACTTGAACAATAGTTTTTATTTTATTACCTATATAAGTTCGTAGAATAATATTCTATAGATTTTCAGAAATTTTTTATTGTACATTGAAGAATTTGATAGAAGTTTATAATTCTCTTCCATTTTCATTCATTTATATTCATACGCACACAATCGTGAAAAGTATAAATATGTAGTTATAAACCAATTGGAGTATTATAACATCAATGACACAATACATTTGAAAATATTTCGATATTAAATTAATTTTTAAATGCATGACTTGTCATCTGCAAATGATTACGAACAGATGTGCATTTATAACCAAAATACAACGTTTAATTATATATTTATTACATATATATAATAGCATTATTATTTTTTGGTTTTGTTGTAGTAACTTTTCCCTTTGTGAACAGAACAAACATATTATAAACGAATCATTATTTTATGTTATGGAGCACTGAATATAAATATGCTATCCTTTGGTAAATATATACGTATTGTTTTTATGACGATTTTTAAGTTTTTTGAGTATACAATTAAAAATCAATAGATTTCCAAAATGTAGTTTTATGAGTAGTTTGAATATTTTGACAGCATTAATTTTATTAAGAACTGTGTTATTAATTTAACTTTATGGTATTTTATATTAAATGCCACAGTAATACAAATATTAGAAGTTATGTAAATTGATACAATCGATGTAAATTAGTCAAATGTAATCTATATAATATAAAGATTATATTAGTATTATATAAAGCTAAATAGCACTAACTCACTAATTACTATATTTCGAACACTACTTAACGTAATAAATTGAAATATATTTCCTTCTAAAGCTAGATGTACAATAAAAAAGTATTTTTTGGAAATCGAATTTTGAATTTTGAAACAGTTTTAGGCTGGATTTTATAAACTTTATAAATTTTGATTTCAATAATCACCGATTAAGATAAGTGTAAATTAATGTACTGTATAAGTCAATAAAAATTAATAACGTTAGAATTTATAAATATTTTACGCTTTTCTCAACCTCAAATTTTTAGGTTAAATAATTGGGTAATTTTTCTAATTTTAAACGTTTTCCGGGCGAATCCTGGTGATTCAACTAATATTAAATAAATATTATAAATTGGATCAAACTTGTGTACTTATTAGTTTGTAATATTGAATACAAATAACACTATTTTATTTCCCCAATTTATAATGTAACCAGACAACCTCTATTTTATCGTATTTGTTTTGTATTG
Organism: Sipha maydis; assembly: GCA_034509805.1. Lineage (NCBI taxonomy): Eukaryota > Metazoa > Arthropoda > Insecta > Hemiptera > Aphididae > Sipha > Sipha maydis. The sequence continues at coordinate 45,884 of JASXSY010000426.1, forward strand.
TTATATATTTACACTAAAAATATAAATTTATATTTAAGTTAATAATCTATTTCATATTTTTTAATATAATGATGTCTGATGAAAATTGTATAGTAGTTTGATGTGTTTATAATTTCTGTGTAATTTAAATAATTATATATAAACACGAGCCAGATATATGACCTACATGCCAATAATTTAGAATAAATATTTTTACAATCAAATTATCGGTTATAAATATTATGAGTGGTAAATATATATATATATATATATATATATTACTTTATTGTAATATATGTCACAAAAGAATGTTTGATATATTCCATTAATAAAATGTTAATTTTAAGTTAAAACTTAACAAATCTTTGTTACATTACGAAATGGTAATACTAAACATTTCTAGTTGTATTTTATTTTACAGTATTTTACAGTCACTTTTTGTACTTTCAATGAAGAACAATATTTCTTTTAGGTTTTTATTAAAGAATAACGTTAAACACATTATAATATAGATCAGTACAATAGTAAATCTGTATATTATACACCACAAGATATTGAGAATTCTTATTCTATAGTTCGCTGTGATGAAATCGTATTTTATTCAATTTAAAGGCAATCGTAAGATAATCATACATGTATAATTTTTATCAAAGCTTGATATTTATAATAGCGCTCATCCGCTCAGTTGTACTTTATTTCAAGACTACATGTTCCTAAAATGACATCTAATGAAGACACTTAAGATTTCAAAAATAAATTGTATATTATTTCAATGAGTATTAATTAAGTTATATTCAATACATTAAAAATGTTTACAACCTAAAATACAAAAATTATAACATGAATATCAAAATACATAGTTGTCCAATAGTAAAAAAATTTTGAAACAAAACATGGAAAAATTACATACACATGCTACATTGTTGTAGGGATATAAAATCTGTTATAAATATATGAATTATTCACTGCAGAGATAATAGAAAACTAATTTTGTATTTATTTCTTGTAACTTTAAGAGTAATAAAATATGTGCCCTAATTGTATAATATTGTAATTATTATTATCCTCGTAGCCTTCATAGTTGACACAATGAAAATAATTATTTTAAAATCCTAAATCATGAAGTCAGATCCAATATTTTGAAGAACCAATTAAAAAAGTATTTTAACTAGAAATGTAAGAACAAAAATGCTTTCGTTAATTTAAAAAATATTTATTTAAGTCTATACTATTTTTCATTTCTGTATATTTTTATATTTTTTTTATGTGTCTTTACATGAATGATTGTTGTTTATTTATATAATATGAGAACAATAATACACAAATATTGAGTTATTTTATTTTATTTTCTTATTTAGACGCCAGTAACGGTGACCGACAAAGATGAAACGGTAGTAACGACAAGTATTCTACATTTTAAGCTCCAAGAACCAACATCTGTAGTCGTTGATGCAAATGACGATAACGAATCAACCTTAGTTTGCCGAGCATACAATCCTACCATCAAGACAGTTGATCATCATCACATTGAAACCAAAATCACATTGGACGTACAATGTAAGTTGATAACCAAATATTTTTGCATAACCCTAATCTCGTATTTCATTTTACATTTAATCATAAAGATGATAAAAATACAATCTAAAAATTATTTTCAATGCAATAGAACTACGAAAATATTGTTTTTTTTTCAGCGCATCAATAAATTTATATACTCGTAAATATTTCCATTTTATATTATTACTTCATTGGCTTCTCTTTTGAAATGGTTTCTACTTATATTAAGTAATTGTAATAAAATATATGATCTGCTATTAGACTCAAGCTATATAGCTTAAACTAGATATTCTATTACATTTTTCTTTATGAAGAAGTGTAGAAAAAATGGTGAGCAGTAATTATATTTTGAATTCTTACCTTGTTACTGCCTTTGTTGGTAGAATTTCTTCATATATTTTGTTCTATTATTTCTCAGGAAATAACAGTTTAATATAACAAATAAGAAACAATATACATTACTTTCTATAATGGTATGTCAAAAGAAAACATACATGGAGATAGATCTGCGTCTTTTCTCGGTGATACGACGAGGAATACACTATTGGCGTGTACAGAGCTTACTTAAAATATTTTCTTCGTGTGTGGTTCATCCTTCATAGGTTCTTTAATAAAAAACCATTAAATTACAACATTTTGTAGGTTATGATTATCTGATGTGTAACATGCATATCAAGAGACATACCTAGGAGCTAATAAATGGTGACTAATGTACACAGATATCAATATTATATATAATATTGATATCTGTGCTAATGTATAATCATTAATACTATAATGATAATTTACGATTAGTTTTATAATATTATATTATTTAGTAAATATTATGTAATTATGGTTTGTTCATTATGTACAATAATTGAATACTATTAATTAGAATGATATCATAAAAATAATGGCTAATAAATAACTAATTTATTTTTATGTATTACTAATGTATAACTTAAATATATATTTGTACTGTACATGTTAATACATATTACATAGTATTTGTACATATTATATTAAATATTTTAAAATATTAGTATATGTATGCTTTAAGTGTCTTATAAATTATAGTTGTTATAAATTAATTGAACGGCAGCTGAATCGACATGAATTTCTAATCGTTTCTTTTGGGTTCATTATATTTCATCTATTTTTTTAGACAAATATGGAAGTATCATATAATTTTTGTTTAGCGAATATTTTGGATGTTTTTTTATTCCGATGACCAGTAATAGTTATCAATATTTTTAACGATGTTGGATTTATTCATACGATGCGATTAGTGACAATATCCCACGCATAGTTGAACACCTTAAGTTCAAATATACTTTCTAATCATCATTGAATAATCATCAAGGTTTTCATTATATTCCATTATTTTTTTTTTCAATTTGTTGTCTAATATTATTCACTGTTAATCGATTTTTACAAGTATCGTTAGGCCGTTTGCACACAGTCCGATAAAATCGGACGATATTATCGGTGATTGTGTCGGATACACCGATAATACGTTATTTTAAATCAATCGTTTGCACACTAGTTCCGATCCGATAAAATGTCGATTTCATTTCACCGATATCGTTGAGCATGTCGGACAAACGACCAAAATCGGACGATACTTTATCGGTCCGGTTTTAATGATTACTAAAAATAAATGATACGTTTGCACACTCGTCGATATTATCGGAATAATGAAATAAAATGTAATAGTTCATGCGAAAATAATTAAAAAATTTTCGTTCATCATCAAAAAGTTTTTCAAATAACGTATAAAAAACACCTTCTACGGATCTTACTGTTAAAATAGGGTGCACCCAAAAAGTCCTCTTGCGTTTTTTTGATAATAATTCACGTTTTTGTTTTTGTGTAGGTAATACAGCTAAGAGGGCGATTTTCTTTATAGAATTCATTATAAATTATTAAACACTAGAAATGGTAAGGAATTTCTGACAGATACAAGCCCAAAAACCGTAATAATATGATTTTTATTCTTTTATCGGACCGATAATTTTGACTAATGTGCAAAATAGATTTGATATTATTATCGTTACCGATTATATCGTCCGATTTTATCGGACTGTGTGCAAACAGCCTTAGTCACTATCGTTAATACGTCGACGATGATTCGTTCAAAGAAAAAATTATACATATCACATATCTATACAAATTTATTTATGCGTCCTTTCCGTTTAGTATGAAACTGGTATAACTGATTCTAATTTAATCACCTGTATTAACTATTATAAAATTAAGTCTTTATTGCTATGTTCATCATTTGTTAAGATATATTTAATTTTGATTATGCAAAAGAATACATTTTCAGTAAATAATACTTTATTTTTTATATCATGAATTTAATAATTCAAATTTATACTACTAGATCACAACTACATTTCTATAACCTACTATTTTTCTTACAAATATATTAATATAAATGTATTTTATTTGTTTATCTCAAGACCCTCCCATAGTTCATTTACAATTTGGCAATCGTATGTTGGACACAGGAAGCATAGGTCCTGGAGAAGACGTGTATTTCGAATGCACGGCCCGAGCCAATCCATCAAGTACCATCCGTTACAGTTGGTACCATAACGTGAGTAATCGATTTTACTAGTATTTATTTGAATTGCAATTCCTAAAACTGTATACTTTAATGGTGAAATATTGATGTTTTATACTTATATTTTTAAATTCTATTTAACAAAACAATTTTTATTTTATACATCATAACGGAAATTCTTTAGACATCTATTAATATGTAATTCACAACGCATAAATATTCCACCATGCTATCATTCTAATGTATTAGAACCATTGTTATTCTGAAACTTGATAGTTTGGGTGTTATAGTTATACCGTTTATATTTTGTAATAACAATAAGTAATAACCAATATCCATTAAGCATATTGTATTTGCTGAGTTACCTATATTTCCCATGAAAAATTAAAGCATTATGAACTTTCAAAGCTTAGAAAATAGTCAAACGGATTGAAAGAATAAATAATTAAATTTTAGTTAGTTTTTATAAAATAATTTCATTAATTTTCAGCTTATTCCAACATTTTTGATATTATATATAAATTAAATTATCGTATAATATTATATACTAATTATATTGAACACAATTTAAATGCTACAAAATAAAATACAAATTTAAAACCAATTTTACTACCTTTTTTCATACGCGAGGTCCCAAATCAGAGCAAAAATTGTAAGGCCCAGAGTCAGAGCCTTAACGCCCCTTTAAGGATGACCCTGGGAGTAGTAGAGGGATTGTATGATGGTTTTATCATTTCTTAAATTACTGGTCAACCACCAAGAAAATATAATAAATATTTAAAAATTAAACATAATGCTTAGGTTACTGGACTATAGACAATATATTACTTTATTTGGGCGAGACACTTTTCGACCAAAAACGTATAATTCCCTTTTCGCCCAAATTTTGAAAAAGGTCGATTCCCTTTTCGACTAAAAACGTACCCTTCCATTTTCGGCCGATTCACTTTTCGATCAAAAAAATATTATTTGATAATAATTATAAGTCTTTATATAGAAAAAATAATTTTTGTTAGTTATTTTTAAATATAGTAGTAGGTTACAAATAAATTATGATAATAATAACATAATATGTAATTATTATCATTATTTAATTATTTATTTTTACTTATATTATAAGTCTTTATGTTATACTTATCATAAAAAAATATTAAAAAATATGTAAGTTGTATAAAATACTATATTGTATAAACTACTGATTATTGATATTTTATCTTGGCTATAAACGATAGTGACTCGCTACAATACCTATAACAATCGGTCTGGGTACATTCTACATATACAGCAACCTTTGTAATATTATGGTAGTTGCCAATTGTCATCACATCAAAATCAAACTCGGCAACCACTATTTACGACAAAACATTAAATTATATAAGTCATTATTATAGGTTTTAATAATTTTCGATTTGTATAACATTAATATTGTGTATTATATTAAACTTTTTTTTTTTGGTCGAAAAGAGAAACATAGGCGGTACTAGACCCTCTTGGCATGAGGGACCAGAAAATATTTTAACTATCTAACTATATATACAGGGGGGGAGTCGTTAATGGGTGACTTCCTCTTCGCCCCAATAAATCCTCTTCCAATTTACTCATTGTATAGTTTTGTAAATACAAATTATAAATATAAATAATAAAAACATTTAAATTAAAAAAAACTATATATATTTAACTATATAAGTCCAAATTTTTAGGCTAGTAATACCTTATATTAAAAAAAAAAACATGAATTTTTGTACAATAAATTTTAATAATTTATAGCTCCATGTGTTGCTCTGGTATCAGGATTCGTTGATATTAAAATCACAGAATAGATTAAATAATAGAATATTTTATAAGTGTGTGTTATTATTTACAGATATTTTGGAACAAATTTCATATTGAAAAAAGAAATCTATTTTTTTAGAGTTAGGAAACGGAGATTTAAGGAATTATGTATTAATAAAAGTACGGTTCGCAGGAGGGGCAGTTGCCTACTCTGCCACCCCCGTAGTACCGCCTATGTAGAAAAGGGTACGATTTTGGTCGAAAACGGCCATGCCCCTTTATTTATTATGATTTATAATATAAATTGTATACTATTTACAACATTTGAAAATACTAACATAGGCTATACCGTTCTCTATCTTTTTCTCTTTATATAAACATATATGTGTGTTGCTTTCATGTAGTTAAACCATTCATTTCATGATAGGAAAACCATATTTTTATTTTTAGTAAATTATCAAAACAATCTATTTTGTTTATAAAAATTTTTCATAAAATAGACACAACAATTTCGTATCGTTATGCAGTGTATAGTGTTTATGTATAAATAGTATATTCATATTTACGAGTTATTTTTATTTACGACCGTCGAAAAACTAGATAAGAAATAAACAATAAACTGTGCATTGATGCGGGTTGTGTTCGAGGAGTATACATACACACACTAATGATCATTTACTACACACACAACGACGAGCAGTGTCGGCAAGGAACGAAATAGTTGCCTAAATACAACTCCTTAAAAATGACATGTTTGCAGGGGCCTAAGATAATCGTTTCATAAGTGTTCGCTTACCGGAAAAACGTAATAACCAGGGCTCGTTAGTTCATGTTCTAAAAAATGCCTAAACTAGCATGTATTTATGCACTCACAATTGGCAAATTATGTATTGAAATATACCTTAAACATTTTAAAAATATGCATTTATATGCATTAAATATCTAAAATGACGCTCTTAAAATATGTTTATTTAAAAAAATCATAAACAATTTATAAAATTACATGAATTATCCATTAAGTTTTCATATTTTATTTTTCAATGTTAATATTAAAATACATTCTTCACTCCGTTCAGAATCTAAAAAAAAAAATTTAATTTCTATTCTTGAACCCTATTAAACTATGTATAGTGTACGTCTTTGTCAGTTGTTCATTTTAAATCTGAAACTTTTGAAACAAATTTATTCGTTAAAACTGAATACTTAATTACATAATTTATACTTACCTAAGGAATTAAGTTTTACTAGACGAAGTAAATAAATAGAAATATATAAAATATTATTGTTGGACGAATATACGCGCACACATCACAATAACGACTGAAGCATTTATCCACTCCATTTATCCACTCTCCAAATTCCAAGTACTGTTAAACTATGTAAGTACGATTATCAAGAAGATAATTTCTATTTTCTCTTTGGATTTTTGATAGATTCTAATAAAACGTTCCTAATCGAATCATTCTATTTAATTGCGATGTGTATTCAAAATACTAATGAACTGAATGAAGCAATTACTACAATATAGCTGTTTAATTTTAATAACTATGTTGCAACCGAATTTTCAATCATTTATATGATGAAAAATTATAAACGAACGTGGTTTTTTTTTTTTTTTTTGTCAAACGTTGATTTTTTCATAGTAGGTATTTTCATAAAAAATGTATATTGTTATAATAATATGAATAGGAATATAAAAAATATGTATAATAAGCTAAATCGGCAAATAACCTCTAAATATGCAAAAACATGCAAGACTTCACATATTTAACCGTGGTACCTTGAAATGAATTTCTATGTCATCTATAGCATTAAATACAACTTAGCAATATTGATATGCAAATGCATGAACTTATGAGCCCTGATAATGACAAATAAATAATTCGGTACGCATTTATAAGAACAATTATTTGCCGATGATAAAACATTAACAAAAGCATCGGCATCATATAAGCTCGCAAACGTAAATGTACGCGAGCATATATTTTATTTACAAACCGCACGCACCGATAGAGTGATAATTTACGATAATAGTATTGTTATTATTATTATTTTAGAATAAGGGACCACGCTTGGAGAACCGTTATTAATAGTGAACGTTATAAAACATGGTTGAAAAAATGATTTAAAGGGTGAGAAGAGACACGCATGTCCTCGTGGGCCGCGTTAGTTTTATTTTTACCAACACCATTCACAAATGAAACCGTGTATGTACCATTGCCGGTCGGTAGATTTATTTACCGTAACGGCAACGGTAATTTTGTCGTTGTCACCTTCGCCACGCACCGATAATAATTCTCGGGTGCAAGCCGGTGACGAAAAAAGGATCGTTTACAGATGAAAAACGTAAAAACCACGGGACGCGTACGTCGTTGCGTGCTCCGATACCACCACGCCAGGGACGGAATCGCATATAGAGAACCGTAGGTCAGGCTATTTCCACAGGCCACCTTATTTGAGCTATAGCTAGATTATAAATGTGTATCATGTAACAGAAAAACAGAACTTTAACATATGATTTGTGTTTTTAAGTTAATTGTTCATGATTGCCATTGAAAACATTAAAATTTATTTTATATAGGATTCCATTTTACATGAGGTCCGGCATAAAACCGTTTAACTGTGCTGCACAATTAAACCAATAGCGTCATTTGGAGGGTAGCAACTGGAGTTGGCAAAATTTTAAAACCTAATCATTCAAACAATTGTGAAATATGCACTCAAATAATAATTTATTCGAATAAAATTGTATCTAAATAATTATAATTTTATCTAAATAATGCTCTACTTTGATGGTAACCAGGGGCTTTTGGACCAGTTTAGTATTAATTTCATAATTTTAACTTATAGTTGGTACACTTAAAAAATATAAGAAGTCTTCAAGAGGCCAATTTCATCAAATATTTACAAATATTAACTGTGGGTCAGCTGACTTCCTGAATCCTTCCTCTACATCCACCCCTGCTCATCACCCGTGCAACTCTTGACAACGATAGGTCTTAGGGGAATGCGATTTTGCAAGCGGGCAAGCGATAAGTAATATGCTCGCGTATAAACCAAACCTTTTTTTTTATGTTCGGTATGGGCGACACTGACCGTCTACGCACGAAGCTGATTCGTTAGACGTCTAACTGGTTCGTTATTTAAATAACTTATCGATTACTAACGCATTGTTGACTCGGATCTTTATACGAGTCATATAGAAAAGCAAACGAAACCGCTGGTTTATTCTAGTTGATTATGGTAATAGCATTCCATAACATTATGGTAATCAGCATTTTTCAACACCATGGATGATTCCAGTGATGAAAAAACGATGATAGCATATTACTATTACTACTATTACCATAACAAAAGAAATAGAAGATGAAGTCTATTTTGGGTACATCCTTACCTCGAGAAATGTGTCCATCAATGATTATTCGTTGCTACAAGATAACTGAATCTTTCAGATGCTCCCACCAACATTAAATTAATTTTTTTGTTCGTTTATAAATATATTATATAAAACAATAAAAGTTTCGTTGATCATCAAAAAAAAATTGAAATGCATTAGTTGTCTATCGTGTTTCATATTATGACATAAGTAATGACCCAACGTGGACTGGTTAATGATTTGTGTCGGTTATTCGTTTCTAATGAATAGCTTTGCATGTATAGAAGGCAAGTTATATTTTTTCCGTAGAATCATAGGCGCAAATAAGAGGGGGCTAGAGGGGCTTAGCCCCCCTAAGAATTGCTATAGCCCTCCAAAAACAAATGATTTTACTATATGATACACATTATAAATTACAATGTAATTTCGAAAGAAATATCACTTTTCGCGCGTAACGAATGATTTGAAAAAAGATAATCGAATTTCGATTGATGCGTCGAGAACCACATGATTACGCTAATCTGAAGAACAGTTGGTAGGAAATGTGCAGCACTGATGTCTGATAAGAAACTAAATACTATTAGTAAAACCCAAAGGAGAATTAAATTATTGTAATAAGACTTAGTATAAGAATAATAAAAAAAAATTGATGTCAAAAAAATACCAATGTTATAATATAATATTAGATGATTATGTGAATTTTAATTTAGATGGTATATAATATATATATATATATATATATATATATATATATATATATATATATATATATATATATATATATTTATGTATCTATATATGTTTATGTTTATTTGTAATTCATGTTGCTGCAGCAAGGTAAATTTTTTTAGTGGTTTTGTAATAATTTAAAAGCATCATAAGAGTATTCAATATCCTGAACTGAGCTACGGCTTCAGCCCCCCCAAATTTCAAACACTATTTGCGCCTATGCGTAGAATGATATTAGAAACAGTCCAAAAAATATTCGAGCCGACCGATCATCGATCTTACAGATCGGACCATATTCCGATAATTTTTTGTTTAATAACCGTAAAATGTGCAATCTGTACCTAAACAATTCTTTAAACTTATTTCAGATAACATTTCTTTTTTTTACCTCGGACATAAGAAGCTCCATATTGATTATAAAACAATATCTAATGTACAATATAAGATAATTTTTAATTAGTTTTAGTACTTATATAATATTTATTATATAATATTAATAATAATAATTATAATTATAATTATAATTATTTATAATAATCGTTTTGTTTTTGGTTGCGCGTTTAAGCGAGTATACGTATTCGAAGCGTTTGTATATTTCGATTTAAGTTTTTAATATATATATATATATAAATTATAAACAGCAAATATAAATTATTAAATTATTTAATTACGATAGGTCAATAATTTACTTTACTTTTTATTCTCAAACAACACATGTAAATCTCTATACTCGAACGTGAAAATTGTCGCAACCACATATCTCTAAAATAACCGATGATTATCTCGTGTTATTTATTGAGGTCACTTTTACAACTTATAACCGAAACTACAAGAAATTCAAAAAAATAAATTAAGTACCCAACAAATGTATGGTAATGTTTAAATTGTGAATACATCAAAAACACTACGATAATTGCAAACTATAATATCGATTATTTAAAAAATTTTATAAAAACCGATCAACCTTTTTTTTTTACACGTTTTAAGAATAAAAACATGTGCCTCATGAGACTTAGGTACTTATACATGTTTTCAATGATTATTAGAAACACAAGGATCAATCTGACTATTAATTGTTTTTAACTAAAAGAATATTTTAACTGAGTTCTATAAATTATAAAATACTGGCCTTAGGTGAAATAACTAAAATAGCAAAATATTTTCAAGTATGTATTTCCTAAAAAAAAAAAAAAAAGCATAAATTGTGATATATTTGATTAGAACATTTTTTACTAATAGATTATTCAACTTATTCAACAATAGAAACAAAAAATGTAAGTTAAAATTAAACTACTAAACACAATTAATATCAATAGCATAATAAATGAAAATTTTAGAATAATAGTAAAAAAAATTTCCAGAATATAGAAAAATCAAAATTTCAATGAAAATTGCAATGGAACGTAGGATAAAATTGATACTTATTTTGAAAAATAAAAATTGTAATTAAAAAAAAATATTAAAAAAACTATTTTTAAACCGAGAAATATTCATATTTGTTTCATTATTAGAATTATTGTCATTACATAAAAATGTTTAAAAAAAAAAAAATAGAAAATAATGAATTCATCAATCCTTAATTTTCACACTTTACAATAGAATTTTTTTTATTATTATACTGTAATTAAATAATCAATTTAGGTTTGGTGAAAGAATTATAATTTTACGCCTTATTTTTAGTTAATTTCAAAATACCTAATAATTTAAAACATTATTGAATAAGTTAACAATAAATTACAAATGTATATACAATACAAAAAAGGTATCTTTAAATAAATTATGAGTTTATGGTTATTTTTTATCGTATTAATAAAATACACAACTGATATTATGTTAATTATAATTAATCGTTTTGTTATCACAAATATTAAATATATTTTAAGTATGACATATTGAAACTAAAAAAATTGGCATTAATAATTTAAATGGCCTAACAAATTAAATTTGTTATGCTTCCTCAGGTGAATCATGACGTTTATTTAGGTATTAAATAAAATAAAATATTAATCAGTATATTAAACAATAATATTTATAAAATATTTCACTTTTTTTAACTAACTACGTACTTCCTAAAAATACATTTTGAACAAAAGTTACGAATTAGGTTTATGTAATTCGACGTATACAAATTTACACAATAATCAATCAGTGGAAATAAGCACTATTGGTTTATTCAACAATTGTTGACAATATATTTTATTCACTAATTTATGTGATTAGTTGAATTAATTTGACGGGTACTGAATAATTAAAAATTAAATCAAACAATAGATAATGAATAAATAATAATAAATGAATTCATGAAAGTATCTACAATTTTATACAACCAAAAATTAATCCAAATAATTAAAAAAAAATTAAAAATATAATAATTTAGTTTAAATCTAGTGAAATAATTTTTGATTTGAAAGTCAATTAGACTGACGTATACTATTAGTATACTGTTATTAAGTGTAAGTATCCATTTCATTGTTTATTCGATAGTTCTAGGGATATTTGACTTTAGGTAAGTTTATAAGAAGCTTATGGAATCGTATTAAATTTGAAGTCTAAACTGCTTTGAATTTATAAACATATACCAGTAGGTTAATTGAGTGCAGACTTTGTTTTGATTAATGTTTGATGCAAAGGCTGTGATCACCTCAACTAATACATGTACGATACTGTGTGAACAAATTTGAATAAATGTAAAATGCTTCATATTCCAATGACAGGGTGCTCGGCTGATGCAAGAAAATGAGAAAAGACGAACAGACGACGGAGAAAAAAGAAGCGAGAAGAAAAACAACAGACTTGCCAGTCGAGTTATACAGTACAGTCAGTTAGGTAGTTTGGTATTGCAATCCGTGAAAGCAGCGGCCGCAGGAAAATACGCATGTCAAGCAACAAATGGAATATATTACGATAACGATGACAATAAAATGATGAGCAATACCGTACGGTTATTTGTAAAACGTGAGTATATTATAAAATTAATTGTGAACAATTGAAAATTATAAATAAAAATTCAAAATCTCTTAATTTCCAGTACATCTTGACCGTTCAATTATTACTGAACAACTTCTTAGTTAAAATCGTTTTTTTTTTTTTTTTCTACACATATTTATAAATATTATATAATAATACTTAATATTTTTATATACATAATACTAATACGAGTATATAACATAATATTTTTACACGTAATTAAAATTGATTATTATTCCATAATATTATAGTCGTTCAAATATCGTACGTTACGAAATTTTAAATTACATTCTTGTCATTTAGTTGTTTGCTAAGTTGTGTTTTTCATTGTCCAAATTTCACGCATATTGATATTGGTTTTCTCAGCACCTTGTTAATACAACTATTTATTATCATACTATGTTTATATTTATATTTTATAATATATTTTCCCCATAAACGTGTAATATCCCGTTCATTTCACTTTACCCACAGTTGTTGGCGATCTACGTATGTAGAACATACGTAGATCGCCATCAATACTATGTATATAACAGTGCAATAGGGGTCCGCCAACGTAGTGCTTCGTGGCTTTAATGGCTTTACGTGAACATTTCGATGACATTTTGATAACAACAATGTCCATATGATGTATATTTAAATGTCGTTTTTATTAATTTGTTTTTCATAAAATAATGTTAAGTATTTAATGTTAAGTATTTAATGAATGACCGCAATAAAAAAAAAAAATTCTCTCTAATAATAATCGTGCATAATTGAGATTCTTTTGATGTTATTGTTTGATATACAGCTCATTATAATATATATATATATATATATATATATATATATATATTGTTTTCATCGAGTGTAGTAAATCAAAATTTAATTTCTGTGTCTCCCTTGTTTATTATTTATAAAATTTCAATACATTTTTTTGATTAATAATGATTGTTTAAATTAGTTTAAATAGAAAATATAAAATTGAATATTTTAACTAAAAATACTTTTATAAATTTTTTTCATACTTAATTTAATATGAGTTCAATAAGATTCAAAAAAATAATTTTGTAAATTGTCAGTGTGTCACAGGAATTAAGAATTAAAAATGTAAAAAAGTGTTTTATCTTATAGGTTAATTTGAGCTGTATTATTAGAGTCAGTAATAAACCATAATTAAAGTTAATAAAATAATGCATTGCAAAATATAGACTGTTGAATGTATACACTGCTGGTTGAAAGTGGATGTGAAACTATAATCCCTAGATCATAAGCTTTATTTGATTGCGGTTTCAAATCCCATCTGTTAGAAAATTAGTACATATAAGAACATGTAATAACTGAATACACCATTTGTAGAGTAATGACGTAGAACTTGAAACATGTTTACTGGCGGGGGAGTAAATATCTGATGGAACCATTTATAAGTAATAGAAGGAAAGTGTAAAACCATATTATGTAATGAAGTGGAAATATGATGCTTTATTAAAACAATTTAATCAAACGTTATATTTAACATCAAATATAATAAATATAATTGTTTTTTTTTAATGAGTAAATAGTAGGCATTACTTATATTTAGTTTTATATACAACTCAATAAAATCTAAAAACATTGTCTTAATTAATTTTAAACATAATTACATTTTTTAAATCACTAAAATAAAAATAAATACTATTGTTACGTATTATAAACTGACTATAAGTAAGTATTATTAAAAATAAAAATAAATTTACTAAATAATGTTTATACTTACTGTGAACAGTAAATTATAAGAAAGAGTATTTTAAATGAGTTTAAATGAATAAAATATTTTATTTCGAAATTGAGTACCTACTTAGGGGAAAAGAAGATTTAAAAAAAATATTTTAAATGGTTAAAATTGACATTATATAATGTTAATATTACATGTCATTTTCAGAAATGATCTATACTTATATAGTACTTTTTTACAAATTTTTTTACGATCCAAAATAAAATACCTCTAGGTAAATTAAGTTCTTTAAAACAATATTTTTTAATAAGATGTCCTGAATATTACATATAATCTTATATATTATGAAACATGTTGACATTTTAAGTGTACAATTTTATTGTATTGACTGTAGAAGTTGACTAATCTTTTAATATAGTTTAAAAATCATATACATGTAGTTTAAGCAGACACCGACTATACATTACATAATTTATTATTATTAACTTAACAAATTAAATATTATTTTCAAATAAAAATAATTTAAAATTGAACATTATTAACAAATATTATGTGTCTATGTTAAATTAATTAAATTTAAAATTTAATGATTTGTAACTTAATATATAATTAATTAGTGGGCATTGAAAGGGAGAACTAATAATAAATAATAAAATGTGTTATAGATTTTCCGATACATCGTGAAATATACAAATATAAGTGCACCTTCATTAAAATGTTTTACAACTTTCTTCTTGGTGCGTCTGAATTTAGAAAAAAGCGAACCATAATGTATTACATTTTCAACGATTTACTCTTAATAGCCTGTTTTTCGTGTATAAGTATATATTTTTTTTTATTGTTTTCAACTTTGGCCATAAACTAATAACACTTTATTTCGATTTATATTTAAATTAGGGTAATCAAACAGATTTTATCAAATAAGTCCATAAGAATTCGTACTATTAAGGCTAAATAACTCAATTTAATAACTTAATGTTAAATAACTAATAGTAAAGTCTAGTTTTGAAATGTTCAGGTTATTTCAATCGATATAATTCTATAAAATGATAATATTCTTTATCGAATATGTATGACTTGTAATTAGTTTAAAGTTCCGAGTGTAACGTGTAAAGGAAAAATATATTTTTTTATTCAAGTTGTAACAACAAATTTTATTTTTAAAATAAATAGTTAATTTAAAATTACATTTTGAGAATCCAGTAAGATTATTAAATACGAATTTTATATTAATGTTACTGCGGAAATGTAAAAAAATATCACTAAGCTTACAAAGACGCTTAAGTTAGTTACTCTGATACTTAGAAAAATATTATTCATTTAAATTTATTTACTGATGGACTGTTTTATCATTTCGAAAACCACGCATGACGCCGATTAAATGGTATCGTTTGACATGCGCGTTTCACTGCGAGATCAATCGCTATATTCATCGTATTATTTTTTGAAAACAACGTGTTTTAAAAATCATAGAAATCAGATAGACACGTTAATTGACAAAATCGAAAGACCTGCCATATGGGTTCGTCAACGCATAATTCGTATGACTTTGTCATCGTGATCTCTAAGTTTTTTATGTAACAACGTAACATAAAGATACATACAGAAACATAGCTTTGTTTCCAAAATCAGAAGAGCCCGATGTTTCCATTCCCTTTTTTATCATTGTCTTCGACAGACAACTCCAAAAGCACACAGCATCTATCTCGAATGTTCTCGATGATAACTGAGCTGTGGCAACTCTAATCTCTTGACTAGAACGTTCACGTAACACGTAGATTTTCGAACGGTCGTATGCACGTGATTTCCAATGTGTGCGTGTTTTTCGACTTATCGATTTACTAATACGTCAATATTGACCGTACGACAACCCTCGCGAAGCTCATCAAGATAACTGTGTACACATCTGCGGTGTTTTTTCCGAAAGTGTTTTGTATGGCGTCCACGCGAATGAGGTGCTCGACAGCAGATCAACTGTTGAACACCGTTGTTGTCTATAAACGTTCGGAAATCGCATTCAAGTCGAAGAGAACCGTCATCCGTCCATAATATTTACTGTACTCTAACCCAGATTTTTTCTAACAGTCATAACAATTTATATATATATATGAGTATATTGTATAATTTTTTAAATCTTGTTCTAATTTGTCCATCGCTGCTTTATAAATTTAATGGCAAACGAAGTACTGAACAAACTAACACAAAAAAAAAGTATATTTAATAATTTCATAATAATATTGTAATTAATTCTTTATAAATAAAGTTTGTTTTTGCCATAACTGAGAAAATTGTTATTTGGTATAACCATAAACATATATATATATAAATTATATTTTACTTTAATGTTAAAAAATCAACCATACAGATGTACCAGTGTGCCGGCATCGCGAGGACGTCGTGATCGTCACGAAAAAGTCGGACCCGGTGTCCGGGCCGGTGATCCGGTGCCGGGCGGGACATGGACATCCGCCGGCCATCCAATACAATTGGAGATTCTACCCGGAACATGCCGAACCGGAGCGACGGCACAGCGGTTCATCGGCGGACGAGTCTAATGGGATGATGACGTACGCCGGACGGTCGACCAGAGGACTGGACTCGTTGCTCGCGGAGACAGCTGTCCCGGACGGTGGCGGAATGTCGTATGCATTCACCACAAATACGCCGGTGCTGAAATCGTACGTGTCCAACGTGGCCGCCGCTGCCGCCGTCGCGTCGTCCGCTTCGGGCACAGTGGTTCCCCCGAAATTCCTACACGGTCGCTTGGAATGCCGGGCCGTCAACTCGATGGGTGTGCAGACGAAACCGTGCGTCTACCGTATTACAGGTAAGCCTCCTCGGCGGTTTTCAACCGGCACAATGGTCGATTTTTTTTTTATAGATCTATAACCATTCATTAGTTCTTACGTTGTATTATGATTTTATTCTGTTTTTCTACAGCTATTTATTACCGTAGCTTATTAATCACTTTACAAAAGACGTTTTTGTAAATTCCATAATATCTACTCTTTTAAATTTATTTTTAGTCAAGCGTTGCTTTTTTTCTTGTCACCTCAGAGGGGCACATTTTTTAATATGGCTCTAAACCTGAATAATAATAGATAGGTATGTAGTCTATAACATTAATAGCGCACATAGTTATAAAGACGTTTTTCACCGTAAGCGAAAAAAACGATTCGCACAGAAACAAAACCGACCGTTAGAATAATTTTTAACACCACTATAAAAATACCTCGACATATTTTATAAAATTAAATCTTAGTTGCCTATAGAAAACTATAATGAAAATGTATCGAATTTTCTTGGTTTTCACAAAACTGTTTTTCTATTTAACTTTATAACTATACCAATACTAATACTGACTACTTACACGAGATTACTGGTAAATTACTTTGAAAATGCAATTAATATACCTACCTGTGTCTATTTTTATTTACATATTCACTTACATTATTATTTATTAAAATTGCCTAAACAAAATTTCTTTAAAAAACTGATATATTATATTTTATTTTATTTTCAACTAAGATTTTATCTGATTTTTGTATTAGATACGACGTTAATTTCTTATAAACCATGATAACTGTTCTACATTTAGGTTACTCAAATTATTCTATACCGTGGACACAATTACATTAATGTATCAAATAAAATGTGTCGCTTACCTAAAAATAAATAAATTTTTAGAGCATTCATCCGTAACTTAATTTAATTTATAATTTTTTAACTTTATACACAGATAAAATGTTGATCGGTCAAGGCAGTAAAGGCCATCATGAAATCGCTGAGTGTCGGCCGATGTTAAGGAAGGAACTACCGAACGAAATCGTCAATTCCTCTGAATTATATCCATGTGGAGTTAAAGTGGAGGATATGGTCACCAATACTAACCGAAAGATAAGATTTTGCATTGCATGTACATTAAACGAATCTTCATCGCATTATCACAATCAGCGGTTCAGTTACGTACTACAGTTATTGAAAAGCCTGCCGGAAAAAGCACCTTCGTCGGTTGTTATTGCATTTAATATAACCGGCGTAACAGTAACCGATAATAATGGAAACAATAAAATTAATTCTGACGAGCAAGACGAGGATGATTACTACTTGTATTTTGATCCAGAAGAAGAGGACATGAAAGATGAAGATAGAGGCGATTATAGTCAAGAGATTAAAAACGTTGTTCAGAAAGTGATATTTGTTATTGATGACAGTGTAGAACCAGGAATGTATCGGGGAAGGATTTATAACAGTAATGGAGGCATCATATCATCGATCGTAAAGGGAATGATCAATGTGGCAACTGCAACAATGAATGATATAAATGTCAAAGACGACTCCAACAATTATATCCTTGATGATATTGAAGACAATACAGGTAGGATTAACGTATACAAATTTAAATTTAACTACTTGAAACATCATTTTTTTTTTAAATTTAAGTCACTTTTTTTTATATATTTATGATGAAGTAAACTATATAAACAACGGCTGGTTATTCGAACACCTAATAGTATATAAGATCACTTCATATATATTAAAGGAACATGTATTAATGATGTAGTTGTAAAAATTATACCTCATTTTAATGAATTCCAATAGTATTAAAGCCTTATAGTATTATTTAATATAAATTATTAAACGTATTTTTACTTTATTTAAGTAAAACTATACTTTGGAAAGTTAATGATAGTATGTTGAATAACTATTGAGAAGCGACTGTTTTGATGAACTTCGACCATAAAAGGACAAAATTCTAATTAAAAGTTTCCTGATATTTTTTTTTCTGTCATAATTAAAATCACTCATTTGCAATGATACTGATTTATTTAACATCAACATGTGTAGCTTTAATTATTTTAAATAATTTCAAACTCAACATAGAATTAGTATATCTTATCTATATGCATTGCTAAATGAGCTTTATTTATTTAGGAAAATGCAATTTTCGATATTTTGTTATGTATTTGGAAAACTTCGTAACAAATTAATTTTCACGTATGTTTAATTCTGATATTTATTTTCGAAAAATATATTATTATACTTGTACAATTTTCTAAAAATTAGATAAGTATTTTTATTCGTTTCACGCAACAATGAACAACTGGCCATATTTTACACAAAAAACATTTTGAGATATTTTTAGTGATTCAATTACTAAAAATAGATTATGTTTATGTAAAGCTTAATCTTCTCGTTTATTTGTACAAGTATATTAAATAAATTAGACTTTTAAATAAAATATCAAAACTATTAATTTTTATTATTTTAATACGCATATGGTTAGATAAAACGAAAATTATTGATTCCGATAAAACTACTTTGAAAACTAATTGATGGTAACTTAAAATACATTGCTAAACAATTTTAAAATCGTTTATACCTAAATAAATAAAACATCAACTAACCACTTCACGACAAACAGATACCGAATAAGACTGGTGTTCGTGAACATTTAAATTCCAGCCAAGACTGTTAAACAGTGGAAATTACCTAGCGTACTTGATCACAAGATATTTTTACTCGTGTATGAAAACATGTTCAAATCGTCGCTCATATCGACGTAATATCGGTGTCCGTGAAAATGCAACACTCCACTTGTGACCGCGATCCGAGTGACAACCATTACGCGTTAGGCGTGAAGCCGGAGCCTTTGCTAGAAAATCGTGCAAATAAACCGATAGTCTTAGATATAGTCAATGTACCGTTATCTGCGGGTTAACACCGTCGTGGGCGCGTGCTCGCATATTATTGGTGTATTACAACAAAATCATAATAATCGTAATAATATCAACAACAATAGTGTAACGACGGTTATGTATTCACCTTTGTACGGATGCGCGCGGTGCGCCCGCGAATAATAAATAAAATTCGTTCGCAAGAATTATAACTTTGGTCGGCTGCGCGCAGCTCGCGAGTTAAAACGGGGAAACACGGGGGGGGGGAGCTTCGGTGTAATGGCGTGCACACCCGACGGACCGGAAACAGCCGAGATAATCCTCGTTCCTCTCTCCCAACGCTTCCGGTGCCCACGTGCATCGCCGCCGCTGTCACCGCTTCCTTCGTCTTCGCGCGCAGTCTTTGTAACCACCGAATCTTTGTATATTATATTACCTGTATAAAACACCACACGGGTGTCGTTGGCATAACAATGTTTCGGCGTAGTGTGCGTGTTGTATATGGATACACACACGTACGTACGTACGCGTACAATCGGAAGTTGTGCTTATTGATGTGTGATTTTTGATTACAACAACAAGTGCGCGTGTGTTATATACAAAATATGTGAGTCGGTAAGAAAAGAGCGTCATTCCCGCGCGTAGAAAACGACGGCGACGGCGACGGCGACTGGTGATGGTTATCTGTTATATGAGTGGTGAGGGGAAGGGTGGTAGGAATGTGAGCTGTAGTAGTCCCGCGCACACATGTATTATATGCACACACGCCTTTAACACCTTTAACACCGCCGTCGACAACAAACGAACAAAACAGTAAAATTATTATAAGTATTATATGTAAGCATTTCCGGTACGATAGACTCTTACTGTCTTCTCATTCTCTCGCACACATGCACACATTTTATATTTCTTATGCAATAGAGACAAGAATAAATGTTTAACACTTGTGAGACACTCCGTGTATCTGGTGTGCGCGAGAGATAGAAACACGCGCTCTGTGTTACCACCAACGATTACGTTTATGCATCTACGCAGTGGCATATTCAGAGCTTTAATGGTGGTGGAGGGGAATTTCATGGGAGGATGCAAAGGCATCCAGTATCTTAACTTACCTCTCACAGCGCATAAAAACTTTCCCTTTCGACATTCCTCCTTAATGTTCGTGGGGAACATGTTATTTTTAGGAACTCGCGTCGTATGCTATCTACATAAAAAGTGTATCTACCAAAATTGTGTGTTGGCGTTGTATGTTATATACAATTTTCCACCCCGCAATTTGTAAATTGTTGGTGTCGTCTGGGCATCTAGACATTATTTCATTAAAGAACTCTTTTTCATGTCTTCAAAAAACTGGTCAAAAAGATTCTTTGATGCAGTGAGTGAACGCCATCACTCTTCCATCAACTACCGTTCCAATAAGTTAGTGGCACCACGTGTTTTTATGCCATATTTTACTTTGACACGTCTCCACGTAGACTCTATAGATTGGGTATTGACCTCCCATTTTTGAACGAAGTTCAAATTGATCAACGCAAACGTCTCGGCATAAATTAAACCAATCTGTAACAGTATGTCTTGCTCTGCCGGTCCATTTTGCAGTATTTGTTACGTTCACTTCATTGCACCAATACCAAACTAACTCTACTATGTGACACAAACTTAGACCACTGTTGTTTTTTCCGTTTACGTCGACATAAGTAAAGAATTTATTTTGTTTTCTGATGGACTGAAATGTTTGGCATCCTTTCTTCTGACAACGTAAACACTTTTCTTTAATAACTTTACCATCTGCATCACGTTTGCGAGTGTTTTTCATATACTCCTTAAGGGCCCCTCCACATGCTTCATTATTTTAATTAACTTTTTGGCATACTTTAGCAGTGGATAAAACACCATGTTGTTTTAAAAAATTGGTGCAAGATTCATCATTGTAAATAACATGTCTATAAAAGTCAATAAAATGTTCCATTTTGATTTAACAAAAAATAATTACATAAATAATTTAATAAAATAATTTAAGCACACACCACTTTTACGAAAGTCATATGTCTACTAGCTATGATATGTGTAAAGTGTAGAATGTAGAGTGTATTATTGATATTTATAATTATACGGTTATACCTGCAATATTAGTCTCCGTACAAAGTAGATATCAACCAAAAGGT
Source organism: Sipha maydis (assembly GCA_034509805.1). NCBI lineage: Eukaryota > Metazoa > Arthropoda > Insecta > Hemiptera > Aphididae > Sipha > Sipha maydis. The sequence continues at coordinate 68,352 of JASXSY010000426.1, forward strand.
AGATAACATATAACGCGATCAAAGTTCAGGTAGATAGCATACAACGCGAGTTCCTATTTTTATCATAATATTAATAGTTTGAACAACACAATCGATCTCAATAAAAATCACCAATCGGTTATAAATAGTTTTATCCTAACTTATTATAAATTTATTTTAATTACTTATCATCGACCGTAGTTGGTAGTTCCAAGTAGTGCTCTGTATGGTCTGGTTCAGTTTTATCGTATAAAAATAGATGAAGGATTGATTAGGTACGATTCCATATTTGTAAGAAAGATTACAGTCCGGTCCCAATTTAAAATATTATTATTTCAATTCGGTCCGGTTTCTTAAATATAATCAGATCATTTCGGTCCGGACCGGTCGGTACCAGTTAACTGGTTATGGCTCATTCAAAATCCATTGAATAATGATTTTAAATTTTAAAGACATTTGTTGCATTAATAACATTTAACATACTAAAAATTAAATTTATCATAGACTGATGATTGTAATTGCTCACTTAGAAAAATACAATGTACGAATCACACATATATATTCTATTTTAGTTATAAGATCGTCGTTTTTTTCATATTATTACAAGCAGTAAAATGTAAATACGCTCCAGCATGGAATTTATTTTTTTCTTCTTAGTGCGAATACTTTGATCGAGCTTAACGCAATTCTCATACATTTGGGCTTATTGAAATTCGGCGATAAATTACATTTGCAGTTACAGAGAGATCAATTAAGAACATATTTTCTCCAGTATCGATAGTTGATACAATTTTTTTCTCCTATCTGTCTCTACTTCTTTCACGTCAGCCACGTGCACAAATTGTATAATCCAACAATTTTATGATTATGGCCAGTGTGTTTTTATTTTATTTTGTAGTACACGTGTCGCGCCGCACACTGTGCGAACACGAGTAGGTACATCGGAAAACATGACACAACATATTATGTTGTTCCATGTCTATGTGTGTATGTTTACATATACATTATCAACCGAAACAGGGGTTGACAGCCCAGAGGTGTTTTACACAGACGGGAGGGGTTAGCGGCCGTCTTTTCAATATAATTAACTATAACCACCTAAACCATCAATGTTTCGTAAATTTTAACTCAATCAACGGTTGTCGGCAATTTTATCAAAACTATATTATATATAATAGTCGTTTAATATAAAATTTTAGTACAATATTAAAATACATTATCATCATTGTACTGCGAACGAAGTCTGAGACATAGAACAGTACAATAAATGCGATACGAAGTATGTCGAATTAAAAGTTTGAATTTTATTAATACATCAGGTAAAATAAGAAATAAAAATAACGAATTAATTTGAATAAATGAGACTTTAAGTGAGCGACTTAATTCGATAGCTCTATTCTTGAATATTTTATTGGTACTGAACAAAAATTAAGAGTTATGTATACATACGCATGTTTAGAGTTATATTTCATGAGGGGCTGTTAAAAAATCAACAATAATACACATAGAATCTACTGAACATTTGCATAATCTACCTCCTCGATCTCGAAGAAAAAAATAGAATTAAACCGATGAACAATTATATTGTGTCAAGAAAAACATTTATATATCTCTCTAGACAATAGGACAGAACGTCTTTACTTTTAGGTAAAAATTCAAATCGCAATAAAATAATTTGAACAGATATAAATAGTAAAAATAATAATTAAATAGTAAAAAACGGAATATAAACATACTAAATTGCCATAATGGCGCGTTTTAGTGTAAACGATCTATCTTTATGATGATTAATCGATCTATAGATAATCACAATATGTAGATTATAACTAAGAAATAAATTGTCACTCTATTTGTTTTCAGAAATTGTATATACAATATTTAGTGATGCATTTTATAAATTTTTATTTTTCTTAAATCACTTTCTTTGAAACTTAAATCATGCACGTGTATTAATCTATGTATTTAAAAGTCAACGTCTGTAAGTTGTGCGTTAATAACTCCAGAACTACTGCACCGATGCTTTTATCAAAGTAATTTATAGCCTTCTCCCACCTACACCCCCCACCTACACCCCCGCTACATTATCAAAAACGTATGAATGGATTTTATAGAAACATTTAGGTGGGGGAGTAGGATATAAATTACTTTGATAAAAACATCGGTGCAGTCTATAACCTTTGGAGACATGTGAGCAAGCATTGTGCAAAATTTCAGGACGATCGGTGCAGTAGTTCTGGAGTTATTAACGCACAACTTACATAGATTTTAAATTAATTATTTCGAATCGCAAAATGTGTTGGTTATCGAACTCCTCCAAAACAACTTGACCGATTTTCATGAAATTTTCTGTGTATATTTGGTAGGTCTGAGAATAAGTTTAAGGATAATTTAAGAAGGGGATTGACCACCCCCGGGAGGTGCTCAAACAGGAATTTTGAGATTTACGATAGAAATTTTTGTTTATAAATGGTTGTGGTTGTTATGGGGGTTATAAGATTTGAGAATAATATTTATTTATTAGTGGTTGCTATTGGTAATATATAAAATTAATATAATGAATTACCCAACGTTGCAAGGTAACCAAAAAAAAAACAAAAAAAAAACATAAATGATTATATTAATCCACCGTATTATGTGAAACTTGATATAACTTTGATACTTTATTAGAGTTGAATCATACACTTACGTACAAACAGCACTAGGTCCGCGATCTACCGCAGGTAGATTGCCTACCTGATAATATACTGCTGCGAATCAGAATTTTTATTCCGGGCAACAGAAAACTTAAGATAAATCTAAGAACATCATCCACCGAATATTAAATAACGAGTTGAACAAAGTTTGAGTCATATAGAGTTGGTATATTTAAGGAGCAACGAAGTGCACGGGATCAGCTAGTAATAAAATAATGATAAAATTTATAGTTTCAATAAAAATTAAATAAGTCACGTTATTACAAATTTTGTTTAATGAAACTTTCCAAAACAAAATTAAATAGGAATTATCATAACTATGTTTAGTTATTTCTTTAAAAATAATTATCAAAACCACAATATTTTAATGCAACTAAAATACGAATAAAAATTAAATTGCATAAAATTATTTATATTTTTATGAAATTAATTTATCCATATGACTTTTAAAAGACAAAAATAACTAACACAAATATTCATCTAATTATTGGTCTTAAAAAATAAAAACAAAAGTTAAAAATCAAAACAAAATAATAATTAAAAAACATTAAATGTTCCATTCCGATTTGTTATTTTTGTGTTAAAGTAATATACTTGTACAATTTTGTAATATATTTTATTTGAAGTATTGTGCAATGGATTTATTACATCAAAAATTCGTGTATTGTTATATTAAATGATTCTTAACTACAAGGATTTACATTTAAATCTAATTACAAAAAAATGTAAAACATGTAGCCCCTTCCGAAGAAATAAATGAATTTTCCATTAACCTTAAAGTTGAAAATAAACATAAATCACTTATTGTATAATATTTATCAATTACTTAAATTATAAAATGATTTACAACCTAAAAAGTATTTCATACTGTTGCGGTGAATATGCGGTTAGGAATTTGTAGTGTTTAAATTTAATAGGTTTTCTTTAATTTAATTTGAGTTTTTAGAGTAAAAGATTATACAATTATGTCAATGAAAAATAATTAATATGTCTGTCACAATATAATGTCTGATACATTCTAATGTTAATCTCGATGCCTTAGAAAATATATGGTATTTTTTTTTTTTTTTTTTATCCAAATCCGTCGCGATTAATGAATTGTACACATTTTTTGTTTTTTATTATAAAATCTTTATATTTAATTTTATTAAATAATACTCATAGGGATTACGATTGTTTGTAATAGACTTAGTCATGGCATAATACCGAAATACTTATTCCCGACAAAACGATTAAATTTAACATCTTGAATAACATCCGGATACTTAACGAACAGCCATAACGGCCGAGTATACCTTCTAATAAGGTCTGTGAAATTCATAAAAGTACGGTAATTTACAAATAAGAACGCATAGTTAAATATCTTACGGGTAGATGAACGTTTAGTGTAAACCCTTAACAACGGAAATGCCAGAGTATTTTACCAGATAAGGCCGATAGGAGGCCGAAAATTAGAAGGTCAGGCTTTCAAGTCTGGTCACAAAAATATGTTAAAATTTATTGACAATAATATAATATAAAAGAGGAATTTAGGTTGTAATTAATGATAATCACAGTAACTATATTTTTCTTAGTTGCGTACTTTCCCCATCAATATAATGTAATAAAATTATTTTTGACTCATTATATATTTGAGCCAAAAATGTTAATGCTCCGTAAGCCCGACCGTAAAATACATTTATTAAATGTTACCTGTTAAACGTAAAAGAATTGTTTTACACGCAAACGCGTATAATTCAATATTCATCGCGGTGACAAGTCAACGAAATCCGAACAGGCACAACGACACCGGCGCCGCGGAACGAACGTCGCGGCGATGGCTAGGAACGGCGGAGACACGCGAGTTAATTGCTTTGAGTTTCCGGCGAAAGGGTTGTTCTTTCCTCGTGAGAGAACAGATCACGCGGCATTGAAAAGTGATTTCGGCATGTACACGACTATTATAACTGTACCCAATCAGTCTCTCTCTCTCTCTTTCTGTCTACACTCGCCCCCATTGCTACTTATAGTGGCGAACAACAGACATGCCAGTGACGGAAGTATACTTACGGCGATAGTTGTGGCGGTGGTGATGACGGCAACGGCGGTGGTATCCCTTTCTTACACGGTACGTTTCGCAACACCCTATCGTTCATACTCTCTTCAATAATCTGTATGTACACACACGTGTATGAACACGTAGACATACATTCGTTAATGTTATGTTTAAACACACCTGAGGGTTACTGTTTTTGAAACGTAGCTTTACCCCAAGTATATATATATCATTAAACACGTAAAATCTGTGTACATATACATACGTATGTTATAAAGCATGATCGATAATCGTATTATTATTATGTTTAGAAACATTTTCTATTTTTTATTTTTTTTTAAATTATAACGTTCGTTACGTCATAATTAAGCTAACGACTTACAAGTGTTCTAAATAATTTTGATACCAATCGAACTGGAAAATTATCTAAACCATACAAAAACACTTTTTTTCCATCGTGATCGAAATAAAAATATATTACGTTTATATAAACGCATAATTATTCGTTTAAAATATGTACACCAGTAATTTAATGTTAATTAATTTTTCTTTTATTTTTGCGCTAGCATTACTACAATAGACTTTAAGATCAATAATTAATCAAAAGTGATGTCCATTTTGTAACAAATTTTATAAATATTTTGCCTCGACGATATAATGTATAGGTGTGAATCTATAATTAAAAAGAACTACATTTTTTTGGTACTAAAACATCATAACAAAATTAATGGATAATAATCATTGGTTTCTATTATTTTTAATTATTTTTATTTTTTTTTTTTAATTTAATTTAACCGTGAGCAATAAGAATATCTAGAGACTTCAAAATTATTTTAAATGGTTCTCGAAAATAGAAATTCTTGTGCAGAAATTGTAATTGAATAATCAATGCTCAGAAAATAATAGTTCTAAAATAATTACACGCTGTACACGTTTAATACTAGTCAAGCAAAAACCATTCTTAATTAGTTAAAATACATTTTAATAATTTTATTTTTAAGTTTAATAAATTTTCATATTTTGCATTTCATTTTTTGAAACAGAATCCTTTCTATATTAATATTTTTATGTACAAAAATAAAATATGGTACTATTTTTTAAAATTTTTTGTAAATTTTTAAAAGTATTTTAAACTTAGATGTGTAAAATTAATTAGCAGAGAACAAATTAAGTAATGGCATAGCACTTAACCAATTTTAATTTTTTTTAAATTTATAGATAATTAACTAAGTTTATTTAAATACATCAGATTTTAAGAAATGTCCAGCTTCAAAATAAATGTAAGAAAAATAATTCATAAAACTTAAAAAATAATTATGATGAATATAATAGTCTAAATTTTTTCATTAACATTTTTTTATTTTAGTTAAGGACAAGAGTATTATTTAAATATTTTCTAAGGTAGGGTATAATAAGAATGAAATAATTCATCCTATCAAAAAAAAAAAAGTCCCTTGATGACTCGCTCAGGTATAACTAAATTCTATTAAATAATTTATATTAAGTAATCTACATCCACTTTTGTTAACATATTGTAATTTTATTTTATTATACTAATTTATTTATTTATTAAAATAAAGGCCGAAGTTGATTCACGTATAGAATAATACATAGTAAATACAATAACATTTACTAAAACAACATATAAAATAATAACATTAAATTTAATAATAATAATAACATTAACTAAATACAATCTACATTTTAACAGATTTAACAATTACTTGATCGATAAAATTTTATAATGAAAAAAATCAAAGGTTGACCATTTTTCAAGTCTCAAAATCTTTCCAAGGTAGTTATTATATCTATAATTAGATTATATTTATGATCCTTACTTAAATAAATATTTATTATCTTTGTTTATCTGTTCGCTAAAAAATTAATGAACTAATAATAGTTTCCAAATAAAATATACCAACTATAAATAATAATATTTTCATGCATTAGCATATATGCAATATGCATTAACAAAATAGATAAAAGCAATTATATGCTATAGCAATCACCTTTTTTTTTGTATATTATTGTACATTTAAATCAAATAAGAACAATAGTCATACACATGCATAATATGAATGATTAAAAAAATCAAATAATAAAAACATATAACATCAGTTATTTTAAAATTTCAGGGAATACCTGTAATTTTTCATATTTACAAAAATGTCTAGTGCTTCATTTAAATTAAATATTGATTATTCATCACTTTCTACAATAATAACCAATAAATCATTCAGACAATCATCATCCATAATTAGTCTTAAGCATGATTTTATTCATTGAAAAAAGCGTTCATTAGATACTGTGAAAACGGATAAAGTATTAAAGATGGCAATTAGTTTAATGTTTCATAGTAACTTTTAGGCAATGAGAGTAATATTTTTGAAATATAATAAAGATCTTAAGAACCATTATCATTGTTATTATTTAAAACACCTGAAAGAAATTATTTAGCACTAAGAAATGCAGCTTTCAGTTTGATTGTATTAATATTTAAGTTCTTGTAATATTGTAAAAAGCCATAAAGAAATAGCCAATAATAATTAAAATATTCAGGACTGGAGGAAAGAAAAATGTTACTTTTTAAAAAGATATGTTATTTGTACAATTGAAGCTTCTATCTAGTTTATTCACAAATCAAGAAAAAAAACAAAATATTTATCGTACAAGGAATTTTAATACCTGAAGATGTTTTTATAAATCAACCTGTCAAATGCTGAAAAAAAAATTATTTTTTAGTCTTTACTCAACTGTCAATAATTTGTCTCAAAACCTTGATCAATTGTTTTTTCCATTTAAAACGCTAGAAGATTTTTATTCAGACTAACCTTTCTTTAATTTATTTTTCATTTAAAATAATACAGTTAATATTATTATAATTTATTCCAATGTATTTCTATGATCATCTTCTTATAAGTTATAGTAAATTACTAATAATGTATCTATTAAAATTATTCTCAAGTTTCAACTCATAATGATTTGTATGTACTATGTTGTAATTTTGTATCATGGCCCTTAACCCTATCCGGCAGCCGGCCCAAAGCTACTTTAAAATCTAGGGTTGGACAAATGCATACTTCTGCCCCCCCCCCCAAATAACACCCCTGGTGAAGGATTTTCATGAAATAAATCGGTATTTTGCTATTATGCACAATAATATTTACAGTATTATTAACACAACAATTGGTAAAAAACATTAAATATATGCATAGGCGGAGATTGGGGGGCTTAACCTCCCCCCCCCCCAAAATCGAAAGTATCCCAAAAGTATTTTAACATTTTTAAAGCATTAAATAGGTTAATGAAATAGTTTTGCAAAGAAAAATTAAGTCCCCCTAAAATTCAATTAAATTTCCACCTATGATGTATACAAGTATATAAACGAATAGACGAAAAATATTGCATGCACCATTTGTTTAAATATTTTTTAACATTAAGTTGTTTATATACTTCTTAATTATTATTTTTTAGTTGTACACAATAGTTTGACTATTATGATCTATTACAGAGATGGTAAATTATTTTAACGCTACGTGTCAAAAATTGCTTTTTTTTTCTTTGAGCATGTCATTAAATATTATAAGAAACGTATATATTTATGATATGTATTATAAGAAAACATTTTTTATTTAGGTATTTATTTTAATTATTTAATATTTATATAAATAAATAATTATATTACTCATCATCTTAATGTGATTTTGTGCAACATTAATGCAATTTGATTAATAATTATTAACTTTTAATGAATTGCATGCGGCCTACATTCAACAGTTAGTCAGTTTTTTTAAACTAGATTTTATAAAACTAATTTCTGAAAATATTTACTCATTTGCATAAATTCAAAAAAAATAAAAATTGGAAAATTTGCTAATGCTACTATATTGTATCATGTTATGTTTAATATGTTATCTACATTCTTAACGAATCAACAATTTAATTTTTCGAAAGACACCAACAATATCGAAAAATTACTAACGTTTTAATATTTTAATTTATTATTAATAGTAAAGATATAATATAAATATTTTAATTATTTGGGTGTCATAGATTTGCTATCCCTGGTCTATAGGCTACATTTTTATCCGTCGGCATTGAAAAACAATTGCCATTGATAGATAAATCAGAATATCGTCAATTACTGCGACCTGGAAATTTGGTATTCATAAATGTTGAACATTTGTCCGAGTTTTTGAATAATGAGTAATTGTTCAAGTTCCTATAAACACACATATACACGTGTGACCTATCATGCGAAAATACACGTGTAATAAATAAATATAAACGGACAGAGTAAGTAGTTATTCGTCTTCAAAGAAAAAAGTTGTATCTATAGAATATAGTAATTGAAATATAATGCGTGATTTAATGGTACGTATAAGACAATGGAACCAACATGTGTGCCCGGATTATAAATAGTCAGCATTCATTACGGACTCCATCGACTAAAAAAAAAATAAACCAACGTATTGCAAACGATTATAATAATTTCAATCAGTATTTAGGAGTGACCTTGAATTTTTCTTGTGAAAACTTACAAAATCAAAAATCAAAAAATGTGATACATTTTTTAAAACATAAATTATAAGCATAAAATGGTTCTTTTATATAACTCTCGTCCGGGGAGGGAAAGTTGTCCAAAATTAAATGTATGGAATTAATTAAATCAATTAAAATAATAGATTGTAATATGAGAAATAAATATAACTTGGATTACACTTGGGTCGCATTTTTTTTTTAACTTAAACATCATAAACTCGAACATTTTAAGTTTAACAGAAATATAATATTAGCGGAAATAAAGTCCTTATCAACTTTTAGTTTTTTTAATATTTAGTACTTTTCATTTTTTTTTAAGTATAAAAAATAAATTTAAAGTTAAATTAAATTTCAGTTCTAGATTTTGTGTAATGCCTGTATTGATTTTACATAAATGTACATTACACTTATTAGTTTTATATTGATTGTGAATATGACAACTTAATCACATTGAATATCTTCAAAATTTCATGCAAAACATTCATATATAAATCAATTAGAAATATAACGAACATTATATTTTATCTCAATTATTTTTTAATACTCTTTTAACGTATACAACATTTTTACAATTAATAAAATGTACTGCTTAACTGTTTTTAATATACCTAATACATTTTTTTTATTATTTTATAGTATGCTTATAATGATCATAACTATAATGTAATCTGTAAGTAATATAACATTAAAATGTCTACCAATTATGTATTTTAATATAAAAACTACTGGATTTCTAACATGTGTAGTATTATATATTAAATTAATTCAAAATAGTGTTTTATTTAATATTTATTCCATCTTTTGAAAAGCTGAACCCAATACAAGTTTATTTAATACAAATACTAATTACGTAATACGATTATTGCTTTATGTAAACTTTGACGAATGACTAATACAAAAACTTATATTTATTCTACTTTTTTTTATATTAGCATAAAGGTTGATAATGCTGAGATCCTACTATTTTTGTTTTAAATTTTAAGTAATTTACAATCATAAAAAATGTTTCGTTTTATTTATTCCAAACTAATAATTGAACAGTGACAACTAGGTTTTCATTATTTATTATATTAGGTTTAGTTTGTATATACGAATACAAATATTTTATTGAGTTAATATATATTTTTACCCTAAGATAGCCAAACAACTTCTCTCCTGCCATAGTGTTATTAAATAGAATTTATAGTTTTTTGATTTATTTCTTGAAATTTATTGCAATATATTTTATACTTCTATCTAGTTTATAATTTTTTTAGAATCCATATTTAGAGCTTAAATACCCATTTGGTTTTGAATATTTCTAGACCTTAATAACTTAGAGAATATCTTGTGTTTATATGATCGTACAAGTACTCGAATAATTACAATGTAATGCTAATATTTATTTTTATAATTCATCATTGGAGGTTCTTGGCGTAATAATACTGACAATATAGTAATTATATTCATATGGTGAGTAGAAAAATTTATCAACTACCCACTCGGCGTACATTTATAAAAATATTAATATCTGGTCAATAGATTTTTTTCTTGATTTATTTTTATTTATAAATTATAGACAATTATAATGGTTGTATATAAAAAACAAAAAAAAAGTTAGAAAAATTTATAATTATTCAATAATATTTTAGTTGTATAAAAGCATACAATCGAAATAATTAACTATCTAGAACATCAAACGAATGAAATTCAAGTACCATGATTAATTTTCTCACTTCAAATATTGACGTTGTAAGTTCGTTTTAAATTAATAGAGTTATGCGTAAATACATTTCAATTTTAAATACAAAACGAGCACGAGTAGTTAGTACGAGTCGAATAATCAATATGAATATGTTCTTAGGTTATTTATCTATAACAGAAATATATTGTCGAATCTAAATAAACAAACTCACCAAAGTTTTTGTTTCAAACGCGCATATTTATTAATTCGAAGTGGCAGATTTTTTAAATATTCCAATATTGACTACCTGTGTAAGTATAAATAATTTAAGTTGTGAATAAGAACGAACGATAGCGGATTGTTTACGTGTACTGCTAGACTTAGCCACTCAAAAATATTAGATATAAAACGTTTCGTAGTGTCAAGTATTATCTTAGTCGTGCGCAGACCAGTATTTCAAAAGGTGTATATAATACTTTCGGGCTCTATATTATCAAAATGTGTAGGTATATTCAACAAATTATAATGCATAATTAATTTAATAAACATAACTTTAATTTTTCATTCAATATTATGGTTTATTAATATCAATGAATAGGTTTTATTTGAATCAAATAAATTGTCTTCAATTTTGTATTTTTGTAGTCAATTCTATTATATTATCAATTTTTGTTAGAAAATTTAGAAAATTTTATTTTATTTTTTCAATTAAGAAATATAAGTTAATTTTTATAAAATATATTACATTTCATTTGAGCAACACCAGTTAAAATACTGGCCTCTTATTCTTAGACTTTAATTGTAGAATCCCATTGACAACATTTCGGGGGTTCCCCGGCACACTCAGCACCTCCTCATGCCTATGAGTACTACCCATCTACTCTTGATATCTGTAAATAAATTTTTCTATACGATGTATATAAAGAACTCTAATCAACGAATATCAAATTATTTTATGGTCGCTTGTTAACTGCAAACTACCAACAGTATTTCGAAAGAATTTATGGTCGATATCACGAAACATAACTGAGAGTAGGTACAGCATGTCAGTAAATTGTGAGGCTTGGAATAACATTTTAATTAAATTATTATCCTTGCATTTCTCTTAAAGTATGGTTGAGATGCCGTTTCCTTATTTTTCATCAATAAAAATGTTATTAATGTTATTAAAGGTTATTGTATAACGAAAATGTTGTACAAAAAAAAATTAAGATTATATCATAAGGCTGTCAAAAGTTGAAAGTTCGAAAAAATGCACCGACCGTTCTCTAAAATAGCTGTTATCGAATTATTGGAAAAAATCGGACCGTGCCACTTACTATGCTATTATATCATATTTATTGACCCATTATTGACCAGCCAAAACCACCGTAAGAATGGTTCTTATTTGTCTTAGTGTGTGTCATCAAACATCCACTTCAGATATGAACGAAAATATTTAGCACGTGCACATTTTAAAACAGCTAAAATATTCAAACATTGAAACGTTTTTTTAATCGTGTTATTATGTTTACGTCGTTATCAACGATTGAATACACTTCCAAATATGTTTTTACTGATTGTAATAAATTCATTTCTAAAATTTGGTCACATTCCGTTACGAAAGCATCAGATCGTTTACGTTATCGGAATTCGCCGAAGTGCACACGTATGCTTTTCTGCTCAATCGTAACCCAAGCTGGCCAAAGTGGTCCCATCGTCCTTCCTAATTTGATTTATTTCTATAGTTATTATTAATGTTACTGTTGTAAAGTCACTAATGTTCAAATTATTTCATTGTTGTTTTCACTTTTTAATTTTTTATCTTGCTCACTTTTGATTTCGCTTAGTTACTTGGTAATAGTCAGTGTTGTCGAGACATATAGACAAATAGTAATCTAGATAAAATATTATTTTATCTAGATAGAAATATAAATACTATTTATTTATTTATCTTAGATGAAAACTTGAGTTATCTACTGTTTATTTATCTAGATACTTTTTTTCATGTACCTATAATATTTAATTAATATTTTGAAAGCTACTCGGAGATTTAGGCCTTGTTTCGCCTGTGTAGCTGCAATAAAAATATTCAATAATAACAATTTGTAGTTAAAATTAATATGATTGAAATACCCTTTTATACCCTTATGAATATTGATCAGATTGAAATAACATAATTTTAGGTAACTAATATAATTTAACAATAATTACTTTGATAACCAACGTATGTTCGGGTCTAATATATAAAGTGACTTAAATAACATTACTCTATGTAGAATAGTTTTATTTTATTAAATTGTAAAATATCATGACGCGCTCAACAGCCAAACCTATTGTCCATCCACCACCAATTACCATTCGCTAGTGTTTTTCCAACACGATAGGTTTTACGACAAAAAAGTGTCAACACCTAAATGAGATTCAGAAATAAATATGTATTAGCAAATTTTTACGTACATTTTTTATTCAAAACAAATAAAACACTATAAATTGAAACACATTCCAAACGTCTTAAACTAATACAGTGTTTTACTCGTGATAGGTCAGTTAATTTTTTTTTTTTTTTTGGAAATTTAATACCAAATCGTGGGTTTATAAAAATGTATCTGCTTTTTTTCTAGATAGATTTTTGGTATACTATATTTTATCTTTATCAAGAAAAAAAGAATCATAATAAATTATAGGATTCAATACTGGTGATATATTTTATTGGATTATGTCAGACCCGTCTTAGTTTCAATAGATAAATATGCTATTTTTAGGTACGGTGCGATTGATAATCGAAAGTTTCTTTTTGTTTTTTTTGCAGACGAGTCGATACTGGGTTACGCGTGGCACCGCGTCACCATCGCGCTGGTGGAAATGTTCTCGGTCGTGGTACCGCCGCCGCCACCGCCACCGCCACCACCACCGCACTACCAGGAATTCGATGGAGCCAACCGCAGGCGGCAGCCGCACAAACAATGGCAGGCCGCATCCGCCGTGCTCACCGCAATACTGGTGGCCGTAGTCATCGCGCTGTCGTGTGGCATCTGTGGCGTGGTGGCCATACTGTACCGTAGGCAGTACTACAACCGGCGCACCGACCGCGGCCACGTGTACGGGCTCGGTTGCAACGACGTGGACGACGCGGACGATGGAGTGGATGACGACGTCAGCGCGGGCACGGGGAAACTTGTCACGGGACAGCGGCGAAAGACGCCGGAACCGGCGGTGGCGACAGCGGCAGCGGCAACGATGGTAGCAGCGGCGGGCGAGCAAACGCAGCAGCGATCACAGTCACCGGCGTCCAGGTCGTACGTGGTTAACAGTGCGTCAAACATCAATAACAACGTGGACGACGATCGTGCCGGGGTATCCGGGACGCAAATGTTGCAGACGTACCAGCGCCAACATCAACGACTGCAATGTGCCGAACAACTACGGAAATGCCGACCGTCGTCCGTCGGCGTCCGGGTGGTCGCAAACAAGCCGACGCCCCGGCTGACCATCGCGGGTGTCCCCGATGACGGTGCTGGTCCGGACATCGTCATGTCCACTACCTCGACGACCTCGGCCAATGGTGTAGGTGCGTAACGCTCTGTCATCATTCCCCCAATGGTGCAATTTGATAATAAGGGGCTCATGTGAAAATTATTGGCATTGTTCTTTATTATTAATATTGTTATTTATTGTTATTATATTAAAACAAATAATATAATTTATGTATTAGAGTGGTACATATTTTTTAAACTATAATTTTATGTAGTCCACATCTACTAGATTATTTAAGTCGCACGAGCAAGTCATTTGGGTAAAATCTGGATGATATTACTCAACCTCTTCTGGTGCCAACTTTGGGTTATCTTAGGGCAACTGTCGACTTTCCTGCGGTTATAACCAGTCCTATGATGTTTTGACGTGTTGGAAATATTTTTTGTCATTCCCATCAATCGAAAATATAATATAGTTTGTGTTTAGTTATATGTGAACTTCATTGATTTTATGTAATTCATACAAATTATCGATTAATCTCTTGGTCATCAAATCATTTCATATACTTCGGGGCATTTAATGATTTGCGTCAAGTCAAATATAGTTTTCACAAAAGTCCTGTTTCGGGAAAAAGATCCGCTGAGATACATTTTGGATTTTCAGAATCTTATTATTCTCACCCTATGATCTGTTTGAATCTTTAAAACGAATGGTAGATGGCTAGAATCTTCACTGCTTACTGACCAGACTATAGTGATTAAATCGAATTCTGTTTGTTCGTAATAAACGACGAAAAGTTACGATTGTCCGTTGTGTTTGAGAACGAAACAACCGATTTCCATTTGATCCTACTTTTTGGACATTTTCTGTTCACATAACCAATCAACAAAGTGACCTGCATTAATAAGAAATATGTGAAAATGCTTTTTTATGTTTCAAAATGATCAGTGACTTTTAAGCTCGGGAACTTGAAAAAATATCACATTAACAACTTTTTATAGTAATACGTGGTTTTATTACATCGTTTTATTTACCTATAATATATGACCATCATCAATACACTGACATATGATTATAAAATATTATTTCCCTGACTCTATATTTATGTAAAATGTCTTATGCACAAAAATAATAATAAAAAAAAAGGTTAAACGTTTATTTTATTAATTAAATGATTAGCCATTTTTTTATTTCTTTTAGTTATTCGGAGGGTTGCGTAAATTTAAAACACCAGAGTTAATAATTATTATGTTTTTTACAACGGTATATAAATGTTGTTATAATTGATTTTACGTTGCTTATAATTTATTTCACATGAACTTGGAAATTGACAGACATAATTTTCTGGGTAAAAAAATCCAATACAACTCTTTAGCTCAGACTAGCTGTGGAAATATGAAATATTAATTGTATTACATATACACATCTACATTATATCTACAGGAAATATTATTTTGAAAAATTATGTTCTACGTGTTTCTGTTAACATTCAGTATATTTTTACAGATAAGTTAGATAGTACTTGGCAGCAACAGCAACAACTGCAGCCGCAACAAATGAAGTTCAATACAATTAAAAGCAATCACCAGTGGTCTTCGTACCAACTCCAGTATCAAAAACCTAATTCAACGATTGCTATGCCAAAATCTACCTTTCCTCCGACAACTAATACACCGGCAACAGCGGGAATTTTGACTAGCAAACATTTAACGTCTAAAACAATCAATCCGGTAATAAGCGAACCTCTACTCCCGGTACCATCACGGGTGTTGCTGAACGCGCTCCATCGAGAATCGTCCATTTAAAACTATGACTGACCCTATAGGGTTTAGAATATAATATAACCGTTGTCTAAAAAAAATTCTTATATCTCTTTTTGCTCTAACATTATTTTTCCATTATTTTTGTTATAATCATTATTAGATAAACGATTTGTATGTGTTAACCATAATACTTACAAGTTATAAACTGTTTAATTTTATCGAATATTGTTGCCACATTGTAATATTATTCAATACATTTCTTTTATATTTTTTATTATTATTATTGTTTATTGCAATGTTTACTGTATACCGTTATTTGTTACTATATGTCTTGATAATAAGTTTTCATTCCTACAGTCGCGTTACCAATTTTAAGTTTAAAACTTTTAGTCCTTTAATTTCCGTATTTCTTATATTCTTTAGCATAATTATATCAATCAAAATACTAAATATTAAACTTTGGCGTCGTTTGTTTTTAGGAAAAATATTTATTTACATTAAAATATTTGTATTGTGATTGGATATAACATAATTGACGTTGCCATATTATTACGTGTATTGTGTACATATCAATATACTACATGTTACTACTTTATTTACGTATTTTATTTAATTCTAATTTTCCATACTCCAAGTGTGAATAATTATTGACACTTTTTTAAGAAACCATCATAAATTATAGTGCAATTTAATTACACTATTTCCAGTGCACAGCACATTGTTAACTAAGCAAACAAATTAAGTTTATAAACTGAAACTGTTTTTTTTAAACTGTAGGCAATCAATTATAAAAAAAGTACTATTATAGGACTTACAATTAAAACTTAGTATTTAATAGTATAAGAATAACAATGTCCATGAAATATGAGTACATGGAATACTTTTGAATCATCTAAATTATAAGCATAAAACAACTAAACGTTCCTCAAAAAATTTGTTCCTTCCGGTCAAATTGTTTATATTTTTCATAATTTTTAACACTTTTATCATTTGATTTCTTTATATGTAACATCAAATTATTAATTAATTTAATTTTTTTTTTAATTTTGTTAAAATCTATTCATAAAAAAAAAAAGAAATGCATGCTATGAAAACAAATAAATGTAAATTTCTAATAAAGCATGTGATAAAAATCATTTTAATGTTGTGGTTCAATAAACAAACTAAAATTGTTATTACAAACCTAAAATAAATGAATGAAATACTTTTAGATTTTGATTGAATATAATATAATAATAATAATAATACAATTATATTATAGTATATTAATTTAATATAGTTTATCTCATTGATTTACACATATCTATAAATAATTTATCTTAATTTTACAAATATTGTAATTGAGTCCATAACATATAGCATAAAACATTTTCAATAACACTACTATTTTAAGTCAATTAATATTTTTTGATAATACATGAAGAATAGTAATTAATATGTATATTTTAAAATCTTTAAGAACTTACTTCATATAAATATCGGAAGAATATTTCTTTTGCATTTTTTTTTTTTTTTAATAACGTTAAGAAAATATTTAAATTATTTTTTACGCAGGACAAGCCTTACATTCAATATACATACATACATAATTGGAACTTAATATTTATTTTTTGCATATACAAATATATTCAAAGTTATTGAATTATTGAATTTGTTATTTTTTTAATGTTTACATTTGTAATTTGTTAATTTTTTTTTGTTAGTTAAAATTTTACAAATTTTAACATAATAAAAAAAAATTAACTTAAAACATCCAATAACTTTGAGTTATAATAGGTTTTTTAGTTATAAAAAACTATTAAAAAATATATCAAAAAAAAATAAAAATGTTTCATTATAGATAATGTTATCTACTACTATGAACTTTTACTGAAAGGTTTTATCTCGTACAATATGGTTTATCTGCCTAAATAAATTGTAATTAAAATATAATTTTAACATAGGTCAACAGACACGATCACGATTACGTGTACTCGATCTATGGAGCGTCTAACTCAGGATACACATTTAAATATGGCATCCTCTTGATAAGTTTTTCACTTGATTGTATTTCTTGTATAACGTTTTTATAACCGTGTTATTGGGTCAAATATATTTAACAAATCATATCGGACCTTACACGTAACATATTTTACGTTGTTAATTTTATTAATTTAACTATAACAACTATCAGATAAAAATTATAATAAAGACATATAATAGTACCTGTATTATATATATATATATATATATATATATAATATTATTATACAATTATACAGCAACAGCACGGATTATTTATTGTTATTTAAATTGTTCTGTGATATGCACATTAATAATTAAAATATTAAAATTAAAAAAACTCATCATATTATCCCACAATTTTTATCAATAAGAATAATTAACAACTAATAATGAATTTGAAGATGTTTATTATTTAATAAAGGTTCTCAATAAAGGAAATCAAAAACTTCAATGTACATACTAAATAGTAGTGATGGGCAACGATATCGATATCGTGATACATTTGTGACACCGATAACGTTCTATAGTTGAACGATATATCGGTATATCAAATTTAATAATTCTTCTAGAAATACATATTATTTTTAGATTCTAAGCTTTAGTAAATTAAATTGTGTGTGCTGTGTAATAATTAGTGATGGTAAACTGTAATTAGTTTCCAGTAACAGAAGCAGTTACTACTGCTACTGAAAAAAATAACAGTGAAAGTAGCAGTGATTGCTATTTCATGTACTTTGTTACGTGCCACCGGCTCGATTTCAACTTGTGCAGTCGATGATGAATTTAATTTGATAAAATGTGAGACTTAATAAGGTTTATATCATTATTCCCCGTATTCTAAATAAACATATGGTTATAATATATTATATGATATATGGAGGCCCATAACACCTCCCCACTAAAAAAATGGTTTCGGTCTGTAAGACAGAAATCTTTTACAAAATGTTCTTTAGATAAAATTGTTCGTACATATTTTTTTTTTTTTACAATACATATGTTTACATTAACACATATTACTTTAACACTCTGAACATATATAGTTAGATTAATATTAATTTTTTTTTTTTTTATAATTATAACATTTTATATTTTTGGTTAGTAATTACAATTTTTATGTTGCATACTTGCATAATTTTACAATATAATATTCTTAAATTCTAATATAAGTGTTTATTTACCCTTTACCATTTTACAATATAATATTATTATCATTGGATTATTGTTTTGACTACAATCTACTAACATTGTGATTTATTGAAATTAACTATTAAATATTCTATTGTTTATAATTGTTGAAATCAAATTGTCATTCCCCAGGACCCTCTATATGTTTATTGTATTACTCCCATGTAATGGTGTTCAATATGATTTTCTCAATTTAACGTTAAAATATTATCAAATTAATATTGTTCAATATCTTATCATGTGACTATGAGTTAAATGTGGATATACTTCCTCTTTTCTTACTTCTAATTTTCTCTCTCTCTTTAATTGTTCCTAATTCATAACTCTCTTAATCTTTTCTAAACAACTTATATAGTCTCGGTTTCTCAATATCATGTTCATTTTTATTGCATTGTATCTTATATTTTATTATAACATACATAGTTATTATTAAGATTATTGATAGTACTCCTAATATTAATGTATATTAAGTTTGAATGTATTTCTTTGTGTTTTTGATTTTTTTGTCTTTGTTCCTCTATCTCTATTAATTCCTCCACATTTTCCACAGAATATGCTAACCCCGTTGAATGATTTAATCTCACACCAGTTGTGTCATTTATATAATTTAGTTGTGCCAAATACATTTTTTTAGGAAATCTAGTTATTAACCCACTCATATTAGTAACTGGTACAAAGTCTACATATTTTTTGTTTGTTATTTCTTGTGTAGCAGTTAATATTACGTTTTCTACTAAAATCTCACATGATGTGTTGATTTTTATTATTCCTGTACCCTTTATTCTTATTATGGGTGCTTTTTCGAGATTTGCGCAATTGATTGTAAGTGTATCATTTGTAGTTGCGAATAGCCATTCGTTTCTGAAACATAGTTTATGATAAATATTTCTTGTTAATTTCATTACATGTGATTCACATTTATCTGGTATGTTGTCTGGTTTGTGAAATAATTCGATCTCGCATTGTTTGGTTGCCTTGTTATCCCTTAGTGGTTGATATATGTTACATAATCTAAAAATATTTGTTTTGATACATGTCCTCATGCTCCAACCACCTCCGACTGTTATTTCTTTTCCTGGACTTTTATTGAGCTATTTATAGACAATTGAAATTTTCAATTTTTTTAATTTTTTTTTTTTAAAATAATGATAAAAATTTTTTGGCCGGCCAGAAAATCTTGAAAATTTAATACAAGGTTTCTTATAAGGTGTTCCTTAACTAATAAAAAAAAATCTTAAATCGTAAGTCACAATTTTTTTTTATAAGTGCTCAAAGTTCCAATTTTTACGAAATATGTAAAAATTGCGAAAATTTGCAATTTATTTTGTAGATAAAAATTCATACAATTTTTTCTGTTCATACTTAAGGTTTAATATTTACACACTAGGTTATTTATAAGCTACTCTTCAAAAATCTTTAAAAAAATTTCTTCCGGACTTAGAGGAAAAAATTTTATGACTGTTTGAAATTTAAATATTTACGAAATTGCATAAAATAGCGATTTACTCTCAAACGATTTTTAATATTTGTTATAATTCAAAAAGTATAAGTCGCAGATTTTTGAAATTTTTATCAGCTATTAAGATTGGCATTTTCATTATGTCATATATTTTTCAAAATATTATATTGATTTTTAAGCCACTTATCGGCATTTAAAATATTCGATTTTTTTACATTTTTTTTTTTATAATCGGTGATAAAAAAAATTTGGCTCATACAAAATACTTGAAAATTTAATAAAAGATTCCACAGAAGTAGTTCTTATTGTCATTCAAAAATTATTAAAATTCATAGGCACAATTTTTTTTTATAAGCGTTTGAACAGCGAATATTGACATAAAATTACATGTAAAATATAATATAATGTTTAATATTCTAGACTGACAAACTATGTCGCTGTATGCAACTGCCAACCCATCCTAATTTAAAAATATATTTATCGTTTCAAAATAAAATATACTTTTTACATTATTTATAAATAACAATGTATTATATCCTAGACAAACATATCATCTTCGTTCAGAATCGTTTTTCGTATACAATGATACCTATCATTGAATTCAAATTTAACAAATCCATTATAATGACCTATCCTATGAAGAGTCACACTTCACCCCCAAGTGTACAGCAGAGTGAGGCCCATCCGGTTATTTTTTTTTTCTTTGCTACACACACATATTATAATTTGTCTATAAATTTGTTTGCACTTATAATTCAAAGCGATTGTATTTCATACACATTGCTTAACAATGTATAGAAATTATATTGCTCATAGAATATTACCTAATTTTTGGGTTACTATTTTATTATTTACAAAGTATAAATAGTAAATAGTACTATAATTGTATTGCTCTTATCAGTATAATGATGACCTCAATAGTATAATAATGAATTTATTTACATATAGATATATGTAATTTTTAGTCTGAAAATTGTATTTATTGTAAGATATTGCAAGACAAATAGTAGGTACAAATATGGTCTTATAAATTATACTTATTAAGAATAATAAAACACGATCATAATTTCTGAACGGTCTTTATATTGTTTGATTTGGTGGACATGTTTTTTCTCTATATATTTTTTCCTATTTTTATTATTTCCACTAGGTATGTTACTGGATTAATTTTTTTGGTATAAGGCCCTTCATATCGGTCTGAAAATTTATCTCTTTTGACATTTGTTTTAATCAAGACTTTCTCTCCTACATAAAATTCAATATTATTTTTCCCTTTGTCGGCTTAAATTTTTTGTTTATCAAATGATTTTCTTAAAATTTCGGGTAGTTTTTGTCTAATTGTGTTTAATTTTTTTATTTTCATCGATAACTGAGTGATCTAAATTAGATGGAATAACGGTGATATCAAAAAGTGATTGAAGTTCATAATCATGAACTAAGTAAAAAGGGGTGAATCCTGTAGAAAAATTAATTGCCGTATTATACGCATGTAGTACTATCGGTAGTACGTCGGTCCATTTTTCGCCATCAGCTACATAAGGAGATATCATATCAATTATAACTTGATTCTGTCTTTCTACTTGTCCTTGACTAGTCGGCCTATAAGCAATAGATACCTTCCGTTTTTTCTATTCCTAAAGCTAATAGTAATTGTTTTATTACCTTTGCTGAGAAATGAGTCCCGTTGTCTGACCTGACTACACGAGGTGGGCCATACGTCAAAATTAATTTTAAGATAAATCTAGTGGTTGACTTTGCGTCAGCATATTTAAATGGTTTCGCATAACAAAATTTTGTCGCGCGGCATATAGCGACTAATATATATTTGAACCAGCGAGACATAATTATTGGGCCTACATAATCAATACAAATATCTTGAAAAGGAATACCATTTATGATTGTACTTGGCTGTAACATTCATTCCGCAGGACGTTTATCAGGTTTTCGTTGTTGACAACTTTGACAAGACACTACATAGTTCTTTATATCTTTTTGCATAGAGGGCCAATGGTATCGTGATCTAATTTTGTTTTAAACTTTGTGAACTCCTAAATGAGCACCTGACATTTTTTGGTCATGAAAATGTTCTATTACTTGTTTTATAAAATCTTTGGGTAAAGCTATTACTAATTTTGGTGTACCATTATATATTTCCCGATAATAAAGTAAATTATCCTCACTATTTATAATATACGATTTCGATTTTCTAATCCAATTTATTTCAGCCGATTTAGGATTTTGAATTATTGAAATAATTTTTTGCAAGTAATCATCGCGCGTTTGTAATAAATGAATATTAATGGGTTCAACTGGTGATATTATTTGCTTACTAGGTGTAAATGTAGACACTGTAATATGTATTGTTTGTCGTCAAATACGTATTTTAACATATTTAACACAATATTCCAATCCAATTGATCTAGTCCATAAGCTGTTTTGGGCATGGCTAATTTTTTGATATTATGAGAATAGCAGGATTTTTTTTAAATATTTTAAAGTATTAAATAAAGATTCATACGTCGGTCGTATATCATATTTCAATTTTGTTATCAAGTAAATTATATATTGGTTATTAAATTTAAGAAATGCTAATTCATCTACTTCTTTATTTTGAGCTATTAACTCGTCTTACTTTAGCCTATATGTTTTTAAACTGACTAGCAATACCTTTATTCATTACGAAATTTTTAGATACACAATGTACTAAACTAAACGTCTTATCAAAATAACTACCAAATAAATCTTCGTTTACTTGATTAATATGACATTTAAATATTATTTTATTTTTAGTTTTAATTTTAAAATCTTCATAAGAAATCCTACTATTTAATTTTTCAGAATTTATATTATAAATGTTTAAATTTGAATCACTCTCGTAATTAATTTGTACTGCTTCATCAAAACTTATTGGGTGTCTAAATAAAAAATCTGCTGCCTTATTAAAAATACCTTGTTTATAAATTATATTAAATTCATATCCTATTAATTTGGTTCTAATGCGGTTATATATATATGAATCCGATTTTAATTTTTGTAAGCTGTTACGGACATGTATGACTTAGGGCCCAAGGCATTAAGGCATTGAGGTCAACAGGGGGTTATAAATAATAAGTAAAACTTAAATGTTACATGAGCACATTTTCAAAAGTATCATTAATATAAGTGACATGTGAAAGGTAGAAGAATGTAAAAATAGTAAACCAGCCAATTAACAAATAAGGTTGGGCATTCAGCAAAATTGCGTATCTATTAAAATTGATTTATTTAAGAATAGCGAAGATACGTGAATATTGCCAAACTAACAAGGCCAACCACTAAGGTTTAACTATCTAATGCCCATAGGTGGAAATATTAACTAAGCATGATTATAATTAGAAATCATATCCGGGATAAGTTGTTTCACACGGGATCCTAGTATATAAGGGGGTCCTCAACAGACCAAAAGTCAGATGTGTTTAAGTCCGGACACAGCAAGCACCTTCACGCCACTCTACATTGTAAATGTTTTATCGCACATTATTTTAATAAAAAGTAGTAACTTTAATTTGAAGTCAATCTTATTTATTAAATCCTCTACCATCCCTATTGATTCGACGGCACGCAACACAAATTTGGCGCAGTCGGTAGGATTTTTGAAGAGAATTTTCAAATTCAATTCACGGAGGCAGTCACTACATAGCTGATCACCGTCGAAGAAGAAAAATTGTACACACTTTCAACTTCGTCAACTCCGGAAAGAAAAGAACCGTGTTGCAGTCAATCAAAAGAAGAGGAAAATGGCGACGAAAAACAGTAAAGTAACAATGATGTCATCAATAGCTTCACTGTAAGCATTATTTTAATTATTTTAATTAAGTTGACATTTAAAAGGGTGTAGAATTAAGAGAAAATTGTGAAAATAAAAATAATAAGTAAATGAAGTAAAATAAAATAAAAATAAAAATAATAAAATAATTTATTTTTAAATAAAAAATAAAATTATAAAATTATTGTAAGAATCCGCGACATAAAATAAACCATCTCCCTTGGACTTAGCTAACCCATTGTAATGAAAAGTGAAGAGTGCTATGAGAATAATTGAGAATTATTGTGAATTATTGAGAATATAAAAAATAAATGAAAATAAAGAGAATTATAAAGTTATATTGAGTCATTGAAAAATATATGAGATTATTGAGATTATAAGAGTTATTAAATGAGAATAACCGAGAATTATTATATGTGAATTATTATATGAGAATAAAAAAAAAAAAAGAGAATAAATATAAATGAGTTATTAAAAGAAAATAAAAGAGAATAAATAAATGTGAATTATTGAATAAATATATGTGAAATATTATTAAAAGAGAATAAATATATGTGAAATATTGAATTAAAAGAATAATTAGATGAGAATTATTATATTATATTGAGATTTTATGAGTGATACTAGTGAATCAGTAAAATCTCCCTTGGAAGTAGCTACTCCATTGAAAAGAGAATTAGAAGAAAATAAAAAGTTATTAAAAGAAACATTAGAGAAAATTGATAAAGAATTAGACTCAAAAGGAAGAATAGGAACTAGAAGTCAAACAGACATAGAGCATATAGAATTAAAATTTGAGAGAAAAAATAGAGAAATAATGGCAGAATCAAAAGAATTAACAAATAAAATGATCATATCATTAGATGAGGCATTAAAATTAATACCTAAATGTAAAACAGAAGAGGATATTTTTACGTTCATAAATGCATGCGATTTAGCAGTAAACGCGATAGATGAAAGACATTTACCATTATTAATAAAATATATTACGACTAAATTACGTGGGAAACCATTAGAATTAATAAAATATAAAGACACAAGTAAATGGGTAAATATAAAAAAATATTTAACGGATTTATTCGAATCTCAACGTACAGCATCATCTCTACAAATAGAGTTAAATTCGGTAAAAATGGGTTATAATGAGAGCGTAAATGATTATAATAATAGAGTAGAAAATTTATATTATAAATTGTGTGATGCAAGCACAATTGGAAAACAAAAAAGTGAAATACAAACTATTCGAAATACTTTAAAAGATTTAACTTTATCAGCATATATATCGGGATTAATTAAACCAATAAAATTACTAGTTAAAGCAAGAAATCCAAGCACATTAGAGTTAGCAGAACAAATAGCAAAAAATGAAGAGTTAGAATATAAAAATGATAAAGAAATATATGAGAAAACAAATAAATATAAAAATAATAATAATAATTATTATAAAAATAATTACAATCGTTATAACAAACCAAATACATATCAAAATAATAATAACAGAATGTTAGGAGGAAATAATAATAATAAAACTAATTATAATAAAAATATTAAACATTGTTTTATATGTAATAGAACAAATCATTTAGCAAATGCGTGTAGAAATAAACCAAAATCAAATAATCAATATAATAATAGACCACCAAATCAAAATAATTTTACGCGACAAATAACTAACTATAATACAAGAATAAAACATTGTAATTTCTGTAATAAAAACGGGCACATAGAAAGTGAATGTTATACAAAACAAAATAGAGACAAACGTAATAATAATAATGATCAAAATTCGGGAAACGAGTCAGGATCGAACGTAGTTCGCGGACCACGTTCGATAAATCATATAATTACCGCGGATCCTATGGAAATTGCTTCCACATCATCTCAAACATAGAAAATAAATACGTAGAATGTAAATCAATTGCTAGTAAAACTAATACTTTAAAACTATTGGCAGATACTGGATGTGATATAAGCATAATAAAAATAAATTGTTTAAAAGGAGAATTAATAGTAGACGAAACTCAAAAATTAATATTAAAAGGCATAAATGATCAATTAGTAGAAACTGTGGGTAAAATAACAATTCCAATTCAAATAAATAATAAAACTTTTCAAGTAGATTTTAATGTAGTATATCCAAACTTTCCTACATTGCAGGATGGTATTTTAGGTTATCAATTTTTAAAGAAAAATGGAGGGTCCATAAACGCATATAATGATACTTTAGTATTAGATAGGCAACAAAGCCCTCCAAATTTTTATGGTCAGTCCATACTGTAAATTCTTTACCAAAAATATATTTTCTATAATAAGTACAAGCAAAATATAACGGTTACGCTTCCGATTCTAAAGCTGAATAATTTTTTTGTGCTGGTAGTAATTTTTTTGAGGCAAATGAAACAGGATGAATATTACCCTCTTCGTCTCTTTGTTGTAATATTATGCCTAAACCCAATAGAGACGCGTCTGTTACCAAAATTGTATCCGAATTTTCGTTAAAATGCATTAAAAAAGATGGCGTTATTAGTTTATTTTTTAATTCATTAAATGCATTTTCATGTTTATTTTTCCATTTTATTTTATCTTTTTTCGTTTTAAAATCACCTTTTGTTAGTTCGGTTAAAGGGAAAGTTATTTTACTAAAATTTGGAATATATCTCCAAAAATAATTAGCTAAACCTAAAAAACTACGCAACTGATTTATATTCGTTGGAGAAGGGAATTGTTAAACTGCTATGAGCCCCTTGTCAGTAGGACAAATTCCTTTACAACTAATAATATTTCCTAACATTTTTAATTCGGTATACCCAAATTTACACTTAGACACCTTTAATTATAAATTAATTTGTTGAAATCTTTCTAAGGTTAGGTAATTCTAATGAATTTAAATGTTCATCGAACGTTTTCACAAAACATATACAGTCGTCTATATAGTTAACATTAATTCTGTAATTTAAGTTGGTCATAATTGTATTCATTGCTTCCTGATATTTACTTGGTCCATTACAGATTCCCATAGGCATTCTTTTAAATTGATATTTTCCCGTAGTGGTACAAAAAATTGTTAATTCTTTGGCTTTATCATTTAATTTTAGTTGGTGAAATCCAGACATTGCATCGAGACATGAAAAAAATTTGTTTCCGGCTAAACAATCGTAAATACTTTGAATTACGGGTAACGGAAAGGCTTCTTTTACTGTAATGCAATTCAGTTTTCTATAATCTAATACCATTCTATATTGTGTGTTTGTTTTATCATTTTTTGTGCTCCGAGGTAATCCTATTGCAACCAAAAAAACTGGAAAAGAATATGGTGAGTGTGATGGCTCAATAATACCCATCCGTAACATTTCTTGTGTCTGTTCCTCTATTTCATCTCGTTCGAATTTGCTCAATTTAAAATTTGGTAAATTTATAGGAATTGAGTTTGTTAATTTGATATCTACTGGATCAGTTTGGGATTCATCTAAATCTCACTTCGATTTCGAAAATACGGTTTCGTATTTATACAAAAGTGATAATAATTTATTTTTTTTCTCGGTCGATAAATCCGGGTTAATATCGAAATTTAATTTATTATTTCCTATGTTTTCGTCTGGTAGATTATTCATTTCTATCAAATTTTTTATAAGGCTTATAAATTATAACATGATTATCTGATTCTATGAATCCATGTTTTACTCTTTGCTTATTAGTTAAATAATTGATATTATATTGTTCATTTTTCACGTGTTGCAAAATTTGGATTGTTTGAGGTCGTCTAACATTTGTCGTTCTAACAATAATTTACGAGAAGTGTTTAGAGTGCGAAAATCATTTATAATTGTAATACCTTCAATTTTATTGTTTTGTATTATATTTTCATAGCATCCTGGTGTCCAATGACTATTTTCATAGAAAACTACTAGACAATTCCTATCACGTTTATAAAATGCTATACCTATTGTGTTTTTAGAATTTTCGAAATTTGGACATATAATGAGCAAATTAAAATTATAATAATCAGATACTGCTGCTAAGTCCTCACTCTCTAACCAAATTGGTTTTGCTTTCAAATTTAGATTGAGTAAATCAGATATTTTTTTGGTTGTTACGTAAATATCTTCGTATGCGAGCATTGAAGTTAACGCATATACACCATAAAATCCGTCAGCAGGGACATCAGTTAATTTATGACTACACCTAGCAATGAGATCTAACTCTGACTGGATTAACATTAAATCTTTCCTTTTTTTTGTGTTATTTCCCCTATCGTATTTCTGTACTTTAATCGTTTCTTTTATAATTTTTTTATATTTTACATTAGTGTTATTTACATGTTTTAACAAATTGTATAACAACTGGGCCTCTATCACTTGTTAAAATATTTGCTTGTCAACAAAATTTATTTTCGCTTGATATGATTTTAAAAAATCCGTGCCTAATAGACAAGGTCCCACCAAGTTCTCAACTACCATGCATTTAAAAGGAAATTCGATATTATCAAAAACAACTATAGCATTAATAATACCGATTAATTTTAAATGAGAACCGTTTACTGTAATAAGCTCTACGCAATCCATAGATTTTGGTTTGATTCCTAAAGGCAGTTTGTTAGCATTAATTATAGACGCAGTGGCTCCTGTGTCCACTACAAAATAATATTCTATATTGTGAACTGTGCCTTCTACCTCAAGTCTTAGACTTGGTTCGAATATATCCGGAAGCGAAGTCAGATTACACGTCATAACATATTTATTTATTTTTCAACTGTCATTAGTTTGTTGTTTAGATACGATGTTTTTATTATTTAATTCATTTTGAATACTATTGTCATCAATGGGCACTATTTTTTAATCTTCATTATATAAATTACTTAAATCGTAAACGTCTATGTCATCATTTTTATCAATTCTCATTTCATTTTGTTTTTTGTCTAGCTTTAAATATTTAAATTGTTGTGTGGGAAACAATATCTCATCCTTTTTCTTTTTTTACTGCTATTATTGACTCTAATAATTTTATACTTGAATTTGATTCTAGTCCATCGGTAGAATTTTTTTGTTGGCACCGAGAGAGTCTAACCGCTCTATCTTGCCTCATTAGTTTTTTTATATTATTTTTGTTATATGATTTATTTAAATTAAAATTGTTGTTATTAGACATCTGACCAACACCGTGCTGATTCATGACATTATTTACATTAATTTTATGTTGCTCCTGAGCATTAGTATTATTCGATGAAGGATGATAATTATTTTGACCAATATGTATATTAGAATTAGCAGTTTGACAATTATTATTCTCATTATGCCGATAGCAATTTTGTGATTGAATATTTTGGTTTTTTGTGCTTTTATAACCGTTATTCCAATTTGATTTTATATAACCATTGTTATTAAAATTGTTTGGTCTAAACTTACTATTTTGATTAGAGTTACTGTAGTTATTTCTACTTATACCTTAATTTGGAGTAAATGCGTTATTAGAATTAAAATTATCATTAGGATTAAATGAATTATTCGAGCGATAGGCACTATAATTACGTTTATTAATGCTTTGATATGGGACAAATACATTATTAGAACTGAAGCCACCATGTGGGTTGAAGTTTTGTGGATTTAAACTATTGCTTGGATTTGGAATAAAATAACTATTAGCATTATAGTTTTGATTAATAAAGTTATTGTTTGGGTCATTGATAAAACTTTGATATGGATTATTCGATTACTTATTATTATTAAATTAATTTTTCTGGTTAAAATTACGATTACCGTTATTTAGATTATGTAATTTGAATTTTAAAAATTCATTTTCTTTCTTTAAAATATCAATATCTACAATGTTTATATTTTGAAAATCAGTATTTATCAATTTTGAATTTTCTATTTTTTTTAAATTTGTTTCTAAGTGGTCCAATGTATCATTATTCATAATAACTACTGGATTATAGTATTCTGGAGTTAAAGCTAATATTATATCGATTTTTTCTGTCTCAGGAATGGAATTGGTCGTTTGGTTACTTAAGTATAAAATATTCGCTAGAAATTCTGATATTGTTTCGTTTGATTTTAATTTTTAATTTCGTAATTTATTTCTCGACATACGATTCCTAGCCGGTGAAGCAAATTTTTCTATGAATTTTCGATCAATGTCATCAAAAGTTAGATTTAAATTATCCGCTGTCATTGTTTTGTATAATTTATAGGCTGAATTTTTTAAATATAATGGTAAATAAGTTAATTTTGTTTACGAAGTCCATTCGTTAGCATTAGCTATCACATTTGTAATAAAGAGAATTTAGCTATAAGTTGAACAAATATGTTTGAAAAGAGCTAAACACTTTAATTACCTTTTCCTATGGCAGGAAGAAATATTATTTAATGTTTCTATATAAAATATTTGCTTACCTTGTCTTGCTGCAGTGGGTTCGTACAAAAAGATATGATTTTAAGGAAATAAATGAAACTTAGTATTTTTCTTTATAAATGCTTGATGGAGACGCACAACACAACACTGGAGATGGAAACTGGCGAAGAGAGAGGGTGGCCAGAGCGTTTGTCTTGCCTTTTTATGTCGCTAATTGTTGTTGTTGTGATTGTGCGTTTCCATAATTATGTTTTATTAAAGATATGATATAATACAATGATATTAATGTTATTTTTATAAACATGTTATTCTTAAGATTAAGTTATATTATAATGTACGTATTTATTAAATGATTCATATATGTTTTAATTAATTACTTTTTAATATACTAATGTGCGTCATATATCGAACATTTGTATATTATTACATGCACCCCAGTTTTTTTTTTAGTTATGCCCTCATAACAAGTTATAATATATAGTATAGATTTCTTATAATAACAATATATTTTTTTTTTTTTACAAATTGAGTATTAATAATCATAAGGGATAGTTATGGAGTTTATTGGTATATGGTGTAGTGGACATGTATATATTTATACTGAGAGTCTTCTCGGGTTCGGGTATATTTTTGTTGGATTGATTTGTGGAATTTCGACTGTTTCTGGATTGTTGACCGGTTTGTATTGTTTCCTGTGAGTGCTGTGCATTATATGGTGTGTTAGATTAGAGAATGCACCTGCTATTAGTTTGATACTCCACCCAAAAGTTTTATATAATAAAGATATGTTGAGTATTGTGTTGAGTGCTATGAGTGATATTTTGCAAATGATAAATACTCCTAGAAGTCCAGATGCTATATTTCCGATTCCAGTGAACCATCCCCATAATTTGTAGAGTTCAGATTGTACCATATTACTAATTGTTTGTTCACTTATTAAGTTTCTTGTGTCAAAGCCTTGATTAATCACTTCGTGACCCATTGTTTGTCTAATTAGGTTTTTTTGTATTGTTTCTGTTTCTTGGGGATACATGAGATGTTTTTGTAGAGCGTTTATTATATCTGGTGTATATATGCCAGCTGTCATGAGGTTGTCTGTACTTTCATATGACCAAGAGAGAGTGGTTGCTGGTTTTAATTTTTGAGGTGGATTTAATGTATGAGGTTTTGGTGTTAGAGCAATCCAACCTTTTTTGTCGCTGGCAAATGCAGTTGGAATATATTCATTGCAGTCGATTTGTGTTCCAAAGGTTTGTAGTATGTGATTTTTTGGTGTCATGAAGTAGGTTTTGTTGTTTAGCGATACAGGTAATTCGTTATAGCAGGTGTCCATGATATTGATGTTGACATTTACAGGTATGCATTTTTGAAGGTATATTATTTCACCTGTTTTTATCGCGGTGTAGCCAGGTCCTTGTCCTATTATGTAAGCAAATTCATTCAGACAGTATGAGGCAATGGATAGTTTTTGTAGTAGTATTTGTTTCTCTAGGTCGCATTGTTTTTTTGTAATATCTTCGTATAATTTTGTTATCGTTCTTTTAACTGTGAATTCGAGGTACACAAATTTCGTGTTTAGATAAGATAATAGGTCTGTGTTGAAAGGCGTAATTTGTTTTGGAGTAAAGCTGTTTGCATAATTGAAATCCATAATTATTAGTAATTGTGTGTTTTCGGTGTGGAATGCAGGAGTATCGCAAGCGTATGTCATTGATAATTTTTTTAACGCAAAAGCAATGTGCTCTGTTTCCACTATGAACGTTTCTGTCTTAGAGTTTTTTGTTGTAGCTATTACCAGTGAAGCTGCTCCATCATATAAAACGTCATAAGATTGTATGCTACAATCTTGGTGTTCATTGTTCCATACAATTTCCCCCTTGTATTGATCTAGACCGTATGATTCGGATAGTTTTAGTCGAGATCCAGAAGGCAAAATTATGATGTTTTCCTTATTGTTAGCTGTGGCTATTCCTTCGGATAAGTGAATAGAATATTTTGCCTGTACTACGACATTGTGCCAGGTTCCTTTCGTATTAGTAAAAGTGGTACCCTTGCAATTGCCGTCTCTATCAAGTGCTCCACCGCTAGTGTGGGAAACTAAGATTGTTTGATTTATGTTGAGCCCTGTAATTATGTTTCCCAGGGGTGTGTGGTATACTCTATGTTGATGTAATTGTTGGCATCTTACACTGCCCAGCTCAACTATTTCTGAAGAGAATCCACTGTCGACCATTTGGTCATCTTCGAATATAGAACATCTGGTTATGAGATAGTCGATAGAAATGAAGCAGGTTTGATAGTATATGGGGTGTGTTTCTGCTTTTTGGAGCAGTTTTATTCGTTTCATATGGTTGATTTCAATTGGAGTGGGGATTTCACAATCTTCGATTTCCAAACTGTTGAAGGCTGTAATGTTGAGTTGTGGTCCACCACAGTCATATGCTATAAATCCATATACGTTTACACATAATGTTAGGAGTATGATGGTTGATTTGCCGTACATGTTTTTTTTTTTTTTTTTTTTTTTTTTATGAAGATGAGATATATAATTTTGATAAGTATATATACGTGTGCAAGTGGATCTGTAAAAAAAAACTAAAGGAAATTATAACAATTTTATAAATATATATTTTAATGTTCTTAGTAAAGTCACTCCTTTTGTTATTACTAAGTAAATTGATGATGATTTTTTTTTTTTTTTTTTATTATGTAGAAGTATTTATTCTAAGATAGTAAGGTTTTAATCTTCTTACATGAATAATATCTTCAGTTGTTTTATTATTCAATACGAGTTTTATTTTGTAATTCAGATCTGATATTTTTTGTATTACTTCAAAAGGACCTCTGTATTTGGGTGCTAGCTTTGGTGATTTACCTACTTCCTGGAATGGAAATTGTACCATAACCATGTCCCCTTGATTATATTTAATAATCCTGTGTGCCTCGTCATAATATTTTTTTTGTATTTGTTGGGCATTTTCAATTAGTTTAGGAATCTCATTTCTAACATTATTCAATTCTTCTAGAGATTTATGTATGTCGTATGGTAAACCTTGTGGAATAATTGTATTGTCAATAGGAAAAAGAGGTTCAAATCCATGCATTAAATAAAATGGGCTTTGTTTAGTAGTTGTTTGTGGAGTTGAATTATACGAGAGAGTTATATAAGGTAAAAAGTATGACCATCTTGTTTGGTTATTATTGTTTATATAATTTTTTAATGAATTGCATAAGACTCCATTAATTCTTTCGACAAATCCTTGTGTTTCAGGTGAATAAGCGGTTGAAAGAATTTGTTTTATACCTAGAATATTTAGTACTTCACTGACCGTATTATTTTTGAAATGTGTTCCTCTGTCTGAAGAAAACTGCCTAAATGTGCCCCATGACGAGACTATTTGTATAATGAATTTTACTGTCGAGTCTGCCGAGGCTGATTCTGTAGCTTTCGTAAATATATATTTAGTATTATTACAGGCGGCTACTAATACAAATTTTTTTTTATTGCTTGAGGGAAGTGGACCTAGGTAGTCAAATGTTAATCTATTCATGGGTCTGTTCGAAGTAATAATTGGCTGCAATTGACCAATTGGTTTACCAACTAGTTTTTTATTGATTTGGCAATTATGACATGATTTAATAAATGCTGTTGTGTCTTTAGATAGAGTAGGTCAATAGTATTTATTTTGTAGTTTGTGTATTGTACGCTCCATTCCTGTGTGTCCGCCTAATGGTGATTCGTGATAAGCCTTAAGTAGGTCGTTTGTTATTTGTTTTGGGACTACTAAAATGTGTGTAATGTTCTTTGGTGGAGAGAAACGCTTGTAATATAGGATTTCATTTAATATTATAAATTGTCTAGATTTTCTTTTTATGTTAATTGATACGTCTTTATTATTAATAGCGTTTATAATGTTAATGCAAAATTGGTCTTTGGACTGTAGTGATTTGATATCGTAATTATCTAGTGTTTTATTTAGATCGTTGTCATTGTTTTCATTTATGATATTAATTGCGTTTCTTGATAGGGCATCAGCAACTCTATTCTCTTTGCCCTTTTTATAAATTATTTCAAAATTAAAATCTAGTAGTTTAAGCGTTAATCGCGCTATTCTCGCTGATGGTATTTTTAAAGTTTTATAGTACTGGAGGCTAATATTATCACAGAATACTATAAAGTATCTACCCCATAAATATTCTCGGAAATACATTATTCCAAAGCATAGCCCTAGTAATTCAAGAGTAGTTGAGGAATAAGTCTTTTCGTTCTCTAATAATTTCCTGGAAGCAAATCCTACTGGGTGTAGGATATTATTATCATCAGCTTGTTCTAAACAAGCCCCTAGTCCCATAATGGATGCATCGATAGTTAGGTATACTTGTTTGTCGTCATTGAAATGACTGAGAAGTGGTTCTGATGTTAAATGATTTTTTAATTTGTTGAAGGATTCCTCGTGTTCCTTTAACCATGTTATTTTCTTTTTGTCTCCTTTTATTAATTCTGTTAGAGGGTGTGCTGTTTTTGCGAAATCTTTTACATGTTTTCTGTAGTACGAGCACATTCCTATGAAGGACCTGACATCTTTTTGTGTTTGAGGTTGTTTGAATTCTGTGATGGCTATTGTATTTGTGTTTAATGGTTTAATGCCTTCTCTAGTTATAATGTGACCGAGTAATTTGATTTTGGGATTGAAAAAATGACATTTGTTTGTTTTGAGGGAAAAATTCATTTTGTCTAATATTTTAAACGCCTCTTCGAGATTTAGTAATGCGCTACTGAAGTTTTTTCTGTAAGAGGCCAAATCGTCAATATATATTATCAATGATTTATATAATAATGCAGAGAAAGCTTCGTTAAGTTTTCGTTGGAATATAGCGCTACTGTTTTTAAAACCTTGGGGTAATCTAGTGAATGTCATTAAACCGTGAATTGAGGTAAAAGCAAGTTTATATTGGTCTTCCGGCTTTACAGGTATTTGGAAAAATCCACTGTCTAAATCCAGTGATGAAAAATATTGTGATCCTTCTAGTGCTCTTAAGAGATCAGATGTCCTTGGAATAGGATATTGATCAGTATCATTTAGTTCTTTATAAGAAACTACCAGTCTGTAAGTACCGGGTTGTTTCTTTTTTACCAAAAATGCTGGTGCTGCAAATTTTGAAATTATTGGACGAATTATGTCTGCTTTTAATAGTTTGTCAAGTTGTGTTTTTAATTCTTCACGTTGGTTAGGGGAAATTCTATGTGGTGCATTGAATTTAGGGTCTTTATAATTGTGTTTCATTGGTATTTCACATGGTTCAATGTTAGCCGGTTTGACTTTGGAAGTATCACTAGTAAATAAATGAATGTATTTTTTTAATAGAGAGGTGACTTGTATGTGTTCATGTAATTCTAAATAAGGTGATATTTTAATTGTTGTCCCTTCCTTATCCTTGATAGTTTCCTTTTGATCTGTAACGGTTGCTTTAACTAGTTTGTTATTGTAGATATTTGTACTTATATGATTTGTTGGTTTGGGTTTATTTGTTTTTAGATTATTGTCATTATAGTTGGTTTCTAATTTGTTGATTGGCGGTGTTCTAGGAGTTTTAATAGTTTCATTGACTTTCTTTATTATGCTTTGTAGAGAAATTATATTATTTGTCGTGATAATCTGAATAGGTATTTTTGATGATTCTTTTGTGGATTTTGTACCGGGTATCCAATGTGTGTTGTTATTGACATTGTATAGCATTATTAATGGGCGAGTTTCATTGTTATTATTTTGATATACATATCCCATCTTATCAGTATCATTAAATACATATGTGTCATGTTCATAATTATCAGCGATTGAAGCTAATTCGTCATCTGACCAATAATAATTTGGAAGACATGTCATATTTAATAAGCCGAGAATTTTGGAAATAGAAACTATGTTGTTTATTTTTCCATCATTTAGTGCGTTGCACAATGCATATATTCCACAGTTTCCATCTCCAGGGACGTTTTCCCCGGGTTTAAATTTACTAAAAATAGCGAGTGCAATATCATCTTCTGTATTTGGTTTATTTGTATTTTCTTCTAATATTATTTGATTTAAGTTAGTTGTTAAGTGTAATAATTCATTATGTTCTTTGGTCTTCCAAGTATTTGTGATGTGTTTGTTATTTATGTGACATATGAGTACATTGATGTTAGTGTCATGAAATTCTGCGTAAATTATTTGTTTTATTATAGTCCAATTACATTTGTCTAATCCTGTAGCGATGGTTGGAATAGCTAATTTGAAATCATGTTGTGGGATCATGATTTTCTTTAGGTTTTTAATAGATTTTTTTATGTCATCAAGTTTGGGTTTATGAAAATATCTATTTTTTGTAACGAGAAAATATATTGTTCGATTTTTTAATTTTATTGGTATGGCATCTCCTATTTTTATATTAAGATTTGATAATATGGGTGTTGCATCACCAAACACAGTTTTTATGAGGCTAGCTATGCCTCTGGACATTTTTAAATCAGCGGAAATACAGTGTGCTATGGAGTAAGATGGTTCCGTTGTGAATATATCTATCGTTTCTTCTTTAATTTTATTTATGCTAGCATTTTTACAATGATTGTGTGTTTTGATTGTTATGTATTTATTTAGAGTAAGTGTTTCGGTCTCGAAATCTATGTGTGCTTTATGTTTGGTCAAAAAATCATTTCCTATGATAAATGTGCAAGATAAATCTTTTATAACATAGGTTAGTATTTCAAATTTCTGAGAATTGATTGTAACTTGTATAATAGTGGAACCAAGTACAGTAAGAGGTTCATTGTTTGGACCAGTTAACACTACAGACACATTTTTTATTATTTGTGTAAGCAGTACAAGAGTATGTTTTATACAGCAAATGTTCGCGCCTGTGTCAATAGTCATTAATATTTTAGTGTTTTTTAAGTATGCTTCGACATGTAATGATTCTGTCAATATGTTTATTCTATGTGTTATTATATGTTTTTTTGATAATGAAGGGGAACGGTTATTTTGTCCGTTTAACCTAACTACTCGTTTTTTGTCTGATCAAAATGTGTTCTACACTTATTGGCCGTATGTCCTATTCTATTGCATAGTTGGCATGTTGATGGGTTAATAGGAAAGCGACATTTTTCTTTAATATGGCCATAAAGTTTGCAATTCTGGCATTGAATATGGGGTGATTGTGGTTCGAAATTATTTCTGAATGTTCTTGAAGGTGTATTGTATTTTCGGGTATTATACTTTGGTGTATTTTCATGCTGTGGAATGTTTTGTGGGTTTTTTATTTGTTCATTGAGTGCATTAAATTTTTCGTTAAATTGGTTGGTAATTTTATTTATGGTTTCAGTCATAGTTGTATTTTCTATATTTTTTATTAATTTATCATTACTTTCTTTTAATGTTTTTATGGTTTCGTTCATTTGATAAATTTGTTCTTTAAAAATTGATTCCTTGGTATCTATAGTTGATTGATTAGTTTGACCAGTGGCCATAAATTCTATTTTTTCGTATTTGCGATTATTGTATTTAAGATCTTTTACAGAATTATTTTCCATTAGTCCTAAATACCTTATGATATTTGGTTTAAGACCCTTCATAATGTTACGTACTATTTCTTTTTGTGTCATTGAAGGATCAATGCGTCTACACAACGATTCTGTGTCGGTTATATATATTACTGTTTGCTCGTCATCTAGCTGTTTTCGATTTTCTAAAAGTGAACGAAGCATATCTAATTGGGCTATGGGTTCGAATTGTGCTCTAAAAGAGTTTTCTAATTCTGGCCAGTCAATGAAATTTTTATTTTCACATTGCATGTTTTCGTAGGCTTTTAATGCGGGTCCCTCTAAAAAGGCTGGGAAATACTGTGTTTTGTCTGTTTCTGACCATCCATTAATTGATGCTGACATATTGTATTTTTTTAGAAAAGAATCTATGTTTTCTGACATAAGGCCCGAAAAGGTCCCTGGTTTAAAATAAGGTTTTTTGCCTTCCATTTTAGTTTTTTCGTGGTTTATAATTGAATTTTTTTCTTCGAATGATAAAAAATCGGCTGGAGTAGAATCACCGTTTAAATATGACAATAGTCTTGATTTTAATTCAATAAGTGTCCCTTTAGTAATGAGCACTCTTTTTTTTAATTCTATTTCTATTTGAGGTTTTTTTAATTTAGTGATATTGTCGGAGAGTGTAAAAATTGGATTATCTGTGAGGTTTTCACTAGACATATTTTTTTAATTTATTTAGGTTCGAGTCTACGAGTTGGGCGCCACTTTGTAATAAAGAGAATTTAGCTATAAGTTGAACAAATATGTTTGAAAAGAGCTAAACACTTTAATTACCTTTTCCTATGGCAGGAAGAAATATTATTTAATGTTTCTATATAAAATATTTGCTTACCTTGTCTTGCTGCAGTGGGTTCGTACAAAAAGATATGATTTTAAGGAAATAAATGAAACTTAGTATTTTTCTTTATAAATGCTTGATGGAGACGCACAACACAACACTGGGATGGAGACTGGCGAAGAGAGAGGGTGGCCAGAGCGTTTGTCTTGCCTTTTTATGTCGCTAATTGTTGTTGTTGTGATTGTGCGTTTCCATAATTATGTTTTATTAAAGATATGATATAATACAATGATATTAATGTTATTTTTATAAACATGTTATTCTTAAGATTAAGTTATATTATAATGTACGTATTTATTAAATGATTCATATATGTTTTAATTAATTACTTTTTAATATACTAATGTGCGTCATATATCGAACATTTGTATATTATTACACATTAAAGTATTCAAAAAATTCCAAAACGCATTCATCACCTGAATCGTTAAAACTATTTGGGACAAAGTGTTGAAATGTTGCCATTTTATTTAATTTATCTGTAGTATCAACTGTTCTCAAAATAGTATCAATTACTATTTTAGATTCGGATTCAAAATTGTTAAAGTGATTGGTGTTTGAATTTAATAAAGACGACGTTTTTTCTTAGTAATTTAAAAGATCTTCTAATAGATGAGTTACAGTTTCAGGTTCAACAATGTTCGAATAGTTATTTTCTAATGTATTAGATTCTTTCTGTAATTTAGGATCAGTTAAATTATTGTGAGAAAAATGCTCCTTGTTTTCAACCGAATTTAGTGATAAATTTA
The DNA here is from genome assembly GCA_034509805.1 of Sipha maydis. NCBI lineage: Eukaryota > Metazoa > Arthropoda > Insecta > Hemiptera > Aphididae > Sipha > Sipha maydis. Next base: position 108,447 of record JASXSY010000426.1, read on the forward strand.
ATTCTTCAAAAGTTAGGTCTAAACTATCGTCAAAGTTATCCTCTTTTCCGATATTAAAAGGTTCGCTTCTAAAACTTTTTACAGCAGATCTTGCGAAATTTCTTAATTCAACAAGCGTTGATAATTCTTCAAAATGTATAATGCAAAATTTTAAAAACCCCACTACTTCGGATTTATCCAACAAATTTATTCATAAAACTGTTTTTTGGGAAATTATAAATTCAAATTTTTTTTCTTCAGGCAATTCATTAAATTCTTTATTACTTAATACCTTGACCTTGAATAGTGAGCAAAATGTAAATTTTTTAACAAATAAAGCCGCTAAAGGCAATTTTCCGAGTTTAGAATATTGAAAAAAATTCCATAACTAAGTTTCGTCAGTTGACCTTAACAAAAAAAAATAAATCTTACCCGTTTGATTTTAATTTAAAATTTTTGTCTAAAAATGAAATATTTTCATTTGTGATTTTTGCTACCTGGTTATTAACGTTACGTTTAATGTAATATTTATTATCCATGAAACGTCAATTTTTTTTTTTTTAAAAACCGTTAAAAATAAAATTAATACCTATTCATATATTAAATAACCACATTCAACACAAAATAAATATCACAACACAAGGGGGGTACCTTTGAGTATAGCTTAATGAATATATTCCAAAAAAAACTGAACTCAGGGAACGAGGGCCTCCACCACTTGTAACGTCCTCTCTTTTTGTGTTCCTACTCGGGTGTTGGAGTTCCCGCGGAGGTACTCAAAATAGATTTATTTTATTGAGGTCTCGAGGACAAGACCTCGGTGTGTGATACTTATTAAATGCTACGGAACAGGGTTACCTCATATAATTTACAGAACTGCATACCTATACAATTAACTATAATATATTATAATATAAATACGATACTGTTTATTGATGCCAGGAATAAGTGAGGATCGTAGGGGTTTGATGTTGATAATAGATCGTCCCTCGCTTTACGGCTCTGGTCCTCCGCTACTGGTTGTCCACTTACTGGTTATCCACTGCCCCCGTTGTCCACTACTTATTGTCATTATATACCCATGCCAAAACTCATAGTCAGCGTTCGTCATGACCTCATTCCTTTTCTACACACTCAACACATTAGCCGGGTTATATTTAAGGAATATATGTAAGATGTTGATATACAACAATCGTTACAATAAATATTAGTTATTTTATTAATTAATTCCCTTAACTTTTAATAATCATTATTTTAAATTCGGTACATTTTATATAATTTAATCGGTATTATCTTACTCACTATTATATTAAATATACATATTGTTAATTCTACATCCGTTACAGGATCATGACAATATGTTAAATTATGTTCCTTATTACACACTAACTCATGTGCTTCTCTTAAATTAAGCATTCTACCATTTTTCTCTTTATATCCAATTTCCTCAGTAAACATTGCCTTATTATTTGTCATATCAATTAATTTTAAATTAAATATATTATCATTATTATCACTATATGTAGTTATGTTTAATAATCTTTTTATGTTGGTTATTTGTAATTTCTTTAATATTTTCCTATCATATTCTCCATTCCAGAATACAACCACAGGTTTCCTATTTCTATCTGAAAACATATAATGATTTAAGAAAGGTGTTCCCAAATGTCGAGCCCCCTGGATTACCACACTCTGGTGTAATTGCCCAAGTAATGGTGTCAAGACATCTGGTTTATTCCTAAAAATATATTTTAAATGTTTCAGTAGTTTCTGATAGTTTCCCCGGTTGAACATCTGTAATTTCCCATCTTCGGTTAATATGATCGATCTCCCTTCCAGTTTAACAGGTGTGTATTTATTTAGATTGTTACAAACAGAGTTGGGCATTATTCGAATAAAACGTTATTCGAATAATCATTCGAATAAAATATTATTCTTTATTCATTTATTTTTCAACTAATTTTTCTAGTTTATTTTTACACGTTATTTTTATTTTAACTATGATTCGTTATTCATTATTCACATAATCGTGTTTATCTCAAATTATTCGTAGAGAACTTAAAATTCCAATTTTATCGAAAATCGAAATCTGTGTGTTTCGTATTTATCGTTATATTATCTGCTATTGAAAATTACATAAATGCTATTTTTGTCGATGAAGGGCTAATCTAATCAGTTTACACTCGATATTGACATGATATTTACTCGCACATTAAGCTTTACTGCTTTAGTAACATTTTCGTATATAATTTAAGATAAAGTCTGACAAAACTTGATGTAGCTACATTATAGGTACCGACCACCGACATTTTATTTAGTATAGTACCGAGATTTGATATCGATACATCGTTATAATTATTTTAATTTTTCTATTACGAGTGTATAATTAATCATACAACTATGGATGATTCGAGTATTTCGAGTGACAGTGACACTATTGTAGTTCATAGTGGTGAAAGTGGGTCAATTTCATCTCAAAGTGTGTAATTATTGGAGAGTCAGAGTCAAACTATATCGAAGTCGATCAAAATAGCCACTAATGCTACTATACTTGATGGAACTTTTTTTAAATTAATTTCTTCCGACACTAAAAATGTGGTAGCAAGTTGTGTTAAATGTGAACCAAAAAATGTAAATATTAAGGGATCTAAATTTTCATCGTCAAATTTTAAGTCACATTTAAAGAGGAAGCACGATAGTTCTGTTATAGACGAATACGAAAATTATATTAATGACGCACGAAAAAAAGAAAAAAATAAACATACCAATAACACGAACTGTAAAAATAAAAAAATATACTCTCAACATCAATTTGATGAAGATGTAACTAATTATATTATTCATGCAATGGCACCTCTGAGTACAGTAGAAAATCCATTTTTTAAAGAAATGTTTACTGCATCAGGAATTCTTAAAAATAATGGTTTAAAATTAATGAGTCGCCGAAGTCTAACTAGAAAAATTGATACTCGTTTTAATACAAGCATTGAAAAATTGAAAACTACATTAGAAAAAGTAAATTATTTATGCACAACAGCTGATGTGTGGTCTGCAAAAAGAAGAAGTTTTATGGGTGTAACCGTTCACTGGATTGACGAAGACTCTTTAGAGCGAAAATCAGCTAGTCTTGCATGTCGACGTTTTAGAGGTGCTCATACACACGATAGAATTGCCAAAATATTGGACAATATATATTATAAGTTCAATTTGGATATGACTAAGGTAAATAGTATATTGCTGTATTATATAGATAATAGTTTTCATAGTATAAGGATTAAGGGCAGTTGCACACGAGCGTTAATTTATCGTATGAATTACTTATATAAATACATTTGAAATAGTACCTATAATTAAATAAAATGAATATCTTTAAACATAGTATGACGATTGTGCACTATTTTGAAGCTAAATTATAACATATAATTTTACGATAAAATATCGCTCGTGTGCAATGGCCCTATGGCGATTGTAATAAACTTGAATATTTTTTTTCGTTAATAGGTAATTGCAACGGTTACAGATAATGGCAGTAATATGGTTAAAGCATTTGATGTGTTTGGTGTAAAAATGTCACATTTTAAAAATATGAGCGATAGTAATGATACTGACGAAAGCGATAGCGATTCAAGTGCTAATAGTTTGCAAAGTAATGATTTAGAATATGAACCTAACATTATTCTTTCCAGGAATATTCGATGTTGTGCTCATACATTAAGCCTCTGTGCTACCACTGATATAATGAAAACTATCAAATCATCACCACATCTCCATGAAATGCATATAAAAGTCATGGAGAAGTGTAATACACTATGGAATGCAGCAGGTCGACCAAAATCAGCAGAGAAAATTCAGTCAATTTTAGGACATACCCTATCAAGACCCGGTGAGATGAGATGGAATTCACTCTTTGACTCTTTATCTCAAATTCAAAAAATAAAAGAAAAATCCAGTGAACTTATTAGAGCACTTAATTTAAAGCAGTGTTCATTTACTGTTTCTGAATATAATTACATCGAGGAATTTTTATTTTGTGTTAAGCCTTTATCACAAGCATTGGACATGTTACAAGGAGATAAAAGTGTATTCTACGGTATGGTCTTGCCCACACTATTATGCTTGCAACGAAAATTAATGGTTATTAACAGTGAACAATTGATGTATTGTAAATTAATTCAAAAAAGTCTTTTAGATAGTATAGAAAGAAGATTTTCTAATATTTTAAGTTTAAATACAGTTGAAGCTGATAATGCAGCTATTGCCGCTTTTTCTCACCCTAAGTTCAAAAATAAGTGGTTAAATTGTATTCATACGTCATCGTCTCGTGAAAAACTTTTAGCAATATTTAAAAAAGCAGTAACTGCTGAGTCTATAACTACAACTAATGAAGAAAATGTTGAAATTGAAGATCACTCTGATTTTTTTGACTTTTGTCCAGTAACTGAAAATTATAGAACAGATACATCCACGTCTGCTGAGATTGAAGTATGTATATTGTATAAATCAACTGTTGTAATGTTTTAATTGAAAAATTAATATAACTATTGTTTTAAATGTATGTTCAAGGTATTAAAGTATTTTGAGGATCTGCGTCAACGTTTTGAATGTTTAAACTCATATTCAACTGTGAAAAAAATATTTCTTCGATACAATACACCAGTAGCATCTTCAGCTCCAGTAGAGAGACTTTTCTCTTTTGCTACAATGACAAATTTACCTAAGTCAAATAGATTGTCTGATGATTTATTTGAATATAAAGTAGTATTAAAATCAAATTTAAATTATCAATTGCAATACGGAAACCATAGTTAAAATTAATGAGCTATTGTTATTATTATTATTATTATTATTATTATTATTGTCATAATTATTGTTATTATTATATAAATTATTGTTATTGTTGTTATTGTTATCATTATTATTTGCAAAGCTATAAATATTATATTGTTATCATAATTTTGTTACACAAAAATTAAATATTATTCACAATTTGTTATTAATTTATTCAGAATAATCAATTTATTCACAACTAAAACTATTTAAAATAAAATATTATTCTTTATTCTTTATTGTTGTTATTGTTATCATTATTATTTGCTAAGCTATAAATATTATATTGTTATCATAATTTTGTTACACAAAAATTAAATATTATTCACAATTTGTTATTAATTTATTCAGAATAATCAATTTATTCACAAGTTAAACTATTCAGAATAATTTTTATTTTTTATTCAGAACTTAAACTATTTAAAATAAAATATTATTCTTTATTCTTTATTGTTGTTATTGTTATCATTATTATTTGCTAAGCTATAAATATTATATTGTTATCATAATTTTGTTACACAAAAATTAAATATTATTCACAATTTGTTATTAATTTATTCAGAATAATCAATTTATTCACAAATTAAACTACTCGTATTCAGAATAATTTTTATTTTTTATTCAGAACTAAAACTATTTAAAATAAAATATTATTCTTTATTCCCAAAATAATCTGTTATTCATGCTTTTATTTTTTATTCATTATTTTGATTTGTTTTTGCCCAACTCTGGTTACAAATGGCTCTAAAAAAGGACTAGTATTTACTTAATTTATTTTTAACAATTTACATACTTCACTAAAATTTTAACTAAGAAACTCAGTACCTTAATCTGTTAATATTGTTTCAGGTATTCCGTGTATACATACGAAATGTACCACGAAAGCCTCTGTCACAGTATTAGCTTGTATAGCTGGTTATAGGGACTAGTATGAATATTTAGTTAAATCGTCCTGCATTGTTAAAATATATGTATTCCCCGATAAGGTAGTTGTTAGTGGTCCTACAATATCGAAAAATATTTTTTTAAATGGTTTCGAACTAGTTGATGTAATAGCCATGGGATGTTGTATCTTTTTATTATTAATCTTATTTTTCTGACACGATTTACAATTTCTTATAAATGTTTTTATATCTGTTTTCATACCTTTCCATTTAAATTGTTTTTGTATCTTTAATAGTTTTATTTATTCCTAAATGTCCTCCCAATCTTGAGTCATGAAATTGTTTTAAAATTTCTAACTTCTCTTCCTCAGTTTATTCTATCTCCGTACATATTAATATTTCTATATTAGTTTTCCGAAATATATATCGTATTATTGACCTAATTTTTTCCCATTCTAGGTTATCTGATTGACCTACTTTATTACTTTTTTCATTGCTAATTTACTTAAATTATTTTCCTCGCAAAATTGTTTCAAGTTCACTAATGTTACGTACTTATTTTCATACGTTGATAATTGTTTATCTTTATTTTTAGTTATTTCTAGTTATTAAAAACATTATATATCGATTGTTTGTTGATATATTTTATATCACCTATTACTTTACTCGGTGGTAGCATTTGATTATTTCCAAATCTATGTTTTAATATTTTATTTATTCCTTCCGATGTATGTAGCCCTATACTTCACTGAAAAATTAACTAAACCATATTGCATACGAGTTTGCAATGAAGTAACACATTTTATGTCTTTTAGTACAGACAAAGACACGGACACAAAAAAAAGGGTGCGTCACGGGACGTACCACAAAAGTGAGAACTACATTTCAGGTTATTGATTTTGTAGTTGGTAGGAATATGGGGATTAAACTAATTAAGGCATGATATGATAAATGTAATTGATAATAAAATTGTATCAATGTTAAGTCAATATTTTATTATAAATGCAAAATATTTTATTACAATATAACAATCAAATATACATAGCATCAACATTATTTTCGTCTACGGGTTCAAGATACTATAGGTAACTGTATAGATATCTATGCATATTGTAGGCACAACATACATTAACTATCATTTTTAATAAAAATAAAAATTTAATCTGATGTTTGTATAATTTAGGTATTATGATGGGGCTGAAGTCAGGGGGAACTCAACATAAAACACTGACGAGGGCCTACCGAGAAAATCCTGATTTCCCGTTGGGTCTATCCACCCATGAGAGAGAGAGAAAAGGACGCTCGTGAAAGAGGAAGCAGGAGAGAGAGTGAGAGAGGTACTTGATACTGTCATATCCTTGTATTAATTTATTCATCTGCATTAAAATTATTCTGTACTCATTCAAATTAACTAATCTTTGATTTTGTGCACTTGTTGATCTATCAGTATAAGTACCACGAATCACGACAAAAACATTAAAGAGGTGGTCGCATGCGCGTGCGATTCTACGGCTTTGTCGAGTTCAACGGCGTCGCGGTAGTATTGATATTATTGAAAATTGAAATAATAAAGTAAAAAATAACAATATATCAATAGGTATAAAATGAATAATACGGTTTACCGATAACGCGTACCTATTATACACAATATTTTGAATACACTATACTTTCCGATTTCCGTGCGTACGCGAGCATAAACGCATGTATATAATAATGAATAAAGATAAGATATGTGGCAATTTTCGGCGTTCTTGATTGAAAATTATTCTTTCATGATTATCATTGTTTCGTTATGAGTGTGTGTGTGCATAATTGCGTGCGAGTTGCGACCTTGTGACTCGTTATCGGGAAGTGCCTGGGGAAGTCCCCAGACCATAGACATTATACAAATAGACGGAACATCCAGGTGGGATGCGGGTGGGTGGTGCGATTTTCGTTACAGTGATATATATATATTATATACAGTAATATATTGTAGAGTATTGTATCATCTAGTGCGCATGTGCGGTGTACGGCCGGACGCGGACGGACGTTCAACGAAATAGGTCCCCAACTAAACGCGCGCAATAAAGTTCTCACTTTAAAATTGACACAATTCAATATACAATTATTACTTTTTATTATTATAATTATATATGACAAACAATAGACAATTAGGTTTTATTATTTGTTTCATTATCTTGCGGAGTGATACTTCGAAGTGGTCGACGATGACTGAAGTAGGACACGTTAGCAAGCGTTTGTACATTGGACAAGTTTCTCGTGAAGACTCCGTCAACACACGTCATATTTCGTGTCGTTGAAACATCTATGGAATTATTCAGCGTGCAGCCAAATGTATCAGACATGAATTGTTGGAAGAGTACACCATCAGGTGAACGAAAGTCGATGTTATAATTTCCACATAATACGATGGGTAGGTCGTACAATTTCAAACGGTCAATGAACAGAAACAAACCTTTCAGTTTTATGGAGTATGGAAGTAGATATCATTCGAGGAATTCCATCTTGTCTCTCAAAGTGGTCCCATTCGCCAGGTACATGGCTACTAGTAACACTCGCTGGCCATCAACGCACATAGGAGTATTTATATGAAAAAGTCGGAATTACAAAATTAACAGAAATGCCCAATAAAGATATTTTTATTGTAACTCAATAGCCAATTAATTAAGTTGTACCGATAAAGACCGTATCACTATTTCCCCCAACTCATACATGTTATCCAAACTTTGTCATATGAATGGAATTGTTTTGTTCTCTGTGCTATACGATATCGTTTTAGTTTGTATTTAGTTTAATTTGTATTATATTCTTATTTAACATTTCAATCTTTTAGACATGGATAAAGAAGGTATGTTCTTTACATTTTATGATTTTGTATCATTTTATATAACTGAATTAACGAGTTTTTAGGCCTTCATTTACACGTATATTAGCGCTATATTTTAAATTATGTTTTTAGAATTTAAGTAATTTTGTTAACTTGTCGGGCCTTTTCGGGCAACTTTTTACCAGGCAATAATTAATTTATACTCTCCTTAAACAAATTAAAAAAAAAAATGTCCGCATTGTTTTGCTATTTTGTGTGATGTTATTTCAAAGTCGAAAAATGAATAGTTGATGTCCAAAATGTATATAATAATAAATATCTAATAACAGTGGAAAATTTAGTTTAAAACATTATTTACTGCTTAAAATGAACAAAAATGCTTTTATTCATAACTAAAGTATTCTTGCGCAATGGTGTAGTATTTTAAACGTCAATTCGAGAGAACCGGGTTCGACACTATCTCGGCTGTGATGAAAGTTTTTTTTGTTTTTTTTTTTCATTTTCTCATTCTATTAACTTTGTCAAAAAGTTTCATCCAGCTCCTCTATAGATCGAAAATAGGTTGTAGATGGTATTTTGAGGGTTTTATTAAGTTCTCCAGCTAACAGTTTTTCCAGTCTGCTGGAAAAACTGGAAATTTTGTCGAAAATTTATAAAAATTTAATATGAGCTTCGCTCAGAATCGTTTAACTAAAGAAATGATTTATCGTTTCTTTAAAATTCAATACACCCATGGTGCGAAGTATGTCCCGCCACTTTTTTTTTATTCTTCTATTGTAAAAAAAATTTCTGGCCAACTAAATAATCTACAAATTTCAACCTTATTTATTCTAAAAATATAATACTATATAATTTTTTTAAATTCTTCAGCGTTAATTCAAGAATTTACCAGAAAAGAGCTTTTCTCAATACTCCAAGGGTTTTGAGGAAAGAATATCGATGAAAAGTTTTCATTGATGGAACAAAAACTTATGGAAATGACTAAATGTCCTCACGATAAATTACACGAATTAAGTCGTTCGCTGAGGTATTTTTAAAAAAAATGGATAGCTGCCGGTTACAAGGCAGACCGATTTTTAGAAAAAAATGAACAATGGCTTAGCTCTTCAGAAGTTTTAAACACATGGAATAAGAAAAAACAAGGACGCCCAACTAAGAACTTCGACGAGTTAACTGACCGTCACAAAAGAAGAGTAACAAGAGAGCTAAGAGAGTCCGTAAGTTCTAATGTGTTAACGTTTGCAGCTGGCGTCAGCGTTCTACAGGTAACACTGACACATCAATAATTATTCAAGAGATTACAAAAACGCCCACACGTGCTACAAAAATTCGCAAAGCTATAAATGCTATAAAAAATCAAACGTGTATTGTGAAACACACCCCTCAAAAAACTCTTTCGATATTTGTAGAAGGTAACTTTACGAGAAAACAGTGGGAAATAATTTATAGTGCTAATAAAAATATTTATCCTTGCTATTCTCTTATTCAAAAAGGAAAAAAAAAATGTTATCCAGATGAAGAATTTATACTTGTAACTGAAACCTGCGCCGAAATTCAGTTACAAGCTTTACTTGACCATTCTTCAATGCAAATTTGTGAATATATAATGGAGGTATTAGATATATGTACAAATGAAGAAAAGCAAAATTTAGTATTAATTTCAAAGTGGGGTTGTGATGGTTCGCAACAATCACAATTTAAACAAAAATTTTTAGACGCCTCTAATAGTGACGCAAGTATTTTTCAAAGCTCATTTGTTCCGTTAAGATTGATGGTCGTTATAGACGGAAAACAGGACAAAGTTATCTAGCAAAATCCGGTTCCTTTTTCTGTTAGATTTTATCGACCAATAAGAATACGTTTCATTAAAGAAACACAAGATGTTATAAAAGAGGAAATAACGTATATTGAAGACCAGGCTAAAAACCTCAATAAAACAGAAATACCTACTACTAACGGACAAATTGAAATTTTACATAAATTAATTCTTACTATGGTAGACGGTAAAGTATGTAATGCTGCGACTAACACAACATTTACTATGCGATGCTATATTTGTGGACAGACTTCCAAAGAGTTTAATGATTTAAAGGAATCTGGTGAAGTCAACGTTGAAGCACTTAGGTTTGGGCTCTCTGTTCTTCACGCGAGAATTAGATTCTTTGAGTCATTATTACACTTGTCTTATAAAATACCAATACAAAAATGGCAAGCACGGACAATTGATGAAAAACAAATTGTGAAAGAAACAAAAGAAAAAATACAAAAACATTTCAAAGAAAAAAATGGGGCTTTTGGTTGATATACCAAAACCTGGGTTCGGGAACACCAATGATGGTAATACGTCAAGGAGATTTTTTGGAGACCCTGAAACATCCTCTCAAATAACTGGGGTTAGTTTAGTTTTAATAAAAAGGTTCAAGGTAATTTTAGAGGTGATTTCAAGTGGTTACAGCATCAATGTTGATAAGTTTGCTAAGTTTACTTATGAAACCGCTAAAATGTACGTTGAATTATATAGATGGCATCCAATGACACCAACAATTCATAACATTTTAATGCATGGACCCAAAGTAATTGAACATGCCATATTACCTATTGGCCATTTATCAGAAGAGGCAGCTGAGGCTCGTAACAAGAACTTTCGGCAACATCGTTTGAATTATGCTAGAAAATTTTCAAGGATTCAATGTAATAGAGATATAATGAACAGACTTCTATTAAATTCGGATCCTTTTATAAGCAGTACACGACCAAGACAAAAAAAAACATATAGAGCCTTTACAAAAGAGGCAATAGAACTACTAGAAGCAGGTACACTAAACGCAGTTAAAGAAGACGAAAATAATGACAGCTATGATGAGGAAAATGAAAATAATGACAGCTATGACGAGGAAGACGGAAATAATGACAGCTATGATGAGGAAAATGAAAATAATGACAGTTATGACGAAGAAAACGAAAATATTGACAGTTATGAAGAGGAAGACGAAAACTTAACATCTGATCATTAATGGCCTTAAATATTGCTTTTTTTTTTGTAAATAAACTATGACTTATCATTCAATGTTGTTTTTAAGTCTTTATTGACCATTTAATTTCATAAAATAATTATGTCCTACTTTTTCATAGTTTCCACTTCACACATGTCACCAATGTCTGTACTGCAGACTTCTAATTCCTCGAGTCCTGTTTTCTCTTTGTTAATACAGATCAATGGACGGTATTCTGTCTTTAGTGAGTGGGTATGCGCTTCACGTTCATATATCGCCACACTACCAGCCATTTTGCCGTTGTCGCGTTTACACTTCGATATCATCTTGTAGGATTCGAGTTTAAAATGTTTACACTCGGCGTTGGATAGCCACGTTTCGGATAACGAGAGTAATCCATAAGACGGTATGACGAAGTCTGACGTTAGATCAAGACCGTGTACGCGCAACGATTAAACTTTCAACGTGCACAGATTGAGAGCATCGATTGAATTAGAGCGTGCACGTCGGATGAACTCGCGACAGCGTTCAGCATGTGTGTGTAATTACGTACGTTGCGCCAGCCCGGCCCATTTTGAAATATTGGAAAATTTTTGCACCAATATTTAGCATGTAATTAGCATGAATTTGCATGACTAAAATTAGAATTTGCATGATATTGGCTTAACGGTTAAATCCAAAATTCGATGGGCCGGGCTGGCGCAACGTTGCGCCAGCCCAGCCCAATAGAAAAAATATAGATATCGAATATATAAATATACCAATATTTAGCATGCCATTCGCATGAATTTGCACGACTGTCGCCAGAATTCGCACGACAATTTTTTATGGTTAAAAAACCGTTTACGTGGTTTTATCTTTGCACCAGCCCGGCCCATTATAGAAATTTTGCGAATATTGGGATACGAATAGTGTTATTTTGCATTAAAATGTACTGTAACAGCTGTAACACTGTAAAGAGTGATATCATTTTTTGATATCATCAGAAATTTTAAATTGTCATCAATATAATACTAAAATTGTTACAATTTTTTATGGTTAAAAAACTGTTTTTATCACTTATCATTGCGTCAGCCTGTCCCATTTTGGAAATTTTTTTATTGGTCAAAAAACAGTTGTCGTTACCGGCTATTTTTCCAGCCAAACCCAATTGAAAGATTGCGATTTTTACCGTTAGATACACATATGCTAATTGTTTATTGGTTATAAGTATTACACTTTATTTGAGTTAATTTAAAACAAATAACATATAAATAACATTTTAGGCAATTTATTAAAAAGTCGTATTTGATTAACGTACTAAATGGTATAAAATAAAAATTCACATGGTACTTTTGATGTGGATTTTGTAGGAATGGGCTTTTTCACAATTTAATTGTGTGTGTGTGTATGGTAATTGTTATAGCACTATTAGATTCATTGATAACATATTTATAGGCGGTGAATATTATTATTATTAAAGCACCTCCTTATAGACTACATTGGTTGTTCTTCCGTTTGGTGCAAGAATGACTAAGCTTGTAGGTGAACTAACTTTGGAGCATGACACATAATATTTCCCATGTATAAAGCAGTCATCGCTCAAGTCAATTCCTGCTATATTTAACGACTGCTCTTGCCACTTATTTATGGTTATTGCAAAAGATACCTTGATAGGACTACTGCAGTCTTTTAAATTCGAATGGATAGTACGTTATATATTATGTTATTTATATATTGGTATTGATTTTCTATACACATTATTGTACAGTAATATTCGTATTTTACTAGTTATAATTAATCTATATTATGGTCCACCGACCACCGCACAACGAAAAGCGTTTTCATTATTAATATCAGGCTAACGTGAAAAACCCCAAATACAAATATAGGCGTATATTAATAAAATACTTTTCATATTATTTTTTTAAATTAAACATTATACAAGTAAATTTAATCGTTAGTGTTAGTCCAGTAAGCCGCTCTTGACCAGTTGGGGGGGGGGGTTGAACAACCCCCCTTACCTACGCCCCTGGTTAGGTATTAGGTATATTTGATCATTTGATTTTTTCAATTAATCAAAAAATAAAATATTATAACTTTTATCATATTTTATAATGTTTTTACAGTAGATATAAGGCAATTAATATGTTTAAGAGTCGTATGTTTGAAAATACACATAATTCACTTACAAATTAAAATATCGTAAAATACCAACGAGACAACACGGATAATGTTCTTACATTTAAGTTTGATGATAATCAATGCACTCTAATATTTAAGCTAAAGTACAACTGCTGGACGTAGGTTTTGGTATATTATTTGTTAATAAGACGAATACCGGAATCATAATAACTTTTTTACAAAAATTATTTCACCATGCCGAATGAGTCTGTACTCTGTACTCTGTAGACATCAGTCGGTTTGACTAATAATTAGTGTTATTAATTTGACGTTTAACAATGTCACTGTTGTAGACCAATGGTGACCCAGTTAGAATAATCAGTTTCAATATAACTAATACACGGATGTATGTGTAATGGGGTCTCCATAGGCCACCACGATAAGACCTTCCGGTCTATGTGTCGCGCGCCGCTTGTGGGAAGACGACGGAGAGCCGATCGTCAGTCGGACAGTCTGAACGGAGATCTCGCATTAGTAAGTGTGGTTCTGACGGTTCGGCTCTAGTCATCCCTGCTATGCTGAATTATTTTATAACAATTTATGTAATAATAGCTGTAATATTAATTATATTCGTTTAAATAAATCTAATAATTATAATACGAGTTGTTCTCATCATTCTTTTATATAATTATCATCTGTGCCGTTGCTCGCCGTTGTCGGGACGCAACATCACTGTATGTTGATTTAAAATACGAAACACAGCAAATTAAATGCACTATCCTGTCAACTTTATCTTATTGTTGACTATAAATTATTAAAATGTGTTAATTAAATATCATACAAATGCATGGTTTTAAGAGTGGGTTACAGGTTGGTAATTTCCTAGAGGTGGCACAATTTACTGTCGGGAAAAAAGTTATCCGAGATAAAATGAACAAACAATTTCATTTTTCTTTGTAACAAGACAGTGGCGGCGCCAGGGGGGGCCTGGGCGGGCCACGGCCCCTTCTAAATTTGCATTGGCCACCCTTTAGCCCCCCTTGACCGCCTAACCTTATACCTATTAAATACCTAATATACCTATACCTATAACCTATATGATATTTATTATCAATTAAAATGAAAACCAATAAGTATGTTAAAGCTTAGTATATGCAACACAATCTTTACAATAGATACTGTGTAAGTCCCAAGTATACTGAGCCTATGAATGGGAAAAATACCACGAATTGGGACTGTTTTTAGCCCTACCAAATTTTCAACGGCCACCAATGGGCCACCCAAGATAAAATTTCTGGCGCCGCCACTGTAACAAGAACATTAATATGAAAATTATGCTGAAGAAATAACAGTGATATTATTTATATTAATTATACATTTGTTTAAAATTTTAATATTAATTTATGTAATCTTATGTGAGTATAACCAATTAATATTTTACCAAAATCGAAAAATGTTACTGGTTATTTTTTCGTCATAATTGCTTTATTATGTATGTGTTTGATTTTTGACTGAAATATCATAATTTATAATAAGGTAAGTTAATTTAATTAATTATAATTTATAATATAAGGATCAGAAGTTGTTACAAAATTGCATTTTCATAATGTACCTAATTACTAAAGTATTTTTAATATAATTTTTTTGGTATTTAACGCCCTTCATAAAGTGTCCACAATTATATCAAAGTTGCATTAAAAAGATAAAAATTTTAAATTTTCCAACAGTTTTTAAAAAAATTGGGAAAAACAAAAAAAAAAGTGATGGAAAAACGGGAATTTTTACGCAAAATCAATTTTTTTTATATAGTTGTAACTTTAAAACTAATCACTATAAATACTTGAAATTTTCACCAAATGTTTATATTAGCGTTATCTATAAACAGTTAAATTTTCAAAATGTTTTGACTTTTTCGATGCTATTTATAGTGAACTGAAATTTTCGATTATTCAAAGTGTTTTTTTTTTTTAAATGTCAATAAAAAAAAATTGGGTACCCAAAAAAACTAGGTTTTTTAAAGTTAATACAAGGTTTCTTATAAGTTGTTCTTATTGTAGTTAAAAAAAAAAAATCAAAAATCCTAAGTCATAATTTTTTGTTATAAGCGATCAAAGTTCAATTGTTTACGTAATATATAAAAATTTTGAAAAATTACAAGTAATTTTGTAGTTGAAAATCATAAAAAATTTTGTATTTATATCTAAGATTAAAAATTTCAATAATAAGTATTCCGTAAGTTTTCCTTGAAATACCTATAGAGAAAACTCGAAGCGTCATTATAAGAAAAAATTTTATGAGCATGTGAATTTTAAATTTTTACGAAATCGCGTAACGATAACGATTTATTAATTGAATAGATTGATTAATCTGATTGAACATTAATGTTGAGTTGAACAAATAACAATGTTATTGATATTTTAATTTAAACAGTGTTATACCAACTGGCATTTTTACTTCACTTAATAAATTTGAATTTAATGTAATAATAAATAGTTATTTTATTGCTGCTCTACGTGAAATATGTCTTTCTATAGGTACCTATTATTATGTATTATACGTGTTTGATTTCTTATTGGAAGATCATTTAATATAAGGTAAGTTTATATATTTTATTGTAATATGAGGATTGGAATTTGTTACAAATTGCAATTTATAAACCTACTATATCGAGCAAATTTAAAATAATAATGGTATAAGTAATATGAGTTTAGGAAAAAAAGTATGTAAAAAAAATCAAGTGCAAAAAAAGCATACGGATAACAAAACAAATTGAAATAAAGCGAATGAAAAAAAAGCGAAAACTATTTATTATCATTAATTTATTTTTTAGGTAGGTACCTATTTATTATTTATTATTACAGGTATAAATCATTATTACAAAAAGTTTGTTAAAAAAAATCGAATCAAAATAATTTTATTTATTAATTAAATATATTAAATATATTATGTATATAATATTATAATAAGTCATAAGTGTATTTCATTTTACTATTAAAATTTACAAATAATTATTACATATAGTTTGTTAAAAAAATCGAATCAAACAAATGTATTTATTTAAAACGTATATGATAAGCTACAGCGTTTAAGAAATGTTCGACATAATTATTATCATTATTATTCTTGTATCTTGTACACAGTAAAAATAACTTTTCTTGTATATTTTCATATATTTTATTATATACGAGGTGATGCACAGTAAGGTGTTTAATTTGCTTTTTTATACATGCTTTTTTTTCCTAATCCCCAGTAATATAATTTATAAAAAAAAACGCTTAAAATTGTAACATTTTTGAAGATTTAGTATTATAAAGTTTGATTAAAGAAATTAAAATATTGAAAAACGGAGTTCAATGTGGCCTTTAGAATATTATTCTCTATTTGTAAAAAAAAAAAAAAATAACAAATTTGGTTGATTTTAATCCATAGAACATGATAATTATTCCCGTAAAGCGTATTTTTGTGTATAAAATTACATTGGCGCCTTAAAATAAGAATTCGTTTCGTAAATTATTTTTTAAATTAATTTTCTTACACAATTTACCAATACGTTAAAATATTTAAATATAAGTTAAATATATACAAAAATTATAAAAAAAAAAAGAATCAGTGTTATTATTGATTTTTGGTTGTCGTCGTTTTAATTTGTTATGAAAGAATATTTATGCATTAAATATACCTACCAAATCTCACAATATTTATATTTAAAATTTATTTTAAGATGAACATTTATATTTATTTTTTTTTTTAGAAATAGCTGTTGCCACAAATCCAATATGGTCTCAAATTAGTGCACATTTAGAAAATAAAATATCTAAAAGTGCTATACATACATTAGTGTTTAAAAACCGGTATGATATTAAGAAAAAACTTGGATTTCCAAATTGCTCAAAAACTTTAACATCTAATGTTATTATTGATTTACCGAATGAAAGTGGTTAGTAACATTTATTATAAAAAAGTGTAAACATTTTTTGGTTGGATGTTTGTGGGAGTTGGTAAAGATTTTAAAAAATTAATGCTAAGTTTCTCATGAGTTGATTTAATTGCAATATTTGAAACTTTGACCAAATAATAAAATTAGCACTTTTCATACATAATATTTTGTCTCTTTTTGAACTAAATCATAAACAATTATGCATATATTTTTTTAAATTATTATCAATAAAAACCTAGATCATTTAATATGAGCTTATATAATTGACTAATAAAGTCAAAATTGCTATATATATAAATAAATATTTATTTAGATAGTTCAGATGATAGTAGCAACTTTGATGAAGATCTACCTAAAAGAAAGTTTGTTTTTACTTTTTCTGTTGATGAGTGGAATTTGATCGAGCCGCATGAAATTGTATATAAACTGAATGACAAAAATCGACCAAAACAACATTTTATAAGTCATCAAGCGTTACAAAAGAATCAATGGACACCCATACTAGCTGAACACTTTTGGATCCATACCCAATTACCATGCTGTATATCGTTCCAAAAAGCTCATGTATATCGACATGGAAACAATTTTGTTACTGTTATCGGACGATGCTCTGTATGTAGCTCACATTTTAAGGGTGTAATTTTAAATCAACCATCCGATAATGCAAGGTTATGTTTTATATTTTATTATTATACATTTATACATTATTAGTTTTGACATGCCTACCTATTACATAAACGATTTTGAATTTCAGTATTAAATATTTTCAAAAATTTAATCCATGTATCATTTTATCTTATTCAATAGAGTTTTGATGGAATGTACGTATATTGGGAACTTTGATGTGCATAATTTAAACAAAAAAGATGTCTAATTGGACCAGCAAAAGAAAAGGCGATATCTTCTGTGATTTTTAAAAATGTATCAAGCGAAACTTTTAGAGAAAAAGAAGCAAATCGTCTTATGAAGAACGGTAAAACTTATACTATTCTAGTTGGTATTTTGGGGGGTAAAAATTATACATTTTCAAGTAGTTTTCAAAAGCACCGTGAAAACAAATAAAAAATTAAGGAAAAACGGAAATTTTTACACAAAATAAACCGATTTCGGTATTCGGTGTATAAAATAATTAATAATAATTTTATACCTAAACATTTTCAATTCACTCATGACTCCCCCCCCCATTGTCCCATAGTTACCGCCATGTTATCTATACAGTTGTACAAAATTTAATTTACAAATTTACACAAATATTCCATAGTTAATACCTACGTTTAATTTAATTTTAAGAGGTTTCGAACCAGCTATTATTCCAACAGGAAATTGTTTGCGTTCACTTAAATCTAAAACATTAGCCAATAATCGGAGGTATAAGGATGTCTTAATATCTTTGATGATAATGAAAAGGGAAAATGAATATCAAAATGTAATACATGATAGAGGATGTAACCCCTTTTTTATATATTACCATTGCGCAGAACAAATACATTTATATAGAGGATATTGTAATAGTACAGAAACTCTAAAACTTATAATCGACGCAACCGGTTCGATTGTAAAATCCCTTTCATAAATTTGGTATTGAAAAAACAAAATCAATTTTTTTATACGAAGCACTTGTATATGACAAAGAGAAAAATCAAAACTTCACTGTCAAAAATATGGTTAGCGAAAGACATACCAATATTGCAATTTCAAATTGGCTTTTTCAGTGGATAAGTTCTGACATCAAAAAACCAAAGGAGACTGTTTGCGATAATTCTTTGGCTCTCCTTTCAGAAAATGAAATTATGTTCCTTCCACCATCATGTGATTTAAATGAAGAAAATCTAGCAAGAGAAAATTGGAACAGAAAAAATAATAAACAAAGGAAAAGTAACTCTTATCTAGATCCAAATCTTCACTTACGCCATATCGATATAAGCATGCCGCGAAACAAACAATCCCTGCCAGTATTAAAAAATGGTTCCCGTTTTGCAGAATTGAAAAGCACTGTACTCAAAAATAAGCAAGATAAATTTATATTGAGCAATACCTGTGCATTTAATTCAATCGCTTCATTAATAATGGTTTGTAATTAAAAATTATTATACTATCTATTTTTATTTATTATTAAGGTATATTTAATGTGTCATGCTCCTTTCAGTTACAAAATAACTTAACGATTAGTATACTATTTTGTTTTGTTCTTTTGATGATAAATCAGTACTATAATATATTGTTTGAAAATCGTATTTTTATATTATAAATATCAATTACTTCAAAAATTGAACACATAAGTACTAGTTGATATGTGTGTAAAACATTTAGTATATCAGTTAATGTTTGTATTTATTATAATATAATAATAGGAATATTTTTTAAATTGAAGTAAATCTATTATTATAATAATGTATTAATGTATTTATTAAACAAGTGTTATTACTGTTTAATATAATTAATGTTTATCGACATTTTAAGCATAACTATAGATTCATAATTTCAAAAGATAAAAATAAATAGTCTTGACATAATATAATAGGTATATAAATACATCCAAAATTATGAGGATAAAGTTATTTTCACATGATGCAAAAACCATAAAAATATCGACAGAACATTTTTTAAATTAATTTTGATATTTACTTGAGCAAATACTTTTAAAAAATAATAACCTGTACATTTCTAACCAGTTTTTTTAAAATACGAGTAACATAATACTGGCTTCTTATGTATAAATTTGTTATTTACTTTTCAGAGATCTTATTTTGATAGCAAAGAATACGCAGGAAAAATCGATTTAGTTGAAGGAAACTCTTTTTTTACTTATATTTCTAATATTGTTAAGACCGGAGTAAACTCTTCAACATACTCAAAAAGAGCAGATTTGATAAATATTCGTATGGAAATAACATTACAAGAACTTCAATATGGTGTAAAAATGGTGAAATGTGATACAACAGCTAACCATGTTTTAGAAACTATGCTCAATGACTGCCCAACAGCAATAGAGCGAAGGTCCTGTTCAAATAAGAAATGTCCTGGTACATTATCTACACGTGATATTAATTTTATATCATATCAAGTCAACAACGGCGAAATGATTAAAGAGCTGCAATCATTTTTGGACGAACGTGTGAATACGGAAAATGCAAGATGTATTGATAATTGCACTTCATCAATTTCTATTAAATTGTCAAAAATGCATTTGTTTATAGATGTTTTGTTTTGGGAAAGTAAGAATGTATAATGTATATAAATATATATGATATAGTATTTTTTACGATTAAGTCCGATCACAAAATATATAATTGCTGTAATACCATAAAACTAGTATTTTTTAATCTTAAGGTAAAAATTAAATTGGTTAATTTTTTATGGATAATATAAGATTTTACTTTCATGATTTTTACATCTAAAGAACCGGGTAAAACAGTAAACATTTTTTCCATAAAAAATTTTGGCGATCGGGCTTCTTTGATAACGTCTTTAAAGTTGAACAACATTTTTCATAAAGTACTAATTCAAAAAAAATTTAGATGAATGTTTAGAATTGAGTCAAAACTGCACCTAAGCAGCAAGGATGGCACAAATTACGTTATCAGATATTCCTGAAGTATTAATTCATGGAAGTACAACTTCGTGGAGTTTCGTGAGCTTCGTGAGCTTTTTCGTGAGCTTCGTGGAGTGATAAGTTTTCGTCAAGGGAAAAGTACCTTACGAAATTCGATTGGCCATTATCAAGCCTATTTAAAGAGAGCTGGAGGAAATAATTGGGAACTTTATGATGATATCCAAAAAAAACCCATTCTTACAAGATCCTCATCAAAAGTACCATGTGAATTTTTATTTATACCATTTAGTATTTTATACCAAATATGACTTTTTAATAAATAGACTAAAATGTTTTTTATAAGTTGTTTATTTTAAATTCACTCAAATAAAGTGTAATACTTATAACTAGGGGCTCGGATGTTTGTTGCACTAAAAATGTTATAAAATTGATTGCATTATTGCTGTGAAAAAAAACCCAAAATTGCACTTAAAAATTGCAATAAAAAATATTTTGTACCAAAAAATTAAAAAAATATATTAAAAAATTATTTTATGAAATGGATTAAGTCATTTTATTAAGTAATATTATAAACATTTATTAGGTAGGTTTTAAACGAGTAGATAATAAAAAAGATTCAAATTCAAATTCTCGTCAGTTGTCATTAGTTCATTACAAATCTGGTAAATTGTCCGGTCTTCTTATTTTTTCAGAAACCTACAAATAATTTTATCAAAATTTAAAACTTTTTATTTAAACTATTTTTATTTTTTTTTTAAAAAACTTTACCTACCTTAAAAATTATTGCACTGTACTATAAACGACTTCTTAAGGTTCTCAAAATCGAAAGATCTTCGATTAGAAGACAACAAATTCTTGTATATTGAAAAACTGCGCTCGACGTCGACCGAGGTTATTGGTGCATATTTAAAATAAATGAAGTCTTGAATAGATAATTCTTCTGGTAATCCATCTATTACAGTTGTTTCATCGATCAATATATTGGATATTTGTTGAAGAAATTCAAAACCTTCATTTTTCGCCAGGACGTTTTTAAACTTTTCATTAATTAACTTGCCGGTGTTTCCTGATACTGAATTTAATTTGTCACTAACATTTCTGACTATTTCAATGCTTGTAGCTAATGGAAGTCCTTGATTTTCCAATTTGTCTATTGTGTCAGGTAAATATCCATAGTTTGTATGAATATATACTAAATCCGTTTCCAACGACGGATTATTCAATATTTTTTGAGCTTCTTTAATTGAAATAGCATCGTTTTGATTGAGCTCTAGTACGATATTTTTTACTTCTTGAAAATAGGTACAGTAATAAGAGGCAGCTCTTAGCCATGTTCCCCAACGAGTAATAATGGGCTCAGGAAGTAATGGTACATTCGGGGCGCTATTTTTAAAAAAAATACACGAGCCGGGTATTTCAAAAATATTTGTTTTACCTTAGAAATTAATTTGTCAACTTTGGTAAATCGTCCTCTTATTTCTTCAGCAACTCTATGTACACCATATGCTAGGCATGTAACATGGACCATTTTAGAATAAAGCGCGCCAATTGTTTTTCCTGCTTTGACCATGTACGGCGCCGCATCACTAAGGAATAACAACACATCATCATGGCGTATACCATCAGGCCAAAGAAGAAACATGGATCGATCAAAGACTTTTGTGATTGTCGAATAATTTGTCTTCTCGAGCACTTCTGAGTTTAAAAGATAAACTTGGCCAGGTTTGTTGACTTCCAATGTACCTATAATGACGTTGGCTATGTATCTACCTTGAACGTCGGTTGTTTCATCCACTGAAACCCATATTTTGTGTCCGACAATATTAGATCTAATTTTGTTCATAGTTTCTACATAAATATCATTCACGTAATTTTTACGCAAAGTGCTTTCATCGGGAATTTCTTTGTTGGTATATTTTTCCATAAACAAACGGAAATCCTTGTTGTTAACTTTATTTAAAGGAATATTTGCAGATAACAATGCCTTGCAAAGATCTTTCGAAAATGTACATTTTTTTGAGTATAACGTTACTAGTTGCTGTATTTTTGAGGTTGTTGCGTTTTGATGACGATTTACGGAACGGGTGTGTTTATCGGTTTTTAAGTGTTGTGTAACTATGTATCTTCTTTCAGCAGATACTCGAGTTTCACATAACTTGCAAAATAAAACTGAACCGTCACTCGAAAATATGTTTTCCCCAAACTCATCGACATATTTGTTTAATACGTTCTTCATCGATGGCTTACTTTTCGGCATTTTGACGAACAAATTAGAAAAAAAATACAAAATAGTGTGTACTGTGCGGTGTTAGCGAAATACAGTGCGATACTGAACTATTATAAATTGAAACATGCATTTCTCCCAACATTTTATAATTGTATAACAATCAAACCGTTATTCTTATCTTGTTATTGACTGCAAGCCTAAAAATACTTCCCGTAGTCATATTATAGCGTAATGACCGCGCTATCTACTAATTAAATGGTTTTTCCAGTTACCGCCGACGACGACGGTCAATTAATAAGGCTCGAGCACACAGAATGCGGTCTGTCGCGGCGGGCCGTGATATCGTTATATATATATTATGAATTATGATTATCGCAACGGTCAAGGTCAAATTCTGTATTTAATTACAAACGGACCGCTGCAAAAAATACATAAAATTGTATTGAAAATGACGACAATCAACAAAATTGCAATAAAATTGAAAAAATGTCAAAAATTGCAAAAAGTTGCACTTAAAATTTTTATATATTAATTGGTACTCGTTTGAAACAAATTTATAACCTACTTAGCAACGAATCCGAACAATAGAAAAAAAGTTGCAAATGCAACAACATCCGAGCACTACTTATAACCAATAAACAATTATTGGTCTATGTATCTAACGGTAAAAATCGCAATCTATCGATTATGGGTTTGGCTGGAAAAATAGCCGGTAACGACAACTGTTTTTTGACCAATAAAAAAATTTCCAAAATGGGACGGGCTGACGCAATGATAAGTGATGAAACCAGTTTTTTAACCATAAAAAATGTAAAAATTTTAATATTATATTTATTTTAAAGTAAAATATTTATGACAATTTGAAATTGTTGATGATATCAAAAAATGATAACACTCTTTACGGTAAAAACACGTAAACGGTTTTTTAACCATACAAAATTGTCGTGCAAATTCATGCGAATGGCATGCTAAATATTGGTATATTTATATATTCGATATCTATATTTTTTCTATTGGGCCGGGCTAGCGCAACGTTGCGCCAGCCCGGCCCATCGAATTTTGGATTTAACCGTTAAACCAATATCATGCAAATTCTAATTTTAGTCATGCAAATTCATGTTAACTACATGCTAAATATTGGTGCAAACATTTTCCAATATTTCAAAATGGGCCGGGCTAACACGTACGTTGTGTAATTTATGATGAGAGAGTCGTTCAAATTCGGTTCGAATTTCTTTTAATTCCTTTTTATATCGGAGATAGAACCGATGATCTCTACTCCTATTCGTTAGGAACAAACCTTCATATGTGGAACAACGGGACAGAGCGACATAAACGAGCTGTTGGTCGTGTGTTTTTCAGTACTCGTACACGACATTTGGGTACGTGCTGCCTTGCAATTAATGGATTGATATTGTACAAGTGGTTGCGAGAGGAAATGTCGTTCGTTTACATGATACAATCTTAAGGTACGACCCCACCGCTTATTTGCGTTTTCTATTCACTGGTGTCTAACACGCGACTGCAGCGCGCTACAGATAAACTTGTTCGCGACCAGCGACAATACCGCGACACGAGCAGTGCAACGCGACCGATCACCCGAGTCAAAATGTCGGCTGTAGTATTTTCTCCGTAAGAAGATGAAATTTTTATTGAATTTGTCAGAAAATACCCAATTTTATATGATAGTTCCCACATGCAGTATAAAAATTTAATAATGAAAGACTCAATATGGAAAGAAATTCACAAAATATTGGAAAATCAGTAAGTAAATATAGTAAGTTAATAAATATAATATGTACATTTTTCAATAAATAATGTTATATTAATAATAATTATTTATTTATAAATAAGTCATAGTAATAAGTAATAATAAGATAAATTAACAATTGATTATTAATGATTGTATGTTGAAATTGATATTTTTGGAGAGTATTTCATGAGACTATTTTTAAAACTATGAAAGTACTATTTTTAAACATTAACACAATACGCATCTACAAAATATTAAACATGCTATTGTATAGCTATTTATAGTCGAAGATTGTAAAAAAAGATGGAAAAACATCAGAGATTCCTATAATCGAAATAAAAGAAAATTAGGTACGGGCTCTGAAAGATCGATGAAGAAAAAATGGTCTTTGGCACCCTATGTTTCTTTTCTTGATACAGTAGAACATGAACGAAGGTAATTTAGAAATTAATCAATATTTAATTCAATATTTATTAATATACATACCTATACATATTCTTTTTTTACATATTAAAGCTCTTCATCAAATGTAACTGAACTACCTGAAGGAGAAGAATTAAGCGGAGAAACAGGAGGAGAATTTGATGGAAGAACAGAAGAAGAAAAAGACGATGAAATAACAACAAATCCAGGGCGTATTAGATCGAAACAGGAAAAATTAGCGATGATACTTGGAAAAAGGAGTTTAGAACAAAAAAAGTTGATAGATCAAATTCAGGCTCAAAATGAAACAATTTTAAACAGCAAAACAACCGAAGATGACGATATAGATTTTTTTTTTAAAAGTTTGGCCAAGACCGTGAAGAAGTTACCTAAAAAAGGCATAAATGAAGTAAAATTAAAAACATTGACATTAGTGTCTGAAATTGAAGAAAAGTATGCTGCATTTCAACAAACAACAAGTAAGTAACGTTACTATTCAAAGATTTTTTAATGAACAAAATGAAAACACCAAGCGTTTCCAAATATCACCTTCAAATACGTCAAGTTCAAGTTACCCTACATCTGAAATTTTACAAGGTTTCACAACTTATAATTTTGACGAATCAGTATAACATTTCTAACAAATTATATTATGTAATATTTGAAGACTAAAAGTTAATTTTTTTATTTTATTTACAAAAAGACGTATTTTTTTTTATATAGTCATATATACTTTGTAGCTTAATATAATACAATTTGTTAGATGGCTTACAAAATATATATCTTATTAAAATGTTATTTATAAAGTTGTAATTTTATTTTAGTAAGATACAATGAAATTTTTAAGACTAAAAGTTAATTTTATATTTTATTTACAAAAAGACTTGTAATTTTGTTGTTGTTATTGTTATATTTGCAATGCTTATAAGATACATTTTTATAAATTGTTAATAAATAATTAGTAAAAATTATTTTACTATTCACCAAATTGCCACAGTACGGAGCCTTCATTATTAAAGTATGGTTTGAAACGCTCTCTGACATCAAAACCTTCGATATTGTTAAACCCACCTCCTCTCGATAATGGTATCATGTTATTCTTAGCTTTTAATTGTTCTTCTTCATAGTCGTAAAAAGGACGATTATTTTTTTCTAAATAACCATTCCTCAACATATTGTGCAAGTAACACGCTACCCAAATTAAATCTTCAGTAGTTGATGTTTCTAAATTTATCGGTTGATAAAAAACTCTAAAGACTTGGCTCAACAAACCAAACGCATTTTCGGTAACTCGTCTGGCTCGACTTAATCTATAGTTAAAAACGGTTTTTGTTATATCGTCTCTACCAGCTTTCTTTGTATAAGGCTTCATTATATGTGTATGCAGTCTGAACGCTTCATCGGCCACAATCACATGGGGCACGACTATGTTAGATCCAGGTAGTGTAGAATCATTCGGAAAACCAAATGACCCGTTTAATACTTGCTTGCCCATTGTGGATTTAAGAAAAATTCCGCTGTCACCTTCTTTTCCGTAAGATCCTATATCTACTGCTATAAATTTATAGTTAGCATCAACCATTGCTAATAAAACAATAGAAAAGAAGTCTTTATAGTTATGAAATAAGCTTCCTGAATTTTCGGGACTGCGTATTCGTATATGTTTTCCGTCAAGTGCAAGAATGCAATTCGGGAAATTCTATTTACAGCTAAATTCAGCTGCTTTGCTTTTAAAATCGACATTTTTTGGGTCTTGCATAAATATCGGTGTTAGTTTTGCTCTCAAGACGGCTAATATTTTTTTAAGAATTCTACTTATGTTGGTGTGACAAATACAAAAACCAAATAATAACGATCGCAATGATTCACCAGTAGGTTAGTAACATTAAAATTTTTAAAAGAACTTAAATTAAAACCTGAGAATATTATTAGCCTAGGAGTAGATGGTACTAGTAATTTGTGTGGCAGTCATCATTCACTTTATACCCTATTACAAGAAGTTTCACCCAATCTACAACTTATAAAATGTATATGTCATAAGCTCAATACCTGTTCGTCAAAAGCATCAGAGGTTTTACCTGCCAGTCTTGAATTCTTGCTTCGGGAAATTGTGTCGTGATTTTCATATAGTCCATTGCGCAATTTAGAATACGCCCGTTTATATGAAACCATAAACGGAGAGGGTAAAAAGCTGAAGCAGCTTGTAAAATGTTGTCCAACAAGATGGTTGGCATTCTACAATTGCATTAAAGTAATACTGGATCAATGGCTTGAACTCAAAACATGTTTTGAGATAGCAGGAATTAATGAAAAGTGCCACAGCGCACGTACACTCAATGGAATGTTTAAAGATGATACTAATCTGCTTTTTTTTACGTTCCTTAAACCGATTTAAAAAGTAATTTACTAAGCAAATTGTTATTGTAAAATATTATTTAATACATTTCCTAAAACAAGAAGCTTAAATGTTTTTATAATATATAAGTATAAAAAATAGATTTCTATAGTAATGATATATTTGTGTAAGTATAAAATAATACTTGTGTTCAGTTATAAGATTACTTATGGTCCGTTTCAAAAGAGAACATACCGCTCTTGCGACCGATTTTCGTTCGGTGGCGCGCACCCCCACTAAATATCGCCGATCGTGACGAGCGCATTTCTGCCGTTAGCTAATTATAACGCATATACAACCGGTGCCAAATAGCAGGACTAGAATATTATACATGTTGACTCTTGCGCTAGATGTAAATCGCGGCACACGTCTTGTATTTTTTTAAATTTATTATAAGCAATTCAATTGAATCCGCTGTATGCTTATCGGACAATTTTCATCGGTGATCGTCGCGCATAATCAACGTTTCGTTTCGGCGAAAATGGGTAAAATTATCCTCGGGTATGCGTGAAAGTGGTATGTTCTCTTTTGAAACGGAATATAGAGGGAGATTTTTGGTTCAAATACTTGATATTATAATGAATAAACATTTTTATGGTTGATACTACCTACTTTACAATAGAAACTAGGAAGAGTATAAAATGTGTATGATAATAAATTGATAATATCTTCTACCAATATGTAGGCTAAATAAATTGTTTTATGCTTCACCCAATCATAGATAATAATATTTATTAAAATATATGAAATATGAAGTATATATGAATATATGAAATAAATTATCTCTCACAATTTTATGTGACTCTTGTAAATTTTGTTTAAAATCGTACAAATAATTATCGTAATTATATTTCGGTTCTGTTTCAGATTTTAATTTAACTGGTATTTCTAACGTCCAACCGTATACTAAAGCATATGGTTGAAAATTATTAGATGAATGTTCAGATATGAGTTATATACAAAAAATGCGTACGGTAATAAATGATCCCAATTGCTAAGATTTTTGTCTACATAATGTCGTAAATATTCGGCTAAGGTACGGTGTGATCTTACTAAAGTTCCATTCGTTTGCGGATGAAAAGGACTAGTATTTACTTTATTTATTTTTAACAATTTACATACTTCACTTGGGTGACCAAATAGCCTGAGAACAAATAAAGGACACCTTGAATTTCACCCCCCCCTAGTATTATTGAAAAAAAAACTCAATAATTTATATATATATATATTTTTTTTTAATGTTTATAAATTTTTTCCAGCGCAAACAAAATGTAACCTCAAATGAGAGTATGTAAAAATGAACGAAGTTTTGATTTTACAAAAATTCATTTATTCTTGCTGTCAAAAATAACTTAGTTTTACAAGCAAATAGATTCACTTTTTCTCAGACATATTTTTCACTACTGCTTATTTTTTCAAGAATGCGTACATTATTTGGTTGCATCAGAAGTTGCTTGAATTGAATACAGTTGTATTCTGAAAAATTTAATTTGACTCTCAAAATGTGTTTTATGGTTTCAATAGAACAGCGATTTCTCTCTTTTATCCATTATGCGTTCATGAAAGAGAAAATTCTTTCGCAATTAGCGTTATGTGCTGGGATAACATAAAAAAATTGAGTGATTTTGAGCAATTCAGAGTAACTTTCAATGTTCTCATTAGCTGTAAAAAATTCGCAAATTCGAAAGCTCACACATTTTTCATTGTAAAAATTGTCATCATCGCTTTTCTTTGCCAGAAAGTTTTTTAAATTGATAACTTGATCGTGCAGCTTCGCATCGTCGATGTTAATGTCTTTTTCCAGCAAGTATTTGACACATTCTTCAACATCTTTGTACTACAAGTTTTTGCCTTGTTTGAAGTCCAACCATTTAAATACTTTGAATTCGGAGAAACTCTTCTTCCACATTTCGAAATATTCTACAGTTTCATGGTACACAATTCCGATTCTCGCTAAAAAATCATCGCACGTTTGACCTTTTCCATCATTTCTGAGTTTCGTCAAAATTGATTGGACCATTAAAGGGACGAAATTCGACTGTTCTCTTCCGTACAATTTTTCAAAAAGATCTTCAAATATTGAATCCATTTCCAGAATGCTGTTATTTTTTCTTTCGAGCAACAGCATTTTTGGTTGAAAAGAGCATGAGAGAATGAACAAAAAGTAAGAAACATTCTGCAAGATCGTGCAGAAAAAAATGTTCTATCATGACTGGAGGTTTTTTATGCGATAAGAAATATGACTTTAGTGGTTCAAACATTTTTAAAATTCGCTCAACTGCTGGAAAAAGACTTAACCACTGCGTTCGACTGTGACATAACAACTCGTGATACGTACATTCAACGAATTCACAAAATGACTTCAATTCTTCGGTTCTGACAGTATAAATTGAGAAATATTCGAATATTTTAAATACAATACAATCAATGTCAAATAAGCCAAAGCGGTCCAGTCTGTGGTGAACTGTGTTATGAACAATATGTGAAGAGTAACCTATCCCTACTAAATGGGGCTTGTTTCATTTTTCTTTCAAGGTATAGAAAATGTTTTTTTTTCCTCCGCGGTTCACACCTCCAAAATTCGTGTTAGTATTATCAGCGACAAAAGCACTGAACTTCTCATTCAACGCAGAATCATCAAGAGTTTCTTCAATGTACGACACAACTGTTTCAGCTTTTTCATTTGGAAGGTTATTAGCATGTAACAATCGGATTTTGAGTCCTTCATTATTATCAAGGTATTGAATTGTGATAAGAAAAATTTTCAAATTTTTATGATTACTTCCATCTGTACCGACTCCTATAAATGGTACATCAGTCACTTCTTGTTTTATCAATTCAATTGAATATGGAGAAAAGATAACATTTATAATGGCTTCGGTTTTTGTTCGCGAACATGATATTTTTGATGCAACTTCTGAGTCCGCAAAAAGTGTTCTGAGGAGAGATGCCTGGTCCATTGAATGTGAAGTAAAAGCAGCGTGGATGGCCGATTTGTATTTGTCAGAATTCAAGTGAACATCCAGTGCACCTTTACCTAAACAAATGAAGTTTATAAATAATTACCTTCATTTCTATACTTATGTTTTTATATTGTTCATAAATTTGGTATAAATATTTACATTTGAAATTTTGCATACAAACAAATTTTTCTAGTTGTACATTTGAACTCATTCTGATTCAAGTTAATTAAATATTTATATAATGCCTTCCAAATGTTTTACCGAAAACATAAAAATATTTATATTTAAATTTAGTATATATAATTTAATTACACAATATACTATTATACATATTTGTTTTATATTTATAATTTATATTTCATTTATAATTTTTCCATTTGATTAATTTTATTAAAGTATACCGGTAAACGTGTTGTATTGATTCACTTTTTTGATTTTTATATGAATAAATTTGTTGTTTATTAGTATTTCTCGACGTAAAAATATTCAATAGTATTTCAGTACGAATGTCGCCGCCGCGACAATACTGCTATAGACACCGACCGACACACACACACAATCTTAATATCTGTTAGTGAATTATTTTTATTTATGTTATCGTGTGTTATAAAATTAATTATGCAAATTTCTGTCGCGTTATTGGTCCGCCGCCGCCGATTGCAGGCGAAGAAATATATAGCATGGCCGCCCGTTTTCGGTCTGTCATCGACGCTGATTGCGGAGACCGGCGAACTGTGTGCCTTGTGAGTTCAACCGAAAAATAATATGTGTCGTTGTTTTATATTCATTTTTTAATTTGTTATTGTATATTATTTATTTTGCATGCGCAAATCGCTGTAGTTTATTTATTTTTATTGGAAGTGCGCTAATCGCCAAATTATATAATTTATTTTGTGAGCGCAAATCGCCACTTTGATTATTATTATTTACGTGTGCTAATCACCGTTAAGTTTCATATTGAAATTGTACTTTTTATTATTATTGTTTTTATTTTTTGTGTGAATTATGTTCAGAATGGTTTTACCCCCTCCTCATTTTATAATTTTATCTACTTATGTTTTCGTATTTTTATTCTAAATTACTAATTTTAATATTTTTAAAACAAATCGTAGGTTACATTTTATTAAAACATAAACTTTAAGACATAATTTACTTTGGCTTATAGATATTTCATACTTAGATTAACCATAAACTTATAATAATTGTAATAGAAAAATTAATGGAAACAAAAACAATATTTAGAATTTTCATTATCAATGATTTAATATTAAAAAAACCACAATTTATC
>JASXSY010000427.1:0-271007 GCA_034509805.1 Sipha maydis
TTTTCAAATTATAACTTAACCACAGTTTTTTAATATTTATTATTTACAAAGTAAATAGTATGTGTTATAAATTATAATTTTTATTTGTAACAAATTATTTATGAATTATTAGACATTCTATAACAATAATTTTAGTAATAAAAAAGCTACTTTATAAGTATAATAGGTAGTATCCTTAAGGTAATAAGTATAAACTATACCTTCATTGTCGATGATTCTACAATACCACACTGCATTATTTCAATTATCTGTTTACTTTGTCTGCAAAAATGTAATAACAACAATTAGCTTAAATTAATGAAATTAATCGTAACACCATATTTTAAATGGATTCTTGGGCTAATATTAAGTTTGTATGCAAATTTGATTTTCATAATTTGTCATGTCTACCGATAGGTTGAATTTTAATAAAAATGTATTTTTTTGTCGTAATAAAAGTATTTTTAAGTTTTTCTACTAGAAAAATTGATATTTGATATAAAACTAGAGATACATATCTAAATACATACAATATTTATTTTACTTGGTTAGAAATAAATTACTTAATAAAGTGGTTAATCTCTAACTCATTAAAATGAATAGAGTGATAGTTGGAAGTGGTTGGGACGGATCTCCTTACGGATAGATGCAATATAAATTTAAGCTCGGAACGCAGTTTTAAATTATTAATTGAGTTTCTCCACTTTGTACTTTCTAATTTGAGTTTTGGTTACAATCCATTTTCGACATCTTTATGAAATTAGATATTTTCACACATAAATGAATTATTATTTAACTGCGTCTTACCAACATTTAAATAAATTACTAGCAGAAAGCAGTTTATAATATTCAATTATCAACAGCTAAAAAATTCCATAAATGAAAAAAAAAATATTATTGTCTTTTATAAGATGTTTCTATTTTTTTAATATATTAAATGTATACAAATTATTGTATACAATATTATTAATATCTCGAGTTGATAGTACATGATATAATAACATATGTTTTTAAGTTTTGCTAAAATAAATATATTCGTATATTATGAAACACATAATAAAATAGTTATTTAATTCAAAATTAATCGGTAAAATGTAGTATTGGTATCTACTTAGACATTAGTTTACTGTCGAAAAGCAAAATAAATGGACTAAAAATATAAGGAATAACATATATATCCATATATTTAATAACAAAAATATAATTCTATCTAAATTCTAGATCGACATAATAAGATCTTTATATGTTATATAAAATTCAAAAGTATACCGTTTTCTGGGTTTACAAGCCATCGCTACATGTGTTGTAGAATTATTGGTATCAAGCCAAAATGTTTTTATGGACTTAATGATATCTTGAATGATTTGCATATTATTACAACTGTTAGAGCTAATACCATATAAATTAATTGTTATTGAGTTTTTTTTTCCAATTACAATATTTTTTTATATCCCTGTACATCTTCACGAAAGAAATAAATGTATATGTATATACGTTAGGATGATCCTTATTTTTTAAACTTAATTTATTTAGTTCATACCGACACTAGATTTGTTAAGTCACATGAGAAAACCATTTTGATCAAATTTGGATGATATTACACAACCCTTTCTGGTGCCGACTTAGGGTTGAAAAATGTCAGAAGAGGGTAGTTTAATTGTTTTTCAAATGAATGTAAAAATATATTGCAATTAGCATAAAGATGTATAGAATCATAATTAGAGAACTTAATATTTATAGAAAAAATAATAAAATAACATTTTTCGTAAACTCATTATTTTTTTTTTAAACAAAAATGTTTTTTTTTTCAATTAATTTATATATAATATACTAATGTTATAATTTAAATTATTATTTTTACACCATTTTATGAACCATAGAGAAATCCATATTTTTACGTTTCAAATAAAAATTGTTTAACATTAAAAGGCTTTGATTTAAGTTAAAAGTTAAAAAATAAAATAAAATAGAATGTGATTATCAAGGTTAATTTATAAAATATTATTAGATAGTTAATAATTAATACACTTAATATTTTCTAAAATATAATATACGTCTTATTCAATAAGTATTTATTTATACGTAAATGTAATATTTGTATTATAGTTTATATGGCTTATCCATAATTTCTCAGTTTTGATTATGTATATAATCTAGTATATATCTAGAAAGATCTTGAACTGTCTGGAAAAAATTAAAAAAAATTTATATTAGCTGAAATAATAATTGAAAAAGTGTATTTACTTGTGACAAAAACTGTATTTGTTCTTTATTTTTGGTAATTTTACAGTTAAGTTTTTCCGTCAGCTTAACATGGCGTAAGATGGTATCATTATCGACTTTTAATAATTCAATTATTTCTTTTCATTTCATATACTCTATATTTTTTTCCCAGTATATTAGATCCAGTGATAAAAATGTAGTCTGAGTATCAAATTTATCAAACAATTTTATAGATTTGTATGTAATCAGATCAACTGGTATATGGAATTAGGGATGTCTTCGATCATCAAAAATTATTCTTCATAACTTCTTAATTTTTTTCATAGCCTTCATTTTCATTTATTAACATTTAAACTGCCATTTATTTTTATTCTTATATTTAATGGTAACATCGTTGTTGAAAATCGAAAATAAAAAATATTACACATTCATTATACATATCACTATAGTATCTACCATAAATGGTTTATAAATTTCTGTAATACAGTTTCAGCTACCTATTTGTCATCGTTTTTGTAATAATATAAATTTTCTTATAAAAATGTATATTAATAACAGGAGCCTTTAAAGAGTTTGAAGCAGTGAATTACACTTCAGCATAACATTTAAGAATGAAAAAAGTAATTTTTTAAGTGACATTTCTTGGGTAGAAGTTAACTTAAACTGATTTTTAAGCAATAAAATTTTAATAAATAAATACGCCTACCATTATGTCAAATGATACGCTCCAAGTTGTTGAAAATTTAAAATTTCTTTTAGTTTTCCTCCGAACAATATTACAATGAACAACAAAAACTCACTCTATAAAGTAATCACGAGGGAAACGACCGCGAATATAATTTCTGTAAAATCTATTAAATCGTTGCCAACGATATTTAATATATCGAAAATCATAGAATCATTAACCAACACAGGGTATTTGTTTTTATTAATATTTTTCCAATGATTTACGAATTTTCTAAAAAATTGTATATCTGACCAGATTATGGTGTAGATTTAGCTTTAATATACCTGTATATTAACCTGTATATTTACCTGTAATATTATTTCGAAAATATGATGTCGACGAGGTAGAAATAATACGTGTCTTCTTAATTTTCGCTCTAATAGAAAGCAAGCATCGTTTAATCTAACAGAATTAGAAAATGTTGTATCAAAAATAAACCATTGTATATTTCTAATAATCACCAGTTTTTTAATTCATCTTATACTGCCGAACATATTTCACAGCCAGTACCACTTGAAATGTAAGGAACCCCCAAAAGCTGTTTAGTGTTTAGGTCATTATAACAACGGAATGACACTCACACTTTTTTTCCAACTAAAGTAGACAGAATCTTACAATCCCAATATACACTACCATAATTTAAATTTAGATAAATAAATTTAGATTATATGATACTTGTATTGTTTTTTTGATACGTTTGCCGAGTATTTTTTATAGACGTCCGGCTTTTGCAAAAACATTTATATTCAATACTACTGATTCGATACATGCTACTAATAAATGAAAAGCATTTCATGGCTAACTCTAGATTTATCAAAATATGCTGAAAGGTGAGGAGTCAACATTTTTCTTCTAGCTCGGTTTTTTAACAGATACACTTGAAGATAGAATTTTACTCAATTTCAGATTCTTCAAACTCTAATGAGTTAGGATCAAATTCAATCAAAATATTTCCTAATATATAAATATTTTGTATTAACATAATATAATATTTTGTAAATAAACATATATAATAATAATAATAATATATATTTAAATATCTGAGTGATTATGATGTACAAATATTAATTACCAGTTTTTAAATATTCAGAATTTGTTTGTATATATTTCTGTGTAACTTTTCGTAGTTTTTTTTTCAGATAATGTTATATTTCTACAAGCATAAATCCAATACATCATTTTTTCTTTGTTTTATAGAATTGTTTTTGACTTCATCAATTTTAATTATATTCGTTACCTTTGAATTCATGATGTCAAATAAATCATACAATGTTTGTTTGTATTGTATTTCCTTTAGTCGATATAAATTTCCAATTTTAGTTTTATTTTTTCTAATTTTTGAAAGTCTTCATACAATTCTTTCAACTTTGTTGTACAATTATCATAATCTTGATTTAGAATCCGTGCTTTCTTCCAGTATATTAAACATTCATCAATTGTTGGCAAGGCACTTGAGTTTAAACTTAAAATAAATATTTTGCATAATATAATTTAAGACACTTAAGCAGTTTCATTTTGAAGGCGATTTATTACCTGTAATTTAGTTTTTCAAAGTACTGATGAGAAAAAATTTGATTCATGACATTTCAGTAAATAGTTATCATTTATAACTATGTCTATATGACAACAGAAACATACTTATTAAATACGTAAGTAGTAAGCTTTATTATTTTACACAATTATCTACGAATAATTTTTTCAGCGTTTAGTCATTTTTTATCAAAAAATATTTACGATAATAATTGAAATATAAATAATATCAATGATTTTAGATTGCATTTGTTAAAATATAAACAGCAATATATTTACTATCAATGACAATAAATGTCCTTATGAAGGCTGATAAAATAATAAATGGGTTCAATTAACATAACTTATTATTACATAGATCGCACTATTATGATAAAACATCTAGTATAAATAAAATGTTAATAATACATTTTTTTTTTAAATTCTCGTATAATTTGATATAACTTGAATTTAAAATAAATTTTATCGTATCTACAATTATTTGTCAATCATATTGAAATAATTGAAAAAATCGGTATCGTTAAAAAAAATTGTTGTTACGATATTTTTATAGATATTATTGGAATTTTAATTAAGACTATGTAGAATTTTATGATAATTGCAATAGTTTTTTTCATACACTTGAAAAATTGTGACACTACTACTTTCTGGTCATTTTTCAACCCTAAGTCCGCATCAGGAGTTAAGTAATGTCTTTCAAATTTTACCCAAACGACTTTCTCATATGACTTATCAAATATAATGGGTACGACCTAAAATATATATATTAAAATATACCATATACATAAATAAAAGAACCATCCTAGTCCATACATTTTTCGTGACTTTTGACCGATTGCAGGGTACACGTTTTGAATACTTTTACTAAATGCGATACAGTAATTACGGTTTGTTTAATCGATGACTTACCCAACGTGGCGTTTTTGTTCCGGAGATCTGACAAGGCTTCTTTTTGCAGCAACCGTCTTCGCCCTACCACCAT
Organism: Sipha maydis; assembly: GCA_034509805.1. Lineage (NCBI taxonomy): Eukaryota > Metazoa > Arthropoda > Insecta > Hemiptera > Aphididae > Sipha > Sipha maydis. Next base: position 5,442 of record JASXSY010000427.1, read on the forward strand.
ATGTCCTTCCGAAATCGATCGTCAATCCTGTTTTCTGAAAGAAACACACGTAATATTGTAGCGCGTGTCGTGTAAAAAAAAAAAAAAAAAAACAAAACAAAACCTACGTGCCAGATATTTTTTTTTTTTTTATTCGGATTTGATATTCTTATTATCGACAAAGGAAATACAATGAAATAACCGAAACCTAATGTTCCAATGCTGTAGCGCTCTTAGGCGCGTGCCGAAACGCAACGCAAAAGCTTGACGAATACTCGACACGGGACACGAGTTCACGTGATACGCGTTGACGCGGAATGGTAAATTTCTCCGATGTGTATCGATATCTGGCAGCCGTCCACTGGGCAAAATAAGAGCGAACCGACAATACCGTATAACTGATAAAAAACGAAACTATTCATTACGGACTGCGGGACAATCGGATTTGGAGTTTATTTATAAGCGACTAGCAGGACGTGCCTAATTATAAATGCGGACATACAGACAAAACAGTTTTTTCTTTCATTTATTTATTCTTTTTTTTTTTTTTTTCGGCCACCGCGCTACTTACAACGCGTCACACGTGGACACAACACCCGTTGTTCCGTCCGCTGCAGCGTTCACGGTCCTCCCGTAAGTCACCGCCGCCGCCGCGTTTTTCGAAACGCCGCCGTACACAGGACATCGCAATACGTTTCGCTGTTGTGTCGCGCCACGCACGACGCACGTCTGCCGTTCCGACCGCGCGATTGTTATTGGGCCGTTCGTTTCCCCCCCGCGTCCGGTCGGGTCGCAGAAAAATATACACCTCCCCTCCGCCGTCACGCCGTCCTAATCAAACACATTTCCAATAAATCCCGCCGCGTTCCGAGGGATAACAAACAAAAACAAGAACCCCACGGCGTGCACCGTTCGGTTCATCCGGACTCCGTAGCTCAACAATTATCTAAACTGTGCACGTCGTTCCGACATGGTTCGCGGTGTATCTTCCGTAGCGTACTGTCGGAGAAATATTCGGCGGCCACTGGGGTACAATATCCGTTCATCGCGTGTTCTTCGGCAGCGTCGAACGGTGAATTACAAGCCAATTAACGATCCAATAGTTTATAACGGGGAAAATCGTCGAATCAATCCCTCGCGTTCAACATCCTTACGGCGCTATAACTTCCGTGCACGGCCGTGGTTCGGTAAATCGTTGATATTGTTACTGCGGTCCGTATGGTGGTATCCAACGAAACTCCACGTCCGAAGGAAACAATCCGTGTACGAATTCGCAAGTACGACATACGAAGCCGTCGAAGTAGAAATAATACGATAAAATCGTTTTTCGTTTGTTTTTATTTTTTATGTGATGTTTTTTTTTTTTATTATTATTATTATTATTATTTGACATACAGCACCCTCTAGATTGAGAACAAATAGTAAATATTTTTCATGTTGTAACTTAAAGTACTGTAAATAATGTTAAGTTTTATTTCACGTTCGTCCTTGTCGTTTTCCGCTTTAAGGAAATACTAATTAAAACTTGAAAACTGATTAATTTCATCCCATGCAACTTTTTTTTGATCGTTGATGATCATTGTTTGATCAATACTAAAAAATATGAAACTTAACTGTGATCTATTTGCAAATAGTGAAATATTCGAGTACGCGTAACTTTATACAGTTCGATTTTCTACCCAAAGTTGCAGTATTTTGTTTTGTAAATATTTGTTGATACGATATTTGCTCATGAATCAATATTCGCATTAAAAAGTAAGCTAAAAAAGTTTTAAAATAAAAAAAGAAATTTGTTTTACTGGGTATTGTTATGATGAATAAGATAACGAAAATCAAAATGTTGAGGTACTGAAGTATTCTATTAAATATTTGGTTGCATTCTAACATACTATAATAATTTATTTAAAGGGAACTCCTCATATTTTTAATTAAATCATTTATTTATTATTTTTTTTTTTGTGCACTAAAAATATCAAATATGATTTTAATTGATAAAAACACTTGTAAATAAAAACGCAATTATGTGGTATATAAAAAAGTATTCATAATTTTTTTTTTTTTTTTTTTATAACATTTTAAAAGTTAAGTACTGCACTTACATTTCACTAGTATTACAGAAAATAATACATACATCACCGTAGTAACATTTTTAAAACTATTATAAAGGAACACTTAAAATCGGACAAGGATCATTTAATTAAAATTGTTTCAATTTTTCGTGTTCTCCATTGAAATGTTGATTTATTGAGCTAATTGTATAAAATTATGATCATATAAGTATCGAGATGTATTTTTACTTACATAAAAAACTGTAAAAAAAAAATGTTTATGATAATTATTTATTATTACAGTAAACTACTTAATAATGTATAGACCCAAGAAATGTAATAATTAGCTAAATTAATTGCTTAACAGTCCGTAAACAAACATCACATGTCGATGATAGGTTCAAAAATACATGTCATTATGATATATGAAGTTATGTTGGTAATCCGAATAAATATGGTAAATACTGTTATTTAAAATATTATGGGCATATGTTTTACATAAGCATCGACCCCAAATATAAGCTAATGATGTAACATATAAAATAATTATTTGACCGGACCATATCAACATTTTTAAATTTGGAGTGAATTACAATTTCAATATTTGTAATTTGATTTTATACACTTAGTCATTTCGACTTAAAACGCATGTAATGTAAGTCAAGTAAGTTTATATTTACATTTAAACATTAAATGTAATAAATAATTTGAAGTTAATATTTTAGTTATAATAATCTTTACATGATAAGTTATTTTCTCATAATACTTTATGTGATACTCGCCTGTAAAACAGAAATGTTATTATAAATGAATCGATAATTGCAGAAACGTTAGTCACATATTTTATGAAATTAGATATTACCAAAAGCATATACTAGTCATGTGTTTCTATACATTAAGTGTAAAAACGTCTTTAGTTATACTATTTTTATCATATAAATAAATAATAATAATTGTTATTTATTTATCTGTTTTTACATTAAATGCATAGAAACAAATGACTAGTATACGTTTTTACTAATATCACAATTTCATAAAATATGACTCTTGTCGTTTCTACAATCATCGATTTAAATAAAATGTTGACGATTTCTCAATTAAATACACTAAATATCTAAAAATTGCTTATTTCTTCCTCCTTTTAATTTTATCTCATAATATATATTACTTGGTAAGTTATAAAATTAATTATTTTCTATTTTTAAATGTTTTAGTAATTTAGTAATTACTCGTATATTTTATGGAGTTTATGGCATTATGATAACTCTAAAACTAATTTTTTTTAAGTTTAAGTAAAGATTATATTATTTTAAGCTTATTATATTATTACAGAAAAAAAAATAATAATAATAATAATAATAAAAATGAGACAATTAAATATAAAACTGTATACATATTAACGTCCTCTGCTATTAGTCACAAAAAAATTATTAATTATCAATTATATAATTGATAGCAGAAAATTTTTGAATAATAATTAATTATGTTTTAATTAAAACACAAATTTAATTGATCTCGTTTTAATATTATAAAAATATGAAATAGTATATCTAACAACTGTCAGATAAATGTCAGAAAAAAATATAATAAACTAAAACGTGTAGGTATTATTGATATTCAACAAGAAAAGAGTTTTTATATCGATACAAATTTAAAACCTTAGTACATATTTTGACGCAATATGGGAAAAAATGATTTTATTTTATATAAAACCTCCAACCCGGTTATTATTCATGAACAATAAACACGTGTTGATTTGAATTATATTATATAAAAATATAAATATAATAATATTTAACATGGATATTCGATTATTTATTTAATTTAAACGTATGTGTTTTATTTTTATCATGTACATAGATAATCATATAAAATATTGGATGGACAATTTATTTGGGAATATTTCAAAATGTTTGATGAATTGCACAATGGAGTTTTCATATCGGAAAAGTACGACTATACGGCCGTTCGCTAGATTTAGTTCGTATTATTCAATGTTCGATGAATTTGGAGTGTTACATTATACGTGTTAGTATAACCATTTGTATTCTAAGAAAATGGTGAAAAAAAATATTACTATAAATGGTTTTAGGATGAAAACCCGTAGTGAGTGTGTGTGACTAGAAGATAAGGAAACAAATTATTGCTTTGATGTTTATCCTAAGGGAAAAGAAAACGGTGTGATAAACGACTGTCATTCAAAAGAATTACCATCATATATGACTCACGGAATCTCAGTGATAATATCAAATTCGTTATTAATATTATTTGAAAAAATAGCGTTCACAATTTTATGCCTAAAAAAAATCTGATATACAACATTTCATTACGATGTTAAATTATTATGACCTGAAAATTCTATACCTATAAATTATGTTTATTAAACAAAAGAAAAACATTAACAGTCTATCATTTATTTGAATAAATACTACACAAAACATATTTTACGAATTTTAACGAATTTGTTGACTACCTATAGTTGAAATTCGTTGATAAAATACGTTTGATTCAAAAATGATAGATATAAATAAATTTGAATGGAAATAGAACAAGAAATTATTCGGATATTTGATGAGAATAATCGAATTTATCTAATTTAATTTATCTTATTTAATTCAAATTTTATTTATTTTCTGCAATATTTATATGTATATTTATCATAAATCTTAATATAAATATATATATATAAAGCCAAAAAACCACTCGTCATTAATCGTTATTTCTCAAATATGATTAGTTGTACGAAATTCATATTGCGAATAATGATTTCTTCAATGTTCTAGAAAAGTAATAAGAAAATAATTTTCAAAATTAGATTTTTAATAGTGAAAAAAAGTTTTGGGCTGGATGTATAATCTTTTTCATATTAATGGTTACCTAGATTTTTTTAATATTTTGAAAAATATATTGATTTTAACAATCACCGATTAAGATAAATTAATTTACAGTTAAAATCAATATAAATTAATCATTGTTGATTATACAAATATTTTGTGTCATTTTCAACCAACATTTTTTAGATTATTGATTGGTATAATTTTTCTAGGCTGAAATTGTAAAATATCTCCTGGGAGAAGCGTGGTTATTTAACTGATTTATAATAAAAAAAAAATTGTGCTATAAATATACTATACTTTTTTATAATAATTTATTTTTTAACATTGTCCTTAAAAAATATATACGAGATATACAAGCAAATATTTTGTAAAATTATTTCCTTTTCAACGTACCTATATCAATTTAATATATTTTCTTATAATTGCCCAGGTTTCTCTGATTTCATTGTCCATCTATCATATCTATCCAACGTTTACGCTTTTTTCTGTTCTAGGTTATCATTTTATGCCTGCTTTAATAATATCAAACATATATCATCCTCTCAACTATTAGAAGTTTTAATTTCTGTTATATTATATTTTTTAAACCATATTGTTTTATAATTTAAGTTTATTTTGGTCCTCAAAAATTTTTTTTCACTAAAATACTATCTCTTACTGTTAACTAATTTAATTTTCAGAGCTATTATTGTATTTTACAAATTCGATTAATAATAATAAAAAAAAGTATATTAATAATATATTATTTCTTATAATCCATCTTAATTTATTTTATTATTATTTTCCTCCCTACTATATTTCCTTGGTATCTTCACTCATTGTATTTTGTTAAACTTTAATTATTTCATCACAAACTTTGACATGTTCTTCGTTTCTACGTAACCGAAACACTTCAATCTCCTTTTATTATTATTTCCTTTTGACGTTAATGCACGTGTATTAAAAACATAATGCACTATTTTAATTATATTTCATCGTATAACGTTATATATGTTCATGTATTTATATCCGAGTATAAATGTTTAAATTAAGGAACTTTATGCACACAAATATAGTTCATAAAATATACAGATTATAAACTTAACCATGATTTACAAAAATATATCTGCAGGTTATGTGGTACAATATTACGTTTTAAGTAAAATAACTCTAATGATTTTTTCAAACAGGTCTACGTATATGAGATCAATGAGAGTATATACAAATATTATAATACTTTTCAAAATGTTTCGGTTAATAATAATGATTTATAAAAAAAAAAAAAAAAATGCACTTCAACAAATAATTAATTTAAAATGTTATACCTCAAAATTATCTGCAAGTATACTAAAATTATATTGTAAACAACTGTAATTTTTAGATATACATAAGCAATACTATTGATTCATATACTCACAGTATATGTACAACTTGTATATAATCTTCTATTTTTAAAATAAACCGAAATATAAACATCTATTAATATTATAAATTACATGATATTAACAAAGTTACTTCATTTTAATAAAATTGCAAAGTTTAGTTTATTGAATTTATCACAAAAAAAAAAAAAAATGATGACAATCATATGCAAAATATCAGGAAACATTACTTTTTTATTTTTTTTAAGCTAAGTAAAACCGATATTTTATGTTTATTTCATAACGAGTAAATATTTGTTTTGTGCACCTGTATTTGCAAAAAGTAACATTTTATTTTACAAAAAATATCCAGATATTTCAGTTTCATATAAAAATGGTACGGTACTACTAAAATAATAAATCGACGGACGTGAAAAATCATAATCGTAATGAAATCATAACGAAAACAGTCATCGTCGTTGTGTGCGGTTTTAATATTGTGTTTCGTCTATTGAAACGTATCCAAGAGCCAAAACGTTTAAGTATTTTAAAGTTTTGACTGTTTGTGTTTCCACTCTCGACTCGTGTCACCATTTTGTACGTTATTTTCAATTTAACGAATTTTTTTAAGAAAATCTATTGAAAACGAAGGGGAAACAAATATAAATCTCTTAAGTTCTGCCAAAAATGATATGTATATATATATATATATATATATATATATATATATAAACTCGTTAAAAACATTAAATACTGTATATTAATACTACTATGACGTGTTATTAACAATATCCGTGAGTGTTAACAAAATATTTTACTACTCACGTCTGAAACGGCACATCATCGGGTCATCATTTTTGAAGATTGTAATACCATCGGATTTTCGCCGTTATTACTGTTGCTTTCGTACGGAATAATAATATTTTCAATCCATCGACGTTGTTCGAAGTGCAGCGCGCCGGTTTCCCATACACCCGGTGCTCGGTATAATGCATTTAAGAAATAACTCGTAAACGAACGCATATTACGCAACAGACACGCGGCTGCTTTTCGACTGCGAGCTATTTAGAGAACGTGGGCGGAGCTTGTCGAGAGGGGAACAAATTATGCTATTATAAAAGCGTAGCGTACGCGTCTCGACGTCAATATGTGTTTTGGATTGTTCGTGACGATAATAATAATAATATCAATACGGTGACAAAAGTGCCCGAAAAAATGGGAGAAAAAAAAAATTGTTTCACTCACTTGATGGAAATGATGCCAGATCAGTAACAGCACTACGAGTACGACGACTTCCGATCCTATTCCGGGTTTGGCCACATGGTTCCGGTCGGATTTCAAAGAACTGTAGAACACGGTGTCGATCCCGTCATCGTCGTTCTCGTCGGCTCTTCTCTTCTCGTTGTTCGAATTCGAACAATTACCTGCAGACAATAGTTTCTCAATGCGGAAGACTTAATATTATTTTTATGGCTCGTTCGAGTTCCTTATTTGTGTCACATGAAATTATAACGCGGCACGAGCACAATATCGCGATGATTACAATATCTCGGTATGCAGCTTATCTCGCTAAAATGCAGTATAAATTAATATTTGAATATCATAGAAGTGACGAGAAAAAATATAATTTTATTTCGCTCCTAAAATATTTTGTATAATAATCGGTAGGTAACTACTACTTGTACAATCACCTACTACCCGTTGACTCATGGCTTTTGTTACGCCGTCAATACGTAACTGTACATAATGCATTAACCATATGGTCTGAACAAATTATCGCGGCGTAATCATTACATCATTTTAATAGGTTTCATTCCCTCTTTTGTTTATTAAACGCATATTAGTATATATATATATAACAGAACATTAATACGTATCAGACTCAACAAGACAAACAGAATTTGTAATAACAATTAAAAGTTTGAATTGCACTAATGACAGAGTGCAATAATACCTTCCTTGTGTATTTTATGAGATGCCCTTTGTTGCCTAAATCCAACTAAAAATGAATTACAACTAGTTTTATATCGGAACATTAACATTTTAAAATCGTATTTCGAAAAAATCCTCTTTGAAACTTAAATATTCAAATTGTACCAAAATAACTAGTATAAATACGCTAAACATATGTTACTGATATTTATTTACCGAATTAAGATATTTTCTAATAACATACAATTGATTACAATTTTAAATATACGCCAATGAAAAAAATTGTGTTTTTGTTAAATATAGAATTATACTTACAATGTATGGCACTGGTTTCATTGAACTGATTGCATCTGCAATGTTACACAAATAGACATATTAACTTACAGTATTATACATACAAATTTATTGACAGTTTAAAATACAATGTTATATATTCCTTAGTCATATTATTCTGTAACTTCAAATATAAGTTGGCAAAGCATAAAGATTTAATAAGTTTTTTTTTTCTTTTTTATTAGTATTTTAAAATATAAATACCCTAAACACAAGATACTATAAATGTTGCCCTAAATAACATACATGAAAAATCCATATCATTCAAATGAACAAAATTGTGTAAGTATACGAGTAAATTATGTGAAAAATGCATTGTCGACTACGATGTTTAATTAGATTTATAATGAACCTTTACAGACAGAGAACAACGCGTTATGCAGTATGATTGCCGAGTAGAATATATGAGTCTTAATATCATTTACGTGTACCCATGTATCATCATCGTGATTCAGATACCATTTTATCTTATTTTAAACAATAGTGAAGTAATATAATCATCACAATTAAGTTCATAACAGTGTTTCAACAGTAACATTCTAATGCCACCATTCTAACGCCAAGTCTACACAATGTGACGAGGAATAGTAACATTCATTGTACGATAGAGTGTTGTTTTTAGTTACTTATGCAATTTGGGCTTCCAAAAAATGTAATTATCTATAATTAAATTAATAAATATTCATTTAGTAATTAATGTTCAACAATTAAAAAAAAATTGTAAATAATTTATAATTATAAAAATAAAAAAAAAAATTATAAACAAAAATAGGCTGAATGTTATTAATTATATAGAACATCCAAACATTTTACTTTGATTAAATAAAATATTTTTTTTTTTTTTTTTTTACTCCAACCGCTATTGAATAAAAAATAGTATTATCATAACTATATTACAATTATTCAAGACTAAATACACAAGTATCTTTGACTGTAATTTACCTGTACCTCGATCTATAAACATCACTTAAATATTATAGTTTGAACCACCATCGTGTTGAAAATTTAATATAAACTGTTTGAAAAACCGTTTATCATAATAAACTATACTCACAGTGTAACGTTGTCGGCGGTCATACAGCTTTTACAATACTTCGAACTGTTCATACATAACTGTTTAATAATTGGACTTAACGTAGTTGTTGATCCAGTGCTGACGTTCATAGTTGTTAGTTCATTTTTGTTATTTTTCACTGGGCGAATGGATGAATGTTTGATTTTTTTCATTCCCTACAAGGTACATAATAATCGAAACAATGATATTAAATGCGCGATGGTGACAATAATCTAAGTACCAGTGGCTCTGCTAACCAACCGCTATACCTCTTTTTCGTTCGGTTTTAACTTCGTCTTTGTCTGGATCTGGTTGAAGTATTTCTTTCTGGGTTTTAACCTCACTGGTGGCTCGGACGTTCCGTAAAATATCAACTGCCATTTCTTCAATAATCCTGTAAAAAATACAGATATTTGATCATAAATATCATTTTAAGCTCTATAAATCAAAAGTGTACGAAGACGATGAGTTTATCGATTCGAATACATACGAATGGCAATAATGTATTTCTCAGACATGAGCGTTGTGTATATACATGTTTGAAGTTCTAACTATAGTTTATAGCCAATATAAAGTCAATTTTGGTGATACAACTTAAATTTTTCTCCCGTATTTCTGTAGTAAGATATTTTTATAATTAAAACGAATGGACAAAATAACCACCTGAAGTTATATATTTTTTGTTTTAATTTTTTTTTCAACATATGGTAAAAATAGCTATAGTTTTATTATAAAATTATACATGTTTTAGAGAGGAAAATACTAAAACTGACTTTATAGATGTAGACAGTTTAAAAAGATTATTTTAGCTTAAATTTAGTAAGTCACTTTAATAAATAAAATTGCTTCTTATAATAGAATTTATAAACAAGACAAGTCCGCTAGGAGTTACATAGGGAAATTAACACTTCCATTTAATTATATTATAAATAACATTTTTACAGATCTTAACCAACTGTCATGTATGGATACTTTTCTGCATATACATGCTACATCTTTCACGGTTTAAAACATAATTATTTTAGTTAAAACAACTCTCTAAGATTAAAAAAATAGCCTTTCAACTAAATAATTATTTAAATATGAAATGTATTAAAACGAAAAAAAAATTTGATATTTTAAACTGTGGTAAGCAAGAAAAGCCTCAAGTATTTTAATGAAAAACGAGGTACAAGCAAGAGCCAATAAATATAAGATTAAGAAATCATTCATCCGTCACACATAAGCTTGACTGGTATTTAATGTGCGTAGTTGATCGCATAGGATATGTGGACAAGAAATCATAAATTAATAATCCGCAATCAACAAAATGTAATACATTTTACGTTATTAAATTAAATGCTTGATTATGTTACCATAAATACTCAAAAAGTTCAAGTTAATTGTTTAAATATATTAATAATCATTTTAAAACTTCATTAAAGTGCTTTTATAGTTCTTTATGAAATAAGTTTCATTATACGTTGCACAATTAACTTCAAGTAGTTTTATTTTTTTTTGCATTTTAAAATTATCTAATACTATTAATACTGTGTATCTATTTTTATCTAAAATTACATTTATACATCATATATCTATTAACTTCAGCGGTCGAAACCAATGTCTTACGAGAGAAAAAAAATCTATTAAAATCCAAATCAGTTTTTCGTATTTAAAGTTTTTATTGTTGGATTGCTCCATGGGAACACTCCGTAACAGTAAAATAAGTAAACTATACACACAGCTTGTATAAGTAATAAAACGAACATTTATTAGCATTATCTTTTTTTTTTTTTATCTTATTTATTTATAATTTAATGAATGTAAAGAATGAAGTATGTTTTCAGATATTGCGTAAAACGTTTTATATACTCAGTTTATATTTGCATTCTACCATTTATTTATAATTAATTAAAAAACATTCTGCAGAAAAATAGTGTATGTGTGTACCTCTATATATATATAATACAGTAATATTGATGGTTTGTCACAATGGATTTGTTACCTGGACTTTTAGCAGTTGAATTGGCCATCCGCCTGGTGATCTTCAGACCCCATCGGCCGACGATTTTCTCGCCCCAAAAGTGAACGCTAAGAAATGGCCAATCGTCAAACGTACTGCTTACGATGTCCAATGGCCTTTCGAACAGCAAAACCGATTCCGTTCCCATCGGCGAGGTCAACACTATTCGCAGATCCCCGCGCGGGAAGAACTTGAGCGATATCCGACACTGCACGTGCTCCACGTAGTTGACCGTGTTCGACGAACTGTTTTGACAGCCGTCCACGTCCGTGAACATCGACAGTACGCTTCCGGGGCCGGGGTCGATCCACCTGACACATTTAAAGCGCGCGATCGCCGATTAGAATACATTTAAGCCAGACGAATAATCTACGTTATCACGACGGTACACGTGCCTCTGTTTGTTGTCTTCTCGGGCTCTACAAATCTTCTGCGGTGGAACGTTCGTCCACTGTTCGGCCATCGTCACGAGCGCACCGCCGTCCATGAGGCCGTAACCAAATTTATGACTCACTGCGGACAAAAATAGTTGCACGGATGAGAACACGGCATGAAATTATTTCGATTTGTCAACGGTGCAATATGTCGCGAACGCAGATTTTATCGTTATATCGTTAGGGCAATCAGCATTGTTTCGAGTCGGTACGGACGAAATACGCCGCGGTTAATGTCGATTGCAAATAGTGACGACGGAATGATTAAAAACTAAAACGTGTAACGTACTACGATCGTATGTGCACGTTGAAAATCAATTAATTGTTATCGGTATATATATATATATATATATATATATATATATATATATATATATATATATATATATGAATTGATAACAAATGAGATCGAACCTTTACGATGGACTCCGTTCACTATCCAACCGGATTCATTTTGCAGGGGTTTCGTGTTGGAAGTCATCACGACCAAATACTGCATATCCCTCCAAGTAAGATTACTGTTGGCTTCCAACGCCAGAGCGCAAAGTCCCGCTGCTATTGGAGCCGACGCAGATGTACCTAGAAAGTTAAGGGTTGTAGCACAGTGTTTCGTCGTCCCGTGTGTAATGCGCGCGAATAAATTCTAAATTTAGTACGATACCACTGTGCTCGGATGTGCATATCGTTTCCGGTTTCATTTTCGTATCCATATCGACGGTTGTCACTCCGTGATCACTCCCCGGCGTCCCCGAGCTGTACGTAGCGGCCAATGTCGACGAACATTCTTCCAAATACCAAGGTTTGCTCCTGTTCAGTGATTTAGAAATCAGTACGGATTAAAAAAATAAAATATAAAATAAAATAAACTAATAACCGCGATTTATAATTATCTTAATATTAACTACTTGCAATGGACTGTATCGTTTTAAATGTGCAACTAATTGTTAATTTAATGGTGAAAACAACTGTATCTTACCCCGTTTGAGTGACACTCGAAATGGACAGCGTATATATGCTGTTTGTATAACCATCACAGTTACAAGAGTCCGTATGATGACCACCATTGCCGGATGCCCACACAAATATGGAACCTTTGCCTTGTCTTCCCTGTCAACGACAAAACAAAATATCGTACAATATTATAGCGATTGCAAGTCCCTATATTCATATAATCGTTTTGAGTGAAACTAAAAATAATACTAACGCAATTTAAATCAAGAATGCATGAAAATCGACGATTTTATTGGAAACGGTTTAGGGTTTAAGAAAACTTTCGTCCGAAACTGGTCTGTTTCGGTACGCTTCCAGTCTTTGATTTTAATTAAATAAACTAGTCATTATAATATATTATTATACATTATAATTCAAAAGTATTTTGTAATAACATTTAATTAAAAGCTATAAAATATAAAGTTTAGCACTATTTGCAGGAAAATATTTGCAAAAATGTACATATACAGAAATAGGTACACATAATATTATCAGTTATCGTCAAAATACTAATGAAAAAGTACTAATCAAAAAGTATTCTATTCTATAATAACATTTTAAAAATCTCCGCACAGTAATTTACAAAGTATGGCATACAACCAGGAGCAGAACTAGAGAGTAAAATACGGGGATTCATCCACGGATATAGTATACTAGAGAGTGTAATTTTTTTAGTATATAATCTATAGTTGACAACTAGTTTAATATTTTCAAATTGTTTGTAGATAACTTGTTTCAAACTTAATAAGTATGATTATATGCTAATTATTAAAAAAACAATTGTTTTGAAGGGCTTAATAATTGATCTATGATAGAATATAATTTCCACATTTTTCTCGAACATAATAATTTCTAGTTCCACATCTGTATACAATTTCGGAAGTCGATTTATTGCCTAAAAATGTATCAATAAAAATATGATATAAAAAACCCGATAAATCTTTCAGATTTTTGAGAATCTAAAATTTAATTGGTTATTATAGGTAAATAGTATTAATGCATTTTCAAAAAATAGTGAATTTGTTATATTTAATCCAAAATAAATACATAACTATAATTAGATTCGCGCAATAGGTTATCAATATATTTAAGATGTAGGACGTCCAAAAAAATATTAAAATATTACTTTTGGCGAAAAATTATTTATTTATGAGTACAATTTTTTAAAATCTATTCACCTTATTATTTCATGTTTGATATCAACATTAGATTTACTATAATAAATAAAAGTACAATTCACGGAAGTAATACGTAAGTCTACCCGTGGTGCTATCGATTCAAAACCGGAAAAAAAGGTACAATAATTCATAAATAATGATTTGTTATTTCTATTGATGTTTTAGAAATTCAATATAAAAGCATTCAATTTATTGAAAAATAATACAAACCAGATAAAAATATAAAGAGTAAATAATACTTTTTTCTGATAAGATTGTCATATATATTTTTCCCTGAAAGAATAATTCATGGAATCATATATTTACCAATGAATAATCGAGTTGATATTAAATTCCAATATGTTAAGACTTTCGGAAAATATATTACTTGATCTTGAACTATTGTTTGTTTTTATATTATCAGTTTATTGTATTATTATTATTATTCACTCAGAAATGCATTAATCGTAAGAAAAAAATAAGGAATATACTTGGTAAGTCATAAAATTTAAAATGATACCTATTGAGATATTATTTATATTATGCATATATTTTTTTACTAAAAAAGTATATGAAACTAGTTGAAAGCTAAAAAACCTAATCATACGGATCATTAATTATGTAAGATATTATATGTTTAATATATAATACTGATTTAAATTTAACTAACAAATCTAAAACACTGATTCAAATAGTATATTTTAATATTTTTAACTTATATAAACAATAAGAATTATAATAGAAAAAATTTCTAATTGATAATATATGGAATATACACTAAAAATTTATAGCGTAATAACTGTTTTAATGTCATGATTTATCTAAACAAATTTATATTTAAAATGGAATTAGTAATTATATTTAATACTATAGGTAACATAATAAGGCAATATATATATATATATCAATAATTTGTTGCCAGAATGTTGACGTAAGATTTTAGTACAACATCAAAAATCATTTGTTAAAAAGGATTATATTATGTTGGTTTAAAAATAATTAAATACATCAAAATTAATTAAGAAAGGCTTTCAATGTTTTTTATTTTTTTTTTTAATGATGTTAGATATTCATTTTTAGAAATCAAACATAAATTGTATACCTATTAAAAAATAAAAATAATACTTTGTATTACGTACGATCGTTTTGTTATGAAAACTTGTATGATTATCCTTGTCATTCAACAATTGAGTGTCCTATGGTATAATTTTCCCCTTCCCCTTATTAAGTATTTATTTATTTACTCTTATATTTTTTATGCAGGTAAATTCAAACTTCATTAAAAATAATTATCAGATTATGAA
Organism: Sipha maydis; assembly: GCA_034509805.1. Lineage (NCBI taxonomy): Eukaryota > Metazoa > Arthropoda > Insecta > Hemiptera > Aphididae > Sipha > Sipha maydis. Next base: position 20,852 of record JASXSY010000427.1, read on the forward strand.
TTTTTAAAAATGTCAAAGATTAATAATTCATAACTTTAAAACGTTTGTGTTTGTTAATTTGTAAATGTAATTTAACTCTCGAACTAACTAGTAAATAAAAACACTTCAGAACCTTTAGAATGTTTGTCATGATAACTAATTTATTATGTATATTTTACAATATGAAAAATTGATGATTTTACTATATATTCTATAACATTTCAATTAAATATTTTTAACGAAACCATCATGTTTTGTAACGAAATCACTCGACTTATTGACTAAGTTCCAATATAGTTGTAATGGTATTTATATTTTGCTATATCTAAGTCAAAATGTGTATGCTATTTGCAATTTTTTTCGTCAAAGTCGACCGAATATAAATTATTATCCAACTTCGTGCGTATTATTATAGTTAAAATTATTTGTATTATTTACTTGTAATGAAATAAAAAACTATTTCACGAATGTGCCAGCATCTGTCTCAAAAAATTTGAATTGTGTTGAAATAATTTATGAGGGTTTCAAACCATTCTAACCAATTCAATTATTTTTCTATGATACGCTATAATCGAATAAATATACTTTCTAAGCTTTACCTTGTGATAATTTTGTTATATTTTATGAAAACAAAATTTCTCATCTGATCAAATAAAATATAAATTTAAAATGCACATATACTTCATGTAGAAAAAGTTAAAAAGTTTCTTGTGGTTTTTTCAAGAAAATTAAAAATAACTCATTTATAGTACGATCCCAGTTAATTTAAACGGTTAAATACAATAAAACATAAAAGTTTTTCTTGCCGTAAGTGCCACAAAACGAAAAAAAATGTAGCATCCAAGTAATCGAAGAACACTAGTCCATTACAGCCATTTATAGATCATGATTATGTGATATACAATAGTAACTATGTGTTTCATATTTAAACTTTGAAACTATTTCTGATGTTATTTGCGTAGATACTTCCAACATCTTCTGAATAAACAATTATCCAGTGGGTAGAACAGAATGAAGATTGTAGAACATAATAACATAAAGTTATACAGAAACTAAATGACAATTATCTACTAGGATTAAGTCTCAAGATGGTTTAGTATAATAGAACGTAGCGTATTCATATTCAAAGGATTATAAATTACACAATATTACTTAATATTATAGGACATTTATTTTTATGAATTTGCGTTCATTTCTACTTGATTAGTATTTTTTGCCTCCACCTATGTAAATTTGAAATATTTGATATATTATTTTTCAGTTTTTATTTCAATACACTACTCAGTTAATAAGATTCAATAATAAATAAATACATATTTAGTAGATCAACTTGATTAAAAATAATTTGAATCAAAATTCATATTTGAAAAATTAAACAAAATTAATTGAAAAAATTACATATTTAATAATAGAATTATCAAATGTGATCAGTTATAATAGAACATGAAGATTACACATTTTGGTTGGTAAACATTTCACTTATTTATAAGCCATTTTAATTATTTTTTTAAAATATATAAAAAATAAATTTAAATTGAATAAATACACATAACATTATATTAAGTACCATAAAAAAATATAACAATAATAATTAAATGTTTATAAATATTTTTAGAACAAGTTAAACAGTGATTTTTTAAAATTTGTAATCAACTTATATATAAATCAAAACTGTCGGAGTTCCGGGTTTCCATTCTCCATGCAATAATCTTGCCAAAATTCTAATTACATCTTATAAAAATATAAAAATATAACGGGTGCTTATTTATAACTACTATTTATTTCTTTTAACTCGAATTCAAATTGTATATTAAAGATTGAAGAACTGTGACTAGGATGTAAAAGCTCACATGACAACAGTATAAAATGAAACTTAAATAATTATTATTTTGACAAAGATAATTGATAAAATATGGCAGACATCGAATTCAAAAGTCACAAATTCTAACGTGAAATCATTGTATTCGTTTTTTAGGTTTTCCGTTAAAACGAACATTTTCAAAAAACACGGGCATTCAAACATATTTTACAACAATAAGCTCAGATAATATATCAACAACAATATTTTTTGATTACACACAGAGTCGTTTTTAAGGTAAAATTTATATTTTTTTGAGTCTGATATGTTTGCCCAAATACATTTGCCCGACAATATATTTTACATATTTTTATTGTACGTTGTACTGATATATAATATTTTATTACTATTTCATTTTTTTTTTTATTATTATTATAATTATTTATTAATATGCAATATTAATATACAATAATTTAAAAAAAAAAACTAAATCAGACGAATATTTTATTTTGGATAATAACGTTCAATGTGAAAAGGTACTAAATATTCAGTAAGATTCTACAGAAAGTAATAAAATATTTAAATAAAATGTTATTGTGTTTTCGGTCACGATCTATACTGTTATTCGCGATAAGATTTTTGTTTCCAAATAAACCGATAGGCGATAGCCGATAGATAGATAAAACGACGTTCTTGACGCGACGTTTGATAGTTCAGTGTGTCAGTACAGTATAGTCTGTTATAGGTTACATTTATTACAAATTCTACTTCTTTCATTATTTTAAAAGTATTATTATTTTGATTTCATTCCGTTTGATTCTATTTTAATTATTTTTTTTAATATAGATCGGAAGATGGCACAAATTTGTGAAACTGTTTCATCAAATAGAGGTGGTATAAAACTTGTTATCCATGGTTATATATGACTAAAGATAAAAATAGAAATGATTTGTATTATTGGTGTTGCGAAAAGAGAAAAACTCTCCATTGTGGTGGTTATGCTTGTACCATTATAATTAATAGACATCATAACTTACAAAATACAAAAGAGCATAACGTTAGTCCCGATGCTAATAGAAAAGATATCATCATGACTGCTCATAATTTTAAACGAAAAGCTTGTGAGACGAATGACACACCTGCACAAATAATACAAGTTGAAACCAATGCTGTTTCTAGTTTAAATCAATTTTTGTTGCCCAATAATCATGCTTTACGTCAAATTATGAAAAGAGTACGCAGAAAAGATATACCTAACCAATCAACTTCCATTGACAATATAGATGTACCATTACCCCTTAGAACTATCAATGGACAAATTTTCCTAGTAAAAGACGCATCATTTGATAATGAACAAATACTTTTGTGTATAACTAAATCTAACGTTGAACATTTGAAAAAAAAGTTCATATTGGATCATGGACGGTATTTTTAAAACTGTTCCGACAATTTTTCAAAAATTATATACAAACCGTGCTATAGTAGGAACAGGAGGAAATGCAAAAGTATTGTCTCTCATGCATGCTTTAATGATAAGGAAAATAGAAGAATGTTATACTCGCCTTTTTGGAAATTTAAATGATTTTGCAGCCGAATGTGAATGAGATTTAAATCCTCAATTCATTTTAACTGATTTTGAGCAAGTGACTATAAATGCTTCAATACATGAATGTCCAAACACTAATTGTATAGGTTGTCTTTTTCATGTAAGGAAAAATGTATGGAGACAAATTCAAGCAAATTATCTTTGTAAAAGATATGGAGAAGATGAAGAATTTAATTTGAAACTACGTCAGATTATTGCTCTTTCTTTTTTTTCACCTACCGAAATACCAAGTGCATTCGATGAATTTAAATCCACTATTCCCGAAGAAACTTCTGAGATAATGCGGTGTTTTGAGAACAATTATGTGCATGGTAGGATTTGAAGGATAATGAGAGGAGGTAATGTAAGTCGTACAGCTCTTTTATTTTCACCAAAATTTTGGTCCGTATTTGAGCGAATGGAATTAGGAATTCATAGAACTCAAAATCGCGTAGAGGGCTGGCACAGACGTTTTGAAACTCTTGTTGGAAAATGTCATGTTAGTGTTTATACAATTATCAAATAAATTAAAAAGGAGCAAATTCAAATGGAACGGATAACTGAAGATATAATTCATGGAAGGGCAAAGTCGCAAAGAATATGCTGAACGAGAAAAACGTATATGTGCAGTTATAAATGACAGGGAAAATCGATGAAATTGATCATTTCTAAGCAGAATTGCTTATAACATTAAATTTTAAGTAGTGTAATGCTTTTGTTATTATTAATTTTTGGCACAATTATTAGTTGTATAATTTTTAAATTTACACTCATTTGTAAATAATGTAATAGATATATTATAATATTTCATTGATATTTTTAATAATTTTTGACACATATTTATTTATAATATAGTTTGAGATTGTCCGGCAAGTGTAATGTCAGGCAAATGCAGTGTCGGTCAATTAAGGTGTCGGCAATTGAATGTCGGGATAATTTACTGATCTCTATTTTTTCTTTTAACACATTAGTTATTATTATTAGCTTTTAATAAATACATATTTTTTACACAAAAAAATAAAAAAATTAAATAAAAAAAAATGTAAAATTATAATTTGTATACGTAATGAAATTTTTATAAAGTTGGATAATTTCAAGTCCCCAAGACCCTAACCAGGGCCCTTCGGGTCCGTTCCTTGGAACGGCATTGATTGCACGTCTTGAAAATGATCGCCAAGATAACTCTGTTTTAAACATATATTTTATTAGAAAGGAACATCGGAAAAATTCACCTTGACGTATAGTGTTCTCATCCATACGTACGAATAAATGTTTACGTATGCACGACTGGTCTAATGGAGTTTAGCCATTAACATAAGCTATACACGAGAAAAAATACCTCATAACCTCGTAAAAAGTATGATGGGAAGAGAAAAAACTAAATGGATAAAACTAAACAATCAGGTCGAAGACTTAACATTCATTCATGAATATAGGCAACGCTATTATTCGGCCTTTGAATGGTTATAAAACGAACGGATGCGTGTATAAATTGTCGACAAATGCACACATTTTACCTGACAGACGGAACGGCCAATAAAAGGTCATAAAAACAGTACAAATAAATGTTTGTTGCCGGCTATTTAAAAACCCTTAATGGCATCTTTTTCTAAGGTTCCATCTAGGGTTTTTGCGTATTCCAACTCGTTTTTTCCTTCTTACTCCCTCTCTATCTCTCTTTCTATTTCTGTGTGTCTCTGTTTCACTTTATTTCCTCTTACTCTCCTACAGTATTTTACCCGGGTAATATCCAAACCAACTACATTCATCCATAAATGCTGAATTATATCTATATGTTCTTTAAAACGACACTCATACGTCCATAATATTTCAAATAACATTGCACACTGAAGAACATTGTCCAAGAGTTGTAGAATACACGTCATGTAAATGTATGTATATTTTTTACGTCTCGTAGTAAAATAAATGTAATTTTATCGTTTTGTATAATAAAAAAAAAAGAAAAGAATTTAACGAAAAAAAATTATTCAAACACAAGTTTCATATTGAGTAGGTACAATTTAATAGAAACAATTTAAGAAACATTAAAACATTTTGATGTTACTATGATAACTTAAATGAACAATTTATTTTTAATTGTGTTTAAAGTGTCATAGCATAAATATATATTGAATTTGTAATTAAAAATAAATTCTTGAATTTTTAATAATAGAACACTAAAAATGTTATTAATATAAAAGTTTCTGTTCAAAAATGTATGATTAAAAAAAAATTAAGTAATTCACATTAAAAATTGAATAAGAAATTATATGTCCATAACATAATCCAATGTTATTTATATATTGGTTGATATATTTATTTTTACTCACAATAATTATTCAAAAACATTTTGTCTTATTAACCGAAAAAAACGCTGTTTTAGTAAATAACACTGAAAATATGTTCGTTTAAGAATTATTATTGTTATTAAATTTCTATAATATTGTTTATTATGTGGTATTATAAATAAAAAATTAAAAAGTTTACACGTACGAATTCTGTTTGGTACCATTTTTTTTTTTTTTTTTGTAATTTATAATATCTATATTTTATAATGTTGTTACAATTTAAATTCAAACTATTTAATTGTTATGGTAGGTTAAGGTAGTTTCAACTTTAAGATTTTAAATCAGACAAATTTATTATTGTATCATCCTTATTGCACAAAATTTATAAATTTATGTTTCGCAACTGTTGTATAAATAATATAACTATGCAAAGACTAAATTATATTGCCGAGAGTATATCATCTATTGGTACATTAAACTATATTATGTTACAATGAAAAAAAAAAAAACACAATGGTATCCCATAAAATGTATGTACAACAAACATTCTAAAAAATGTAAATAAACATCATATAACCCAATTCATGAAATAATAGTATAAATATTAATGTCACTGAATTCAATTTCTGTTTTTCCTCCTTCAAATATTTAAACACCATATAAAAAATAAGATTTCCTAGAACTCGTTGATGCACTAACGTTATTTTACTCAACTTTTAACTTGATAATACATTTCTAATGCAAACATATAGCGATCAAAGGCGCTAAACAAAGTTATTTTATATTAAGTTCGTGGGATGTCCATAGGGAATTAGAGTATCATTTGTGTGATAGAAATAACTCCAGAATGATACATATTGTTTTCGGTGATCGTAATTAATGAAAATCTCATTTCATTTAATTTCAATGAATTCCAAACAACAAATAATTATTTTAATATGCTATAGCAACATTTATGAATCGTTAATAATTGTGATTGAACACTATTAGTTTTTTTCAATGTAAAATTATATGGAAAAGGCATTTTCTTTTGGAAAATCTCATAAGGTATACGATTAATTTGTCATTATGAAGGATTTATCTGAAAAAAATTATTAAAATTATAATGTCTTTGAATTGCGTACAAACTAATAAATTCATCGGTTTGTAATAATTAAATTTCAAATATGATATTATTTTATAATAAAACAATTATATTCTTGATTTCTGTTGTTTCGAAAGAAGATAGCTAATTGTACATTTTTATACTTTACAAAAATGGATTTCATCACGTAGTAGTAAGTAACTATGACACTTACCGATGTTACGCCATTAACGAATGCTCTTTTGGCCAACGGTCCAGGTCCATCAACCGTTTCTCCATCGTCCTCTGGTCCCCAGGATGCACTGTATATATCTATATAGTTCGTGTTCAGGCTTAATGCTTTTGCTTCCACCGCATCGTTAACAACCCCATCCAACATCCGGACACCTTTGGACAAACACACCCAACACCATTGTCGATTATTTATGACGAAATATTATATTGCTATAAATAAAAGTTCATCATTCGGAATAACGGGATGGCATTCAACTAAATCAATTTATCCTAAATTATTTTCTACGTTTTCCAGATCACTTACTGAATTAAATCAAAATATTCATCAGATTATTTGAAAACTACTTTCGGCGAGACCGTACAAAAATATTTATACAAATCATAATTTATTTATTTTTGTGATGTAAACTTTTCTCAAATATTGCCATTAATATATTGTATTCTTAAGCAAAGATGATCAATTAATTGTTTCCTCCTAATAGAGAATAATACATTAAAATGTAACACAAAACGTAAATCATTCGAAAAACGACATAAAACTTAAAGGTTTTCTAAATTTATTACACCATTTTTTTTTCAATATCTTTACCATTAATTTAGAAATCAGAGAAACAATTTTTTTGTTTCTATATTTAAATAAGCTACTTTTCGATAAAGTTTAGTTTTATTTTACTGTCAGAAAATAATTATATGTGTAAATAACAAAAACTATGTAAAACATTGCTTAAAAATTATTATAAACCACAAATATATACGTATGTTTAATAGGATTTTTATTTGGATTTAATTTTTGTTTATAATTGTAAATTATATTCTTAGTAAAATATATACAAGAAAATATAAAAAAATGTATGATACAACTAAGTTATTTATTTTATAAACAATAATACCTTTTACATTTTTTATATATTAAAATAATCATAGTTTATGTCATACTTAATAAAACTTAATAAAATTATAGTTTTTGTTAATCCTATTTGAATGTCATATTTTCTTATATCATGGTTTAATACTTAAAATTATTATTTTCGTATTTTTATATATTCTTTTAAACACAAAAATGTATCCAAAGCATAATCGAATTTAACGCAATAGTAGACATTTTTTTTTTTAAAACACTGTTTGTGTAGTGCTTTATTTTATACCTATAAATTAATTTTACTTAATGGATGTTTATGTTTAACACTTGAAAATCAATGAATTTTTTTAAAACCACGTTTCTTTTGAATTTTTAGATATCGATATATATATATATATATATATATATATATATATATATATATACCTTTATCCTGTATGTTTGTTTAATGTTTTTTTTTTTTTTTTTTTTTCATAAAGTATTTCGCACTTCATTTTTCATACTGCTATTTTTTTATGTCATTAAGAATACCTATCTGATGTTTTGTTTTCTTTATATTCTGGATATTCTCCTTTTTCTTCGCATTTCAAACGATTGATTTCTAGGAATAACATCTTTTACACAGACTAAAAGAGAAATTGAAAAAAGAAAATAAACATTGCACAATTATTAAACATGAATAAAAGCTATGGCCTATATAATCCCGTTGACCAGTAGAACCAATATATGTCTATAAGATTTATTTATTTACAGACTCAATATATTTTGATTGTTAACAAGGTCACTAATATACATGATTTAAATAACTTAGAGCGCTAATTGAAGTGTTTTCCAAGAAACCCAAGGTTCATATTAGGAAAATATCATATTTTTTATTTCAAGAGAATTCATAAATGGTATTAAATTAAAAACTAGGAAGACGATGTCAGGAAAGATGTACAAATAGTGGTTCCAAATGCCGATTGGAATGTTCTGGCGATCGATTAAAAAAAGTGGTATGAAATATGTTTGATTGTATAATCTCAATGGTTGATTACAAGGAAAATAATAAATTAATTTAAAAGCGATGTGCAAATACTTATGATATTTTAATAACACTATTATGGTTTTATTACTTGACCATCATTCGTGACCATATATTTTAGCTTTTGCTCAATTTGTGTATTTTATTAATAAGCAAACATTTGTATATATTATTAATATTTTCAATATAAATAAATCATAATTTAAAAGTTAGAAATGTGATTTGTTTTTATAAACTTGATTATCTAATTGACTGATAAAAGTTATTATAAATACCATATTCTTATAATAACTGTTACGCTTTATAAATATATAACATTCACTATATGTGTTATCGTAACTATTTTTATTATTATTATTGTTTAAATGTGTGTTCCTCTCTAGGGTATATTAATCAACTATTTTTTGAATATACATATAAAGAAGGGATTGGAACCCAACCTAAAAATGGTATTGAGGCAGGTTTTAGAAAGTCATATTTTAGAATGCCGAGTTTTAGAATACTAAGTTTTAGAAACACTATGTTTTAGAAAATAAAACTTTTAGAATACCAAGTTTTAGAAACACTGTTTTAGAATTAATAAATTCATCTAAATAATAATTAGAATCATTAACTATTCGTTTACATATTTGTAATAAGTTATTATTCCGCATTTGATTTTACTTTTTTCTTTTGAATACTTGATTTGAAATCAACGATTCGATTGTTGCTTCAGTTTCATGTTGTTCTTTTTGAATTTTGGAGATAAATGAATGTATACCAGGGTGTGTTGATAATAAACGATGTATTTTGTTGTGCCAACCTTCTGCTGAATTGGATGTTCTTGGCATTTCATTAACAGTTCGACTGTGTACTGACCACATTTCAATTGGAAAACATGGTTCGTAACGCGTTGCTTCTTTTTTTCTAAACCTCATTCTAATTTTTTCAATCACGTAATTTTCTTCAAAATATGTTACTAGATCAATTTCATCGTCCTCAAATTCAGATTTCAAAATACTCCACGCATCCTTCACTGCGAAATTAGACCATGACAGTGATCGGAAATACTTAATGGCTTACTTGTATCATCGGATATGTGTGTGTTGGCAATCATAGTAGTTTGGAACTTAGGTGCACAGTCGTGACATCTCCAATTATAAACTATTTTGCCTTCAATTTTACGGTTATAAATTTTATTGAAAACGTATAAAAACCCGTTTACCTCTAACATATCATGTTTTTCATTAGTCGATTTCATCAACGTCAATGTAATATAAGAAATTGTATTTTGCATTTCGGTCAACAATTTATAAAATTGTATGTAACTCTACGTAGGTATTTGGTACGCAATGTACTACACTCGACTAAGACTGCTTTTTGATATTTCTCGTATTCGACTATATATAAAATAATCATATATAATATCAATATAGAACCATAATTCTACGATAATTATTAAACGATAATATCTTACGATAATAGTGGGCAATATCAATAAAATAGAAACTTGATAATGATTATCGAGTAACAAAGCATTATATTTATAAATATTATGTATTTTGACATTTCCCGTCTCCCGATCAAACATAAACTAATTACAGATTTGGAAAAGTATCATAATTTCTCACACTCTGTATCGTAAATTCTATTACAAAAAAGAACCGGATGGGCCTCGCTCTGCTGTACAGTTAGGGGTGGAGTGCACCTCGCTTATAGGATAGGTCATTATTATAATGGATTTGTTAAATTTGAATGCAATGATAGATATCATTGTATACGAATAACGATTCTGAACGGAGTTCATATGTTTGTCTAGGATATAATACATTGTTATTTATAAACATTTTAAAAAGTATATTTTATTTTGAAACGATAAATATATTTTTCAATTAGGATGGGTTGGCAGTTGCATACAGCAATATAGTTTGTCAGTCTAGAACATTCTACATTATATTATATTTTACATGTTATTTTATGTCAATATTCGCTGTTCAAACGCTTATAAAAAAAAATTGTGCCTATGGATTTTAATAATTTTTGAATGACATTAAGAACTACTTCTGTGGAATCTTCTATTAAATTTTCAAGTATTTTGTACGAGCCAAATTTTTTTTATCACCGATTATAAAAAAAAAATGTAAAAAAATCGAATATTTTAAATGCCTATAAGTGGCTAAAAAATCAATATAATATTTTGAAAAAAATATGACATAAAGGAAATACCAATCTTAACAGCTGGTAGAAATTTCAAAAATCTGCGACTTATACTTTTTGAATTATAAAAAATATTTAAAATCGTTTGAGAATAAATCGCTATTTTATGCAATTTCGTAAATATTTAAATTTCAAACAGTCATAAAATTTTTTCCTCTAATTCCGATAGAAATTTTTTTAAAGATTATTGAATAGTAGCTTATAAATAACTTAGTGTTAAAATTTTGAACCTTAAGTATGAACAGAAAAAATTTTATGAATTTTTATCTACAAAATAACTTGCAAATTATCGTGATTTTTACATATTTCGTATAAATTGGAATTTTGAGCACTTATAAAAAAAAATTGTGACTTACGATTTTAGATTTTTTTTTATCAGTTAAGGAACAACTTATAAGAAACCTTGTATTAAATTTTTAAGATTTTCTGGGCAGCCAAAAAAATTTTATCGTTATTTAAAAAAAAAATACTTAAAAAAATTGAAAATTTCAATTGTCTATAAATAGCTTAATAAAAGTCAAAATACTTTGAAAATTTTATGGTGAATTTTATAGAGAACGCTAATCTAAACATTTGGTGAAAATTTCAAGTATTTACATCGATTAGTTTTTGAGTTATAGCAAAATAAAAAATTTGATTATGTCGAAAACTGGTTTTGCGTAAAAACTCCCGTTTTTCCCAAATTTTTTTATGGTTTTTCCCGTCGCGTTTAAAAAATATTGGAAATTTTTTACTTTTGACCCCCTAAAGTACCAAAAAGATTCACTTTCCTTTCAGAAAAGTTGCTTTATAAGGCAATCAAAGCATTTTTACTGCCCCAAATCGTGTCGACAGACACAAAAAAAAAAAAAAAAAAAAAAAAACACACATCATTGTAAAATCAATACATTCTTCACTCCGTTCAGAATCTAAAACACACATCATTGTAAAATCAATACATTCTTCACTCCGTTCAGAATCTAAAAAGACAGTATTTTATTTAAAAACTCTGTATTTATATCTTTTATTTTCTAAAACACTATTTAATATTTTTCTAAAATACAGATTTTCTAAAATTTTTATATTCTAAAATATAGATTTTCTAAATCTTGTCATTTTAAAACTCAGCTTTCTTAAACTTGATTTTCGAAAACATGCACCCAAATCCCTAAAAATACCGGTTTTGTACCAAAACCATTTAAAATGACTGGAACCGAAATCTTAATCAGAACCCATAAAAACCTATATGAAGAAATTAAAACCAAATTCAACATTTTAATTTAAAATTGAGTAATGATTAATGGTTTATGATAAATAAGTAAAATAAAACACTTTTCAAATATATATATATATATATATATATATATATATAAACATTTTTAAGATCCGTTCGTTCTTGCTATTCTAATCTTTATATGCTTAATCGAATTATAAATAAATTGCTCTCCTTATTTTTTAGATTTTATCTTATGAAGTTTTGAATTTATATTTATCCTGATGGATAACCACATTTGAATCACTCACCTATAATAGTTGAATAATGTTTGAAAATCAGATTTTAAAAATAGTTATGTTTATAGTTAACGTAATCTATGTTTATTTTAAGAAATAAAGAATCTCTTATCCTATTAAAAAAATTAATAACAAAAGACCAATAGTTCGGGCTAAAACTGATTTTAATCGAAACCGATATGTATTTTTCATAAAAACCAAACCGATACCCAAATAAATTATTTTTCGTGATCGGAACCGAAACTATGTTATAATCGTTAAAATAAGGTTTCAGACCCTTATTAAAAGTAATTAAACATTTAATATTATTAACTATTTACAGTTATAGTAGAAATAACTACAGTTCTTGTATATCTTTACAAGCGAGATAATAAAAAATCAGTTTCATTGATACCGATCTGTGTATTGAAAAATACGTGATTGTATGATGTTCTGATTTACAATATCCTAAGAATATGAAAGGTATGTATTCAAAAAATATTTTACAAATACTAAATTTTAAAGTTTTAGTATTACAAAATACATTTTTTGATAGAAAAATGCATTATAATAGAATTAATGAATATTATTTTAGTATTTCCAATAATAATGTGGTGAATAAAATCCAATTTAGCTCCATAGTCAATATATTTTTAAATTTAAAGAATTTAAAGTAATATTCTCATTATAATATGGACAATGTTATTTTTTATTTAGTAAATACACTTTATTAGTTTATCTATTACATTATTAAATCGTATAACCAAACGGCATAATAGTTTCTTTGAATGGGTAATTATAAACTTAGGCATGCACAGATGTATATCAAGAAAAACATATGTTCAAATTCACGCTACGTTAATAAAATGTTAAAATTGCCAAATAGTTTGACAAAATTGGTAGACTTGGGATTGATGAATTTACATTTACAATTTAATTTTATCGACAAATTAGCTGGGGAATGATCAAAGAAATTTTCTATATTTTATCAATTATTATATACATTTATATCAATCAATGAAATATTGTTAATTAAGAATGTTAAGTTGTAAAGTAGTAAACTCACAAATGCAAATAAAATACGAAATATTACGAATATATGTAACGCCATCTACGCGAAGAGAAAAAAAAAAACTATCCATTATAAATTATTTTTATTTTTATTTTTGTGTAATATGCCTGTAAAACTCAGTTTATTAATTTTTTTTTGAATTCTTTCATGAAATTACATTTTATACTGTAAGTACTAGAGCCATTAATTTATCTACAATAGACGTACTCAGAGGCGTTCTCAGGATATATCAATGGAGGGGGGTAAAAAATATGGTTACATAATAAGCCGTAAGCAAAAAATAAAATAAAAATAAAAAAAATAACTAGTCAATATTGAAAACACATATCAAAAGTAGATAAAACGTATATAACTTAGTGTGTTGGGAATAAATAACTAATAATTTACCTAGATAAGGATGAAATGACTATACTAATTCTTATTTATATATAGATAAAGATAGTTATACTAAATATTATCTAGATAAAGATAAAAATAAGTACATTTTTATCTAGATAAAAATGAAATAATTTCATGTTTAATTTTGAAAATATTCAGAATACAGGTATTAGGTAAAAAAAAAAAATCATAATTAAAAACATTTTAAAATAAATATCATTTTTTAAACTCATTTCAAACATTAATGAACATAAAATTTAGAATTATTTTTTTAAAATAAATTTCATAAGAAAATTACGAATCATTCTCTAATTTAATAATAAAAAAAACATAGATTTGAAAAATAATATAATACATTTCTGTCTTTTTTTAACAATTTTCAAACATTTTGAAAATAACAGATTAGGTAATATAAAGGGTTATTCTTTTTTATATGAACTTCATAAAAAGATTGTTATCTTGTTAGTTAGTAATTATCTGAGTAATAGGTATATGGTGTACAAAAAAATGTAAAAATGGCAATATAAAAATATTTTACATTTTCAAATTTTATTTTTATTCCATTTAAATAATTTACCTAGATAGGTACTCATAGATAACTAGAATTTTATCTAGATAATGATAAAGATAACCTAGTGTAAATTTATCTAGGCAAGATAAAGGATAAATATTTTTTATCTAGATAACCTATCTAGATATTTCCCTACACTGATTACTTATATGTAAGAAAATAAAGAACCATGTAAGGGATCTATCCCCCATATCACCCGTGAGAACGCCCATGGACGTACTTATTTGGAAGCAAAAGTACCAGGCTTAATAATTATCGTATTACATTTGTTAAATTTTTTTTTTTTTTTTACTGTGACTTCTTCATATTAAAACTAAATTCATGAAACTGATTTCAAGGAGATAGTGTTTTAATTTTATATTATCAAAAGAAGTCTGAAATTTTACTGAAAATATTTGCTCCAAATATTTAATGAAACGTCTCGCTCATATTTCAAAATTATTTCAAAATTGTTTTCTATTACAATTACCTGAAACCATAATTTATATATGAACATCAAGAGTAGTAGGTATTTAATGTATTTAAATTTTATTTGTTATTCGTGCTATCCCACACACAATATAAATATATTTAGTTAAAATATTTGATAAATATTTAATATACATTAATCTGACATTTTTAAATATTTCTTTTTGGAATGTTAATATATTCTTATTACATGTTTTAATTTCAATATAAATATTCAAATATATATTCAATGATGTACAAAAATGTTACTTCAAATATATATATATTTTTAAATATTTATAAATATTTAAACCCTAATCATACATAAATATTATTTCATTCGTTATAATTAAAAAATAATATATTGAATGTAAATAGATTATCGAAAATGTCAAAAATCATTCTTTAGCCATTATGCAATTTTAAGAATAGATATTATTCAAAACAGTGAAAGTTAATGATGTTAATTTATATCAATTTTAATTTTTTTTGAAATTAATTGACATTGTTTTATTTTTATAAATATGTAATTTAGAAGTTAAGAATAGGTCCACTAATTTTATTCACTACAATAATAGAATATGAATTTACTGGTTTTATAAAAAATAAATAAAAATGCTTGTCAAAATAAATTTAAAAATATTTCAGTTTTCATTTATGTAAAAGTATAAATTAGCAAATAAAAAGTTCACTAATAATTTATCTGATTAACCTACAGTAATATTATTATTTACAGTAGGAATCATCAAATTATTTATTCGAGAACCAAATAAAATATCAAAGGCTTTTAGCAAGCCAAAAGTGTATAGACATATTTAATTTTTCATTTTAATGAAACCTATATAATTACAAATATTTTATAAAATAATTCTTATAATTTCCTTAAATATAGTATAAATTTTAAAATGGTTTATAAATTGTAAATTTTTAATTATTTTAATTAATAAATTAAATAAATGTAAATATAAATTTTAAATTTATTATTAATAAAAATTATAAAATGTATGTTTAACTGTTAATATTTTATCGAAATTAAACATTAAATTGATTAATATTTTGAAAAGTATAAATTTATTCTAGGTTATTTTCTTTAACTGTTTGAGTTATACACTGTTTTATTTATCTTATGTTAATAAACAATTTTATTTTTTTAATCGATAAATAATTAATACAAAAACTAGCAAAAAAAAAAAAAAAGTATCAGCAATTATCATAATATTTTGTTTTTGAAATAAAAATTATTTTAAAATCACTGAAATTTATTTAACTAACATTTTCCAATGGATTTGTTAAAAAAGTCGTAAAGTGATTTATTTCATAATCGTTTTGTATATTGTAGTTATTTGCTACAGAAATAATTTTTTTGTTAACTAAATGGTTTAGTATAGTAGGTAGTTAGTAATTTGGAAATTAATATTATGTTATATTAAGTAGGTATATTGTTCTGGATGTACGAGTATAAAGTAATAATGTACATTGGAACCATATTTTATACATTTCGTGATGTTTATCGGTGATTATATTTTTTCGTTAAATTATATTTGTGACCATTATTGATAATTAAGGTAGGGAACTTAATAAGAACTAATACAATAGATAACAGACTTAACTCTTTCTGTCAAAACATGTCAATTTTTATCAAAAATCTATTTTTTATATTTATTACACATATAATTATTATTTTTTTTTTTTCATAATGATAATGATATAGTCGTGATAATTTCTATTATTAAAGCACGTAGAATAAATAAAAAGTTAAAGCAATTTTAATTTGTTTCTTTAGTAGCTGCCTTGGGATCCTGAGACCCTTAAGTTCGGCATTGATTATAACACGTTCATATGACTAAATAATTATACCAGGTTCCTGTTAACGGATTCTGTAAATATCTGGACATGATAAAAAGTAATGTATCGTCGTATACGAACCTCCGATCTTTGCGTTGTACGCGATTCCCACGCCGCAAAATTTGTTAAACGCTACGGCGGCCACTTCTCCCGCGCACCTCGTGCCGTGCTTGTTGTCCCCGTCGTCTCTTGGACTCGGGTCGTCGTCGTCGTCATTAATATCCCAACTGGCTGCTTTGTCCTGAAGAATCACATGAATTACCCACGTCAGTGTCTGAGGAACATTATGTTATTTATATAGGTACGCGCTGGGGGGAGGAGGAAATGTAACATTAAGGATGCGCGGTTAGTGGATGTAACATCAATAATTCATGCAATATTTTCAACCCGTGGCGTCGTTCGGATGTACAGAGAGTCGCGAGTGATCGGATGGCGGTGGTGAAGGACCCAAATGACCCCGTAAACAAAGAGCAAGAAGAGATATTATACGGTTCGAAGTAATGAAATGGGAAGAAGTTAAATAACAGGATAATACAAACAAGAGCGCAAAAGGCCAATCAAAATGGACCCGAAGGCGACAAAGAGTGCAAATATCATGGTACGTATAACGCTGTGCAACCACGGTGCACCTAACGTAACCTACAGTGGTGTTATTGAATGGCTAGCAGCGGTACGGTGTAACGTCTTTAAAAAAAATAAAAATAAATCTTCGGAGTTGGTCGCCCGAGAGTTTTTAAAAAATAAATTTGGGCAAGCGGTGAACGGAAATAGTGTTTACCGACTGACTACGATGTATTATCTTTATGAGGGCTGAGACTTTCGTGAATCGTCCGTGCGATAAAATGTTTTTAAATTACATTTTTATCCCTTGCATTGATTGCTAAATGAATGATTAAAAAATGTATAAATCTTAAAAACCAACTGCGAACTTATTACAAATTATGCATTAATTAAAAATTAGGCACTCGTGTAGTATGCTGCTTGTTATAAAATGATATCAACAAAAAAACTTTATGCCGCTATTATGCAAATAACTAGAGTAGTCATTTTTAATTGTTAGAATAATAAAAAAATTAAATTTAAATTTAAAATTTATAAATGGTTAATAATCGTAAGTTAAAGGTAGATAAACAAATAGTTAGGTCAGAATATATAGAAATAAATAAATAAATGCTTAGCCTATAATAATATTATATTTGTAACGTACAACCAGTTTCGGATTAAAAATTCATCATTAGGTATAGAGTATATAAGTCAATAAAATTTCAACTGAATATGAACAAATAAAGGAAAAAAAAATCATAGAAAAATATTGGTCTTTTGCATAGAAATAATTAATTTTATCGTGAAAGATTATTTAAAACTAATTTTTATTAGACATGCATATGTTAAAAAATGCAAAGGCCTTCGTTATTATTATTTATTATTATTTAAAATGTATTGATGTATGATATTACTTTCAAAATAGGTTAATACATTTATAATATTATTAAAATAATTTCTTTTTTTTTTTTAATATACTTCAAATAATATCCTTATTTACTATTTTTTTTTTCTAATTTAGTATTATTGCGTGGAAAGCACATTTGATTTATTAATATAAACAACAAATAATATATAAAAATGAAAGTTATCTTTTTGAAACCATCAATCATTCCGAAATTTTTGTTGATCCTGCAACGGAGCGTACAAACACAAACGATCGAGTATATTCTTATATGAAAAAGACATATCAAAACTAAATATGGAAACTAAAATCAAAGGAGCAACAGTTTTGTTAGACTCACAATTAAAAGAAGAATGTTGGTGGTCCATTAATACGCAACTATTTGAAGTTTTCTAAATATTGTAAAAATAATATATAATAACGTATAATGATATAATATAATAATTGACAACGATGCTCATCATTCATCAACAATGAATTAAGTAAGTTTTAGTTTGATAGATTTTAATATATAAAATACGAGAAAGTTTATACATTAAGGTTTTTGGTAGGTAGCATACAACACTGACGAAGTACCTATAGCTATAATCAGCATAATGTACTAGTACCAAAAACTGTGATCTATAAATCTACTAAACCATTAATATTTATTCAAGTTAATTATAACCAATATAAACATGATATAAATATCGTAACTATATCATTAATATATTCAATTACAAATTAATATATTTTCGTCTCCTTCGACGTTTTTCCCAACTATTTAGAATCAGCCACCCTTGTCTTAAACCATTCCATCTAAATCGCTTATGCACGTATCAACAACTTTCATATCATTATCAATCTTATCCAGCCGTCTTTGTTTTTGGTCTTCCTTTTCCTTTTTTCTCGTCAACGTTCATTTTCATAAATACTCTTACTGTGGTTTGTTTCTTCTCCCCTCATAACATTCCCGGAAAATCTCAATCAATTCTCTCTCATCGTGTCCACTATCGACGCAATTCTATTTATTTATTTATTTTTTCTATAATAATTATTTATTTTTTATTATTTTATATCATCCGATTTCAACATTTAAGACAGTATTCGTTAAATATTTTGACTTTCATTTCGGTAAAAGTGAGTAAATACTATTAAAACTAGTTAAGTATTCTTTAATTTTGATGATAATATCGAATTCGACATACGATTATTGAAACAAATCCCTATTGAAAACACTCAATAATGTTTGATTTTTTTTTTTTTTTTTAAGTAAATGCGTTTTCTATTGCAATTGTTTAGTAAATATTTTTAAATATGTAAATATTCATAGTTTTTATTTTTTAAATGTTTTAATATATATTAATTATATTATGATATTTATACAATACAATTAATTCTTTATTTCTAAATGTTCTGATTAACAAATAATGACAAATTAATTTTTTTTTTTTTAGTATGTTAAGCGGAAAAAACGCAAATAAATGTTTATAATACAAGTCTTAGTATACAATAACTTGCGATTTTTATTTTTTATATTGAATAATTATTAATCAAATTAATTTAAAAACTTAATTATGACTTAATAATGTATGTGTTTGATCATTACAGTTGGAAGATAAGACCATTTTAATTTGAAACATAATACATTAAATGTCAATTATTTTTCCAATAGAATTAAGTGCAAATATTACAATGTTTATTGGCACGTTGTTTGCATAAATATATTATATTTTACGCGTAGGTACATTAATAAGTTATTTTTGTTTCTCTATATATTCGCGTTTTAATCAGTGACCCATGTTTAATCCAATGGAATTACAATCGCATACAGAGTTCAAAACTATATGGAGAAGGAAAGGAAAAACCTATATTTTCGTATTAACGAAATTTCTGATCATGCAAAACTCAAACACTAACAAAACGTGGAGTGAATCAGTGAGTTAGCGTTGAGTGTTGAGTAATTGAAAAAATAAATATACCAAGAAGTTTACTGTTGTTTTTAATTACAGACATCATATTTTATTAATTTCACTGAATTCACTTACAGCAAGTATTACTCATTTTACTCACCAATAAAATTATATTACACTTTAATAATATCCTGTACAATACTTACTTACTTTTATTTTATATATTATGTTTAAATTGCATATTAAATCAAAAACTCTTTGTCTATTTAAATTAATTCAACTAACTAGTAGTAATCAAACACTTGTTCTAGATCTCGTCACATTATTAGAAACCAATTAAAGATCACAACATATATCTTCTAGTTAATTGTTTTGATTAAAAACATATATATTCTTTACTTAAGTACAGATCATTTCTGAAATATCTATTGATAAGAGATATACAACCCATGGAAAAAGAGTTTTAAAATGCATTTTCAAATACTTCATAAGGTTGTTAATGTTGGCGTATTTAATCCAACTAATTCCTAAAAATACTTTATTACGGTGTGATTTCTCAGTTAAAATACTAAAATTGACTGTAACACGGTTCACCAAATCATCTGGTAAATTTTTTCAATATAAAACACGACATTTATCACAGCAGTGCACGAAAAATGTTAATGAAAAAGTAGTTATTTAACGAATACTATTTAATTTCTTCATTGACTTTCATTGATGTTCATAAAGTATGTATATGGTATATTTTACTATAAACAGTTAAACAACCATAAAATAAAATGTACAGTTATATATCTAATTACAGTATAATGTAGGACAACATATTAATTGAAAAAAATGTACATGCCGTACAATCAGTTTTACAATAAATCTAATAACAAAAAAAAAATACTTATGGAACTCATATATTCAGATATTGTACTATAAGTTATCTGTATATCAGTTTATAAAAATTGTTATTTATAGAAAAATTATGAATCTTCGATAAATGTATTGTTGATAAAATATTCGGACTCTGTATAAAATGTACAAGAATATTTATCAAAAATAACATTATGGAATTTTTTATTCACTAATTTGAAACTGGGTCCAAATATTTTACACTGGACAGGAACCTAACCCTAAACATAGACACCAACTACTTTGGTTTCACTAAAAATAATGAGCATATACCACAGTAGCAGTAGCAAAGACTGAAAATATAATTTAAATTATATTAATTTGTAGTGCATAATATAAAGAACCACGTGCGGGTATTAATTAGACTTTTAAATTATTCTTTCATTTTACAAAAGAAAGTATTTTTTAATTAATAATTAACTAGTATTTATCACAATACAAAATAGTCCTTTAGATATGACAATTTAAGATATATATATATATATATATATATATATATATATATATATATTTGAAATTTAAAAGACTTTTTTAGAATTTCATAAGGGAATTCTCTTAGAACTTGATAATTTATTTGTTGTCAACAATATTGTGGAAATTTTGAATATCTAACGTTCACCAGAAAAATGTAATTATCGTTTGAACTTCCGTTTATACCGGTTAAAATCCTTTCTTTTAATATAAATGCTAAATAATTGAAAAATGTGGGAATCGTACTACACACAATCAAAATAAATAAGTTATAAAATTAAATATTTGACAAAAAAATTCTTATTTCAATATTTTATAATATTCAATACTCAGTATTTGTAGGGGAATTATTTTTCATTAAATACAATTTATAAAGTATCTCCATATAGGTTTTTTATCAAATCATATAAATATGTTTTATGTTTACAAAAATAATTGCACAAAAATTCATAATCATAATTTAACCAGGCGGGTTTCGATTTGAATAGAACAATCTTTCGTAGTAGTTATATCTCATTGTGTCACATTTATCACAAAATGACAAGAATCCCTTAAAATGTTACGGAGCAAAATTTATAGATCTTTTGGAACCAACGGAAGTGGTGTTGAAAGAGAACGGTTAGGTTAGAGAAAGGTTTCAGAAATGCAAAAGACCGTTGGTTTGCGGTATATCAAGAGTATTGTTCAACGCACGAAATTATCTCACTCGAACGACTTGTTTTGTTTGTTGTGAGCGTGAGTGCGAGTTAGCGTGTCTATGTGAATTGAAAACAGAATTTTTATGTTCATAATTATTACTCATTTTATCAAAACAAATATACATACCAAGAAGATGACATTTTTTCATCTAGTCATGCGCAATAATAGTATCATGACGACATTAATGTTTTGAAGAACTTCGACAGCAATATTATTCTGTTAAATTCTAATTTACTTAATTTAATCTTTGATTTGAATTGTATTTACTGTACTATGGAATTACCGTAGTGAAATTTCATAATAATAATTTACCATGTGGTTCGTAATACCTAATAAATATTGTTTTGCACGATTAAAGTTTGAATTAATTTAATCGCATTTATGTTGTTTCACTATATTGGTTGAATAACTAACGGGGTCGTATGGTAGGAAATACGCTTTTCTGTAAATGATATAATAATATTTATAAAACATTGATGTATGAATTTATACCTTTGTACTTAAATATATATACGTTCAAAAACTAAATGGATTATACATACTTAAAGTCATAATTTTATAGACCTACCTGTGATCACGCTTATAGTATGCACTTCATTATACCAGACAAATTTCGTCAAATATCAATTAAAATACTGCTCTCAAAAATAAGTAAATTATCTACATTTATGCGGAAGAATATTGTTTCGTGTACAATGTAACATTTATATATATAATAATAGCAGTTACCAAGAAGAAATTGGAAAAATCATAACTATGATAATATCATATTATGTTCATTGAAGAATTAAAGCATTTAATTGAAGAAAGTCAAGTATCATTATTTTATAAAGTATAATAATTACATTTCTTTAACAACATAATAATTGTATGTACATACAAGATAGAAATTACATAATGAATAATTTACAATAATAAACAAATATTAATGTTAATTGAAAATTGTTAATGTTATATATTATACTTTCAATGTTTTTGAATTGTTATAATAGATTAGATTTGGTTAAAATTTTAAATTAATATTTAGTAATAAATCGTAAGTGTGAAAAAATTAAAATTATTGTTTACATTTTCCAGTTATTAAAAAATGGGTCACTTCGAAGTTTATAGTGAACATTTTTGTAATTTTTTTCTTGTGTGACCGTGACAGGGGAAGTGGGTTGTCAGATTGAATTTAGCCATGCCCGACTCAGAATTCTAGGCACGCTAATGGTGCTTACATATTTGAGTAAATTTTCTCTTAAAAATGAATCGAAATGCATTGTTCGGTAAATTGCGAATTACGTATAAACATATATATTGAATATTACGTATTCATTAAAATTAATATAAACAATTTAAGAAATCATCGTTGGTAAGTTAAATTATTTATTTTAACTCGTCATATAAAGTAAACATAATCATTAAATCTGAATTATTTGTATGTTTGGAACGCAGACAATAATTCTACGGTAACAACTCGCAGTATTATTATTATTGTTACTACTATGTACAGTATAGTATTGTACAAATGAACCGAAACTATTCGATAGAAGTATAACTGACTTTATATTATTGTTATCGTTCAATAATAAATTCGTAAAAACGTATAAACGACCATTATATATTACAACAGTTCTATTTTAACCCCGGTCGAGTGCTCGAAGTAAAAAAAAAAAAAAATTAAATTAAAATTAAACTTCAAGCTTTTCGTAAGAATGGAACATAATTCATTATTATTACATAAAAATCTATTAATAATGACAATCGTAGCTGCAGTTTCCAGTGGTTATGAATTACGTGTACCGTACTGAATAATGCCTATACATAATCATATACTGTTGTTGAACTAGGTACATATTATCAATTAATTAATGGCAATAATTAAATGTTGCCAACAATGTATAACGGAATAATGGGCGCAATGTTCAGTGCGCAATGAACATGTATTATTATTATTATTTGTTTAGTTTCTTGGCGGCGGGACGAGTGGGCACGACGGTGACGTGGGTGCGAGGGCGGCGTGTGGAATGGGTTGTAGCATCCGTGAATACGGCCGAGAGAGGAGAAATAGTAACAAATTAACTTGATTTTCCCCGGAGAAGAAATAAGAAAGTTATTCGCTCTTTGTAGTAATGAAGGGAAATGGCGGGCGGACCATAAGTTAGTATTTAGGGGTTATCGTTGATTAAGAGCGGAAAAACGAGCCGCGGGGCTCCAATAGACCGGATTAAACGTCACGCAACCGTGGTCGCGTTCGACGTACCTCGCACATTACGCCCTGGAGCCAATACACTTCAATAAAAGGTCCAAATTGTTTCCGCTGTAGTAATATTCTCCCTATATATATATATATATATATATATATACACTTTTATATACTTCCGCCACGAGAAATATAATATGTGAACGGCTTGGATTTGCTAAATCATTAGCGGTGGTAATAATCCTACGCCAACGTACCGGAACGAGTAGACACGAACCATTTTGTATTACTAAACTCGACGAATTTTGACTATCGTCGGAGATTCGGAAAATTAACCGTTTGCATTTTAGTGTGTGTGCGTTATTGCACTGCGGTTATTGTTGCTTTTAATTTTACGATAAAATTGTATCCCTGAGGTATACAGTATGCAAATGAAAATCATCAAAATAGTTCATGTGAATATAAAGTATCAAATCCAGTCGAATTTTACGACCAGAATTATTTTTAACTTATATGATTAAAGTATCGATATACTAAAATTAATATTCATCTGTAATTCTGGTCATCAGACAGATATTTGAAAATGTGTCTGTTAGTATTCTAATAATATTAGCCTTACTGTGATCCGCATTGATGTACGATAATTACATTAAACCCTATACCTATCTATAGTACGTACTATCGTTGTAAAATTGAGTATTGATTTGTTAATAGTTTTCCGGTGAAAAGAAAAAAAGGTATATTTTTAATTGTGACTTTTTGATTTCTACCTAAAACGATTTTGACGGGTTTTAATTTCTAAACGTCTATATTGTCAGAAAATTGCATTATTTTGAAATGCATAATCTTAAATCATATAAATAATACTAAATAATATAATTTATTTGTACGCAATTGTTGTTTTTCGGTTTCATGTCCAACTAATATTTTTCATGATTTTGTAATTCCATGATTACAAATAAAATTATGCCGGTTACTATGTAAATATAATCGATTAGTACAATTTTATGAATTGAAATATCTGAAAAGCTGATTAAAATATAAGAACTTATTATTTCATAAATATTTTTAATTTATTTATTTTACAATGTTCAATATTTTTTTAGATTTATTTGATTCATAAATCATAAATATTTCATAGCTATATAGCCACTTGCTAATTAATTGAATAAACAGTTAAATAGTAAATATTATAATTATCCTTCTTAATTTAAGCAATTTGATAAAATGCTTCTTTTGATTGATTATATAAATTATATATATACATGTGTATGTGTGTATATTGTAAAATCTTTTAAAAATATGTTTGAATAGTATATACTGTATTATATTAAATATAATAATGTTTTTAAGGAAAATTATTGTTTTTATTAAGTATACCTAATTTCAGTTATATTATAACAAAATAAAATATTTTTACTCGAGAAATTGCTGTTCACATACATCTGATAAATTTTATTTCAAATAAGTATTTTTTAGCAATTATAATCTGTTAAGTGTTACTTACTATCGATTAACTTGTTCTCGTTAGGTAAAAACTGTATTATAAAAACATAATCCAGAAAACAATTTTAATACCCAATTATTTTAAATTAATGTATATATGTATTTCAACCGACGAAAAAGAAAATAAATAATTAAATTACGGTAAAATCTTGACATAAGACTAAGCACATCAGTGTATAGTTAGAATTTTCAACAAAATATTCAAAAACATAAACAATGAGATTAATTAATATAATTTAACTGACCTGACAATATTTTAATTTCATTGCAAACATTTTGTGTAAGAATATATATATATCTTTTAAAGTTTTACAAAGTCTATTAATTGTATAGAACATTTTATTAATTTTCAATAAATGACAGTTTTTTTTCTTATTTATCAACGATATTTACAAACGTAAATATAGAAGTTTCAGGGATTGTATGTGATAAGATAATTCCAATATGGCTGAAAGGTAAATTTTACTAGAGTATAGTGATACCAACTATGCTATATGGTTCGGAGTGTTGGGTGGTTGGCAGGAGAATAGAACAAAGTATGAGTGTTGTGGAAATGAAAATGCTAAGATTGATGAGTGCAAAAACAAGAGAAGATAAAATAATGAAATAATGTGTGAGGGGTAGTATTGGTGTAGCATCGATAGTGGAAAATATGAAAGAAAATATACTGAGATGGTTTGGGCGTGTAATAAGGCGAGAGGAAACAAAAGCAGCAAGATTACCTAGTTATGAAAATGAACGTTAAAGGGAAAAAAGGAACAGGAAGACAAAAAGAGATGGTTGAGTACAACTGAAAATGATATGAGGGCTGTTGGTGTATGCGTAAGGGATGTAGAAAATTGAGATAATTGGAGGTTTAGGAAAAGGGTGGCTGACCCCAAATATTTGGGAGAAAGGCGAAAGAGAAAATAAGAACGATATATAGCAATAATATAGCAATAATTAAATAATTTAACATAGAATATTAGAGCACACGGCAATGTGAAGGATAAGAGCGTTCGTCGACATTACTTCCAAATATATGGCAATTAGAATTAAATTTGTATCTTTAGTAAATTAAACATTTATACCATAATTAATTCCTTTGAGTTCATCTAGATTTTACCTAATAGTTTTATATATATATAAACTTTTGAAAAGCTTACAAGTTATAACTTAGACTAACGATTTAAATACAGCTTAAATCCATAAAGTTAATGAAGGCTTAGTTCAAGAATTTCTTTAAGTTTTACAAAAGATTCATACATATAAATTTGTACGAGGTTTAATAGTTTTTTTTTATTATTTTGCTGAATTTTTAAGTATAAGTTAAAAAAACAAAACGTTTTTATTTTATGAACACAATATTTTATTTATATATATTTTTAATTATTTATTTATTTATATGTACTTCTAATTTTAGAAATTATTATCTCTTATAGGTACAAATTTAGTGCAAATGTATTTATGAATAAGAAATTTATTGAAAATAAATTTAAATTCAATACATTATTGTATATAAGTGTATATACTTTATTTAAATCAGAGTAGTTTATATCCAAAACTAGAAGATTTATTTATTTTATAAAATCCAACCAACCGAGTTGATCATCATGTATTTAATGTAATATACTTTACTCGATAAGCTTAACGATTTATTATGATGATTTGTAGTAGTCTGCATATCATAATAGTATTCAAAAATTAATTACATCAATTAATTTAATAAATATTTAAATGTTAAATTTTACCTTGACGAGGTAACATTTTTGAAAATTATTTCTTTACCTATAATATATTAAATATATATATATACATGAAACGTTGATTGATTATCACTTATATCGTTATGTATGATGTATTTTATTTTATACCATTATCAAGACTAATTCATTAAACAGATGATAGTCTATCAATACCCAAAATGAACCATATACGGATAACATACTCCATTCATAATTATTACCCAAAAAAAAGAGTATAGTATATATAGCAGTAATGCACAACCCGCGGCCCACGAAGGTATTCAATGTGGCCCGTTATAATTTTTTTTTAAATTAAATAAAATATTTAAAAAAATTAAATTAAATTAATGTCAAATGCGTTTTTTTTTTTTTAATGTATTAATTTTATTTTCGAGCATTTTCAAATAGAAATGTCACTATATAACCCATGCACCTCAAATAAAATAGCATACTGAAAAAATTAATGTATACCTACAGCGTGTACCTCAATCTGTAATCTCGTCAGTTATCAATAAAATATTTGAAAACAAATTCATTATATTCCCACATGAGTATTGTATACCTAATACATGCAACAAAATAATATTATTAGATAAATATTGATATTATTCGTACTTTTATATTAAGTGGCCCACTTTAAGATAATTGTTTACCAAAGTGGCCCACCAAAGGAAAAAGGTTGGACATCACTGATATAAAGTATACATTCAAACTATATGCCTTTGTTGTAAATATATAATTGTCTGTCAGCTTTGATCAGTTCAACAAACTCAACTGGGAAAACACTGGCCGAGAGGATCACTGAATTAAATTCCACAATATCTAGATGTGTTATCAATGCCGATTTCATACAAACATTTGTGTATCTATACATCCTTATATCTTTCTATCGGCATGTGTCTGTCTTCTGGTCCACGAAAGGTACAGTACTCTCAATTATTCTGCTGAACTCTAACGTGACCCTTTGTTCGTTTTTAATCGACCGTTGTTTCGCACTAGCGAATCTCAAATAAACCACAGAACATCTTAGGGACCCACTAACGCAATCTATTGTGACGCGATCACGTTTAATTCTATTCGAGTGTATTTAATTTTAGAGACCGAAGATTGAATTTAATTAAACTTATCTACAATTAATTCTGGTAAACATCAAATGGAAAACAGTAATCTATGAGACTCGGGACGTATACATTTAATCCCATACAGAGAGCAGTATATGTATTAAAAGTCATGTTGTGTTGAAAAAAGAACTGAGGGGATTACAATAACTTGGAATAATTGTGTTCTTTAAATTGCGCAACGCCCTATCTCGAACGTTGACATCAAAAATAAAGACATATGCATAATGGAATGACATGGAATAATAAATTCTATTTATTCTATTAAATTGTAGTGTGCATTTTAAAATTTAAAACGTTTTGCTTTTATTTAAGAAGTCTATTAAATTTTAAACTATATATTCTATGATTGCTATCGATTAGATTTAATAATATTAAATATTATGACATAAAAGTTTTACAACGTAAAATGCTGTATTGAAAATTAACCATAAAAAAATCTGACATTTTCATATTTTAATTGTTGAAGCTTGTTCCTATATTGTTAAAAATAATTTTAAATTTATGCAATAAGATAAAATAAGATAAGTAGTTTAACATAAATATTACAACTTACAGTCAAGAACACTTTATAACTTTTCTATAAAAATAATATAACAACCAAAGTTAGGTTATTATATAAGTTAATTATATTATGGTGACAAATATTATGGACAGTTGTTTACCTGCAACAAGTTTGTCTTAAATTTTAGAACAATAACTACCTTTTTCAAAATTATATATATATATATATATAATTTAAAATAGAAGGGAAAAGAAGCCGTGGAAGAACACCCATGCGTTGGATAGACCAGATCAAAACCATCACTGGCTATCCCCTAGAAGAGGCCATTCGATCGGCAGGAAACCGTGAACTATGGAAAGAGATTGTTGCCAACATCAACTGATGGGTCACCAAACTTCCGCTTTTGGAAGATAGAATTTTGATGATGATGATATTATTTTGGTATAGCTTTGAATATGTATTAATATCATAATCAATTACAGTAGTACATTCAAAATTAAAGTAGGATTATTTTTCAGTAGATCAATGTGTATTATATACTTCTTATATAAATGACGCAACTTTATATTGGTTTGTATAAATTCCATTTAAACTTTTATGGATTAACTTGATTTGGTGTCTGTACACATTTTTAGATGCCATGTTTTAGCCGTATCTTTATTATTCAAAAACTCAATTTAGAATATTTAATATTCAAAATGAAAAATTAATCAAATAATTCAAAATATTTAAATGCGTTTTCGTTATAAATTGTTGTTCTAACATTTGGGATTTTGATATGATACCACTATATTTTCAGATTAATTAAAATATGATACTCTATCAAATATTTTATTTAAATCCAATAATGCAAATTAAAAAATTAAAATATCATCCATTCTATTTTTCATTGTTAACTATTCTAAACATTATTATAATATAAATAAAGGAGTTATACAATGTAAGCTTAAATATTTTACGAATTGATAGAGTCAATGAAAAATGTAATATTATTACGCACAAAAAAAAAAAATAGGTTACAATAATGTCAAATTACAGTAATAAAGTAATTAATTATAAAAAAAAAAAAAATCGTACAAGAGTTCTAAAATTTACTATCTCAGAAGCTTTAAATCTTTATAAAACGACCATTAAATTACAAGTATATTATTATTTATTAATTTTTTTTTTTTTTCCGAAGAAAATACTAATTACGTTTTAACTGTAGATTAAATTCGAAATTAGAACATTATTTAGTTAGAAAGCTAAAAACTTACACAATCAAATTCCTTAAATATACTCTGAGATTTATCTAAGATAGAAACCATGGAACTAACAGAACAGTTTAATTTGCACAAAGTTCTGCTTTGCTTTATATATAAATATGTATAAAAATGTTTACTTTTATTTCCCCTATATATTTACCGACACTTTAAATATTGGGCTAATTTTACTAAATTATATTTAAAACAGAATCACTTAAAAAAATAAATATATTTGTCCTAAATTTTAACATTAACATTTTTGAAATTTACTAATTTAACTAATAAGTGCCATATTAAATTGAAAATTGTATAGCTTTGTAGTATATTTTTTAACTTAAAATAACAAATACTTACTATTTGTTAATTAAATATTTTCATGTCATACAATAATTATAAAATATAATTTATGATCAGTATCCATAAAGGGTTAAGACAAAGTGATTATGTGTTAAGATACAGATTTTAAAATTCTACTGCTGCTAGTAATTTTGTTACTTATAAAAAATAAAAATTTTAATTCTTAAGCTAATAAAAACTATTCAGAAAATAACTAACATTATTTAAATATATTTATTATCTACAGAGATATTATAATTGCTAAGTCCTGGCAAAAAGAACTCTAATTATTTATAATTATACATTACGCTATTTGAGATTTCATATTTATTTTTAAAACTGAATAACATTACCGTTTTATATAAAGATTTTTCTGAAGAAAATTCTGATAAATAGGTTTTTATCTTTTGTTAAATTGTCAACATCTTATTAATTTTAGGGATAATTAATTAAAATTATAATGTTCATAAAAAGCACTTTAGTTTAGTCCATGACTTGTAATTTCTTTCCTCAAAATTAAAGAGAGAGAGAGAGAGAGAGAGAGAGAGAGAGAGAGTGAGAAAGAATGATACAGCGAGAACAATTTTTAAAAATTATTACTCGTTTTAATTATGCAATTTTTTGGGAGTATTAGGTCACAAAAAACTATTGAATTCACGTAATTCGAAAAAAAATATCTCATGTATATATATATTTATTTTGTATAAAAAGAATATACTAACTATACTGAATTCCATTTTAACATGCATATTATCTATTAACTATGTTATGGCCTTAGTATATTATTTGATTAAGTTCGTCTCAGGTATAGGTTTTATTTTTCAAGCCTATTAATAGTATAAATGGCCAGAAAATTGTTTAACTATTGATAACTCAAAATAAATGTTTCAAAGAATAATGATTTATAAATTCATAAATATTTTTCATAAAAATTATAAATACAATATCATATTATACTCATACATAAAAAGAACCGGATGGGCCTCGCTCTGCTGTACAGTTAGGGGTGGAGTGCACCTCGCTTATAGGATAGGTCATTATTATAATGGATTTGTTAAATTTGAATGCAATGATAGATATCATTGTATACGAATAACGATTCTGAACGGAGTTCATATGTTAGTCTAGAATATAATACAATGTTATTTATAAATATTATATAAGTATATTTTATTTTTAAACGAAAAATTTAGAAAAACCGAAAATTTAATTTGTCTATAAATAAGTCAAAATATGTCAAAATACTTTGAAATTTTAACCATGTATAGAAAACGTCAATATAAAGATTTAATGATAATTTCAAGTTGTTGCGGTTTTTCGTTTTTGAGTAAGGGCATTTTAAAAAAACCGATATCATTTGTCAGTCTAGAACATTCTACATTATATTATATTTTACATGTAATTTTATGTCAATATTCGATGTTCAAACGCTTATAAAAAAAAATTGTGCCTATGGATTTTAATAATTTTTGAATGACATTAAGAACTACTTCTGTGGAATCTTCGATTAAATTTTCAAGTATTTTGTAGAAGCCAAATTTTTTTTATCACCGATTATAAAAATAAAATGTAAAAAAATCGAATATTTTAAATGACTATAAGTGGCTTAAAAATCAATATAATATTTTGAAAAAAATATTGCATAAAAGAAATACCAATCTTAACAGCTGGTAGAAATTTCAAAAATCTGCGACTTATACTTTTTGAATTATAACAAATATTTAAAATCGTCTGAGAATAAATCGCTATTTTATGCAATTTCTTAAATATTTAAATTTCAAACAGTCATACAATTTTTTCCTCTAATTCCGGTAGAAATTTTTTTAAAGATTTTTGAAGAGTAGCTTATACATAACCTCGTGTTAAAATTTTGAACCTTAAGTATGAACAGAAAAAATTTTATGAATTTTTAACTACAAAATAACTTGCAAATTATCGTGATTTTTACACATTTTATACAAATTTGAGCATTAAGGGCTTATAAAAAAAAATTGAGTTAACCGATCACAGATATTTTTTATTTACGATAATTTTAACTTATTATAAACCTAGTATAAAATTTTCAAGAGTTTTCGCTCAACCAATTAAATTTTATAGATGTTTAAAAACAAAAATTTTACAAAAATCGAAAATTTAAATTGTCTATAAATAAGTCAAAATATGTCGAAATACTTTGAAATCATAACCATGTATAGAGAACGTCAATATAAAGATTTGGTGAAAATTTCAAGTTGTTGCGGTTTTTCATTTTTGAGTTAGAGCATTTTAAAAAAAACCAATATCTTTGTCAGTCTAGAATATTATACATTATATTATATTTTACATGTAATTTTTTGTCAATATTCGCTGTTCAAACGCTTATAATAAAAATTGTGCCTATGGATTTTAATAATTTTTGAATGACTTTAAGAACTACTTCTGTGGAATCTTCTATTAAATTTTCAAGTATTGTGTACGAGCCAAATTTTTTTTATCACCGATTATAAAAAAAAAATGTAAAAAAATCGAATATTTTAAATGCCTATAAGTGGCTTTAAAATCAATATTATATTTTGACAAAAATATGACATAAAGAAAATACCAATCTTAACAGCTGGTAGAAATTTCAAAAATCTGCGACTTATACTTTTTGAATTATAACAAATATTTAAAATCGTTTGAGAATAAATCCCTATTTTATGCAATTTCGTAAATATTTAAATTTCAAACAGTCATAAAATTTTTTCCTCTAATTCCGATAGAAATTTTTTTAAAGATTATTGAAGAGTAGCTTATAAATAACTTAGTGTTAAAATTTTGAACCTTAAGTATGAACAGAAAAAATTTTATGAATTTTTATCTACAAAATAACTTGCAAATTATCGTGATTTTTACATATTTCGTATAAATTGGAATTTTGAGCACTTATAAAAAAAAATTGTGACTTACGATTTTAGATTTTTTTTTATCAGTTAAGGAACAACTTATAAGAAACCTTGTATTAAATTTTTAAGATTTTCTGGGCAGCCAAAAAAATTTTATCGTTATTTAAAAAAAAAATACTTAAAAAAATTGAAAATTTCAATTGTCTATAAATAGCTTAATAAAAGTCAAAATACTTTGAAAATTTAATGGTGTATAGAGAACGCTAATCTAAACATTTGGTGAAAATTTCAAGTATTTACATCGATTAGTTTTTGAGTTATAGCAAAATAAAAAATTTGATTATGTCAAAAACTGGTTTTGCGTAAAAACTCCCGTTTTTCCCAAATTTTTTTATGGTTTTTCCCGTCGCATTTAAAAAATATTAGAAATTTTTAACTTTTGACCCCCCAAAGTACCAAATAGATTCACTTTCCTTTCAGAAAAGTTGCTACATAAGGCAATCGAAGCATTTTTACTGCCCCAAAACGTGTCGAC
Source organism: Sipha maydis (assembly GCA_034509805.1). Lineage (NCBI taxonomy): Eukaryota > Metazoa > Arthropoda > Insecta > Hemiptera > Aphididae > Sipha > Sipha maydis. The sequence continues at coordinate 55,108 of JASXSY010000427.1, forward strand.
AGACACAAAAAAAAAAAAAAAAAAAAAAAAAAAACACACATCATTGTAAAATCAATACATTCTTCACTCCGTTCAGAATCTAAAAATAGATATTCCACAATGTGAATAACAATCTTTATACGCAGTTAAATATTTAAATATTGTACCAAGTTGTACACAGTTATTTTTTCTGGTTACTATCAAATATAATTGTAATTTGTCAATATTATACACTAAGAAATATAATAAAATAACTGACATATTTATAAACAAACCCTATACCAAAATTAAAAAAATATCAAATGGTATTTTACTATAAAATATATCTTATTATTAATTTAACTTGATTCCTTTTTTTTTAATTTTTTTTCGTACAAATTAGAAATTATGAATTTTAATAAAATATTTGTTAGTTTGATGCCAATTTTTTTTCAAAATTATATACGTATACGATCATAACCGTGGTTTCGCCTTTTTAGTTTGGCGTCATAATGTCAAAAAAAAAAAAAACTTTCAAATCAAATTAAATACTTGCTTACTAATTTAAAGTAATGATTATTTATTAAAAATCTTCTTATAGAATTAGAATATCATATGTCACCGTTTGTTTACGTTACAGTTTATATGAATTGGATGATAATTATTTGTTCATAGTTCAAACACTTGATTATGAAAAAATAATTATAATCCTTACTTGATTAACTGTGTTTCAAACTAGGTAGTAAAATAGTAATACAATTCCCAGAATATCCATGACATTGGTCATATGTGTACAGTGTACACTGTATACTTGTTTATATATTTAATACAATGTATTAATCCAATATGTAAATATTAAATACCTTCGTTATATTCAAACCATGAACATTGTATATGTGTGCATTATTTAAATCTTCTATTATAATGCAGTTCCCGTGTTGTACAAAAGTAAACTTGAGTATAAATATAATTAAACATAAAATCTACCTCTTTTAGGTTAGTTTAATTGTGGTCAATGTTTTCTCCAGAGTCATCATTATGATTTTTAACAATGAATAACACAGGGTTATATGTACATTATACTTTTAGTTTTATTATATTATAGAAAAAAATAAATCACATTAAAAGTTTAATTTACACTATACGTCGTTTTTAAATAATATAATATTTTTCAAGTTAGGAATTTAATCATTAAATATTATCGCTATTTGAATGACAAAAATGAAATTATGAATAGATAATCTTTTAAATAAAAACATATTTTGAATATTTTTTTAAATATAAATTATTTATTTATTCAAAGGCTTATGATAAATTATTGACTCATAAAAAACTACTACGTATTAGCTTGTTATTTATTTTATAACAAATTTATTTAGGATACAAATTAAAATGTATCTCATTTTGTTCTTGTACAATTTCTAGTATTTTTTTATAAACAGTTGAACGGCCAAAAAGTCAATGAAAGCAACTATCAATATTTATTTCCGAAATCTTAAAAGAAGTTCAAAGTCAAATTTAAATATAATTTTTTCGACAAAGAAAAAATATATATAATAATAAATTATAATACAATGAATTATTTATAAAACTGAAGATAATACAGTTATCAAATTTAAGAATATATTGATATAGTTGAGGAACAGCATATATATATATATATATATATATATTAATAAAAGTATATAACAAAATTGTTAATTTAATACTTAATAGAAGATATAAAAATACTAATAAAAAATCTTTTATTGGAAATTTTTATATTTTTTTGCTACTGTTTATTCGGAAAATAAGTTAAAAATATTTTTTAGACTTTGATAAACATCACCGTCAAAAATATTGTTTAAATTGAATAAAATAAACATGTTTGTGTTATACATACATAAAAATTATGTTGATTATGATTACATTCATACTCATATAAATAAACAATATTTTTTAAATTATTTTATAGCGTTAACATAATCACAATTACAAATGTTTCAGTTTCACTGACATTTTTCTTAAAAATTTCACCCAACCATATACAAACTATGTGCATTGAAATGTGCATCGTAAGAAGCATATACGATATGCAACAAGGTGTAAATTTTAACTGCCAAACAAGACTTAATCTTCAAAAGTTACACTTAAAAACTTCTAAAGATTTAAAAGTACATCTAAAATTGCTATACGCCGTATCACTATTCTAAACGGCATGAACTTTAAATATATTTCAACTCACAATTATCATTCTACATATAAAATAACTAACAACAACAACAAATTCATGTACGTTTAAGTTTATCTACATCTAAGTTACATACTCGTATAGAAACATAAAAAAAAAAAAAAAAAAATAAGAAAAAAATACGTTCAGTAAATTTTATTATTTTTCTCCCGTCTTTGTTCAGCGATTTCAAAATCACGTTACTTTTGAAAAATATTTCATTCTTTGACAAACAATTTAACTGGAATCTAAACGAATCACATTTTATCTGAATTCTGTTACTTTTACTAGAACTAGAACTTTTAACGACTTAACAGACTGTTTATAAGTTATGTTTTTTTTTTTCGTTTTAACTATTACTGGTTCGTGTTATGAACAATGTTCTTTATATAACTGTTTAGTTATTTATACACACACACACACACACACACACACACACACACACACACACACACACACACACACACACACACACAAACATACACACACACAAATATATACCATTTTATTTTTTGACACTTGATCTCCCCAAATAAGGTTTTGCTTAAGGGCATTTTGTAATTTCCCAAGAGCATAAAATACGACTCTGATAATATTGTTGTAAAATTCAAAAAATGTATTCTTACATGACATTTAGGTAATTTAGTTTTAATATTTTAATAATAAATTAAGTTATACGCAAGGCATTTGTTTAACTATACATAAATAAAGTAAGTATATTAAAAAGGAATCGAGAAAATAAACAAAATGAACGATTGTTCCTTGAACCGTATCTGATTTGTTTCATTTTCGTTTTTATTTGGCATTTAGTAACTTATAACCTTACACTGAAATTTTTCACTATAACATTCCTTAAAAGTTTTATATTCATTATTATAGCACTTATATGAAATTAACTACAAAATCATTTACTATGTACAACTTAAATCGTATAAATTATAAAATAAATTCATAGCAATCTTCATTAAAATATATATACTTTTCTTTTAAAATTTTATAATGTACCGTGTTTATACATAAATTATTTGGATCTTTTTAAACTCTGGGTAAATCAGGAATGTATTTTGTTTTATTTAAATTAATTTGAATTTATTTTTATAAACTTTGACAAATATAAAATTATGATACAGAGTTCGTCTTAACTATACAATTTCAAGTTATAAAAACTAAAATTAAAAACTAAATTGTCATCAGGAAATAAAAATAATATTATTATTGTCATTCGTCATAATAAATGATAATTTTAAAGTATATTTTGAGGTTTATTTTATACAACTATGATAATTTCATTAGGTAGAACAGCTGATTCTCTCATACGACTTTCGCCATAATATATAAATATATTTATTTGAAAAATACTTTTATTGTGTATGCATATAATATTGATATCAATTTATTTCAAAAATTAAATTAAACATTAACATGTATAAGTTAAAATTATATCGGTTATAATTTGCGTTTTAAAGATAGTTAGATTTTATACTTGGTACGTGATTTCAAAATTAAAAATTGCATTGCGTCTAAATAAATATTGAAATAATATTTGATAAATTAAATTTTTATAAAGCATATATTTTACCACTGATGTCATATTTATTAATTATTATATATTTTACGATTTTTAAAGTCAATTAAATTCTGTAAGGAAATATACAATTAAATATAAAATGAATGAATAAATAATAAAAATTACAGTAAAATGTACTAGAATAATATATAGTTTATAATATTTCTATGAATGAATAATTGACTAAAAAAATATAAACTTTAAGCGTTTATCATGTATTGTTTACCTGCTAGTCAAAAATAATTTAATATTTTATTCATGCAACTATTTTATTAAAATTGTTAAATAATAATTGCACAGCATTTGCATAATATCAACGGTATTTCAATCTGAACGCTTTAGCTTTTGGATACTTCTAAATAAATATTTACGTTGGTAAAAATATTTGAAAAATTCCTTTGACCCAAAAGAAATAAATGCTTGTCGTCTTATTGGAATGCAAATACAGTAGACCCGTGAATATCTAAACCTGATTTGATGTCATTACTTATGCATGCATAACTATTCCTCTTCTGTTCCATTCCAAGCGTATTCGTAACTGCGGTATTCTGTGCTCGAATAAAATGGTCATTGGTCTATGCAAAAATAAGTGATGATCTCCGAATCTTAGTCAAGTTGACATTATAATTCAAAAGTTCTTCTTAAATACTGTCAAATCAATACTTTTGTTACATGTTTCGGCATGCAATAACTATAATAACTTAAACCCGTGCACTTCGGTGCACGATAAAATTAAAAGTTCACGAACAAAATATTGTTCATCTACTTTACAAGAAAAAAAAAAAATGAAAAAAATAGCATTTCTTGTTAAGCTTTTTACTATATTATACGTAAAGTGAACTAATTAAACTCAAAAGAAAAAACTGTTAACATCGGTTTGAAAAAAAGGTGATATCTATCTTTGTGTTTAATTAAAATGGCAAAAAATTTAATTAACATTTTAAATTCCACAGCCAGTCACATATGTACATGCCATGTTCGTGCATTGAAGTTATATCAGGTTTAAAATAATATACTAAACTGCAAGTGTATATATATACCATGGTACGACAAACAGATAAACAAAAACAAAACAAAAGTTTTACTTATACTTACTTAAATTATCTTATAGATCAATAAAATGTAAAAACAACATGAGGAACTAACAAGATTGTTTAATTTAAATTGTTTTAATTGTATAGGATAAGTAAAATTAAATCATGTTTTTTCTATATTGTAAGACTATATAATACTATATAATATAAGACAATAAGACTGATATGACGTTCCAAAATATATTATAAGTAAATAAATAATTAAAATAGATTTAAAATGTACTTTTTAAAAAAAAAGTTTATTTACAATTTCATGAAAGCAATACATTCTTTAATATTTCAACGATAGACAATTTATACCTATATGAATAGTAAAAAAAAAAAAATCCCAAAACTATGTTGGTAGTTAAGGAAAAGAAATCTTAACTAATATAAATTTATTATAATCTATTTAATAAAAAATCTTTTTTTTTCTACAATTATTTTGTCATACCCATTAGTCCCATTTTTATATTTCGTTAGTTATATTATTTCTATATTTAATAAAGATACATGACAGTTTTGACTGTAAACTTGTAACTGTTGTATATAGTTATATATTTATAATCATAAATTTACTAATTTCATTTTTTCTTTTAAATCTAATATCAGAAATAGTTTTTTAAAAAATTAAAAAAAAACAAAATAAAACTTACAGGAAATAGACAATCTAAAAATCCAATATGACGTTTAGAAAACACTTAGTTAAAATAAAAACGAAAATAAATAAAAAATCATTTGAACCAATAAAATGTCATAATAATTGAATCTTAAAAACCTGAAATTTATATTTTAAATCTGTTAAAATCTGTGGACTATTTAAGTATGTTGGGTATTAAAATTGCTTAAATGATGTTCATACATATAAATCAATAACACGATTATCAGTCAGTACTTTATTTAATTCATTTAATCTCAACATTTTCCCTTACACAATTAGGACTGGAAATATATATTTAATTAAATAATATTATTTTTAAAACAAAAAAAAAAAAACCGAATTAGAGAACACGGTTAAAAGATTTATTTTTTTGGTAAGTAAATGTTTAAAGTTTGATTTATTGTATAATTATTAAAACTACTTTATTTAAACTATATCCAGTTAATAAATAAGTATAACTGTTCGTATAACAAATACATTATTCTTAGATATTGTATTCTAAAGTATATAAATATTATTCCACAAAAAAAAAGAGTAGAGGAATATTTGTATTATTCATTTGATAAAACTTTTTTTTCAAAACCGTTATCATCTATTTGAATTTCATATATTCCAAAATAATGTATAAGTTATTTGTTATCAGTAACTAAATTATGTAGGTATAATGGATGACTGAATGTGAGGAATATTCATCTTTAACATTAAAAAATTCAACCACTCAAGATTTACTCTAAGATACAACAGTAGAATTCAGTATGAATATTTGGCATTTGTAGAATTCAAATTATATTTAAAATTTATCTTTAAATATATTTATAATAAATTTATCTTTGCATTCAAACTATTTTCAATAGTTTGTGATCATTTTGAATCACGCTATTAGATTGAGTATACTATTTTATCTAAAAGTTTTAAGGTGCATTTTTGATTCTAAATTGCTTGATTATTATTTAATAATTTTTAGGCTTTAAATTATTCAATTATCACCATTTGAACAAGATAATTTTATTTTGATTTTATTTAAAAATACATAGTACGAGATAAAAACTTTTAATTCAATTACAATTATGAATAACAGAAAAAAAATTGATCAAGAACAAATATATAAAGATAGTGAAATAGAAAATAACAGAAAAAAATAGTGTTTTACTTGTACAAAAAAAAAAAAAAAAACGACAGTCCAAACATAAAAAATATACAAATTGTAGATTTATGAAAAATATCGTTAGATAAAGATAGTGAGGTCCGTATTGACATCATACGTTTTATAGACTTATTTGACAATTAATTTAAGAAACATTTATTATATGGAAGGTCGTAATGCAATAAGAAGTATGGGTGGAACTTTAAAATGTATAAATTAGTGTAAGGACAGAGAATCTACTGTATTATTATGATCATCGGTTGTATTTCACATCTAGATATTCGGTCAACTAATCACTAAAATACAAATGTAATTTATTTTTTGTTTTATATTTTGTTTCTTTATTTCAATATAAGGATTATTATTATTTTCAGATGTTGTAAGCAACTACGAGTAATTTCAGTGTCATTGTTCAAAACCGTTGAAACTTTGAATGTGTTTCCAATGTAAGAAAAAACTTTTAAAAACGAATGTTGCCCCCCGAGATCCATATTACATAGTAAATAAATGAAATAACAAATAGAGTTTTGTAGGTTTAATACTCGGAGAGAATAACCTACATTACACTCTCAACATATCGATAAATCTCAATTTTTTTATTTTGTCAATTCAAGACATTCTTGAGAAATATGTATACCTTCTATAATATAATATAAAACCTCGAATCAGTCGATGAGTTTTTATTTTTTATTTTTATTGCTTTTATCAATAAGCATTATTGTAAAACAAAGTTTTCAAAATAATGCGCTTTGTATATAGAAACTATAATATTATTTTCTATAATACTGAAGTAACTGTTACTGAATAATTTCGTGACACTAATATTAATGTTAAATAAATACTATACACCATAAACGTTACGTAAATTATAATTTAAAGTAATTTTAAAAATTTAGTTTTTTCGTCAAATATATATATAATACGCAGACACGCATACACACACACACTCACACATATAATAATAGATACATAATGAAATACAGTCGACTTTCAATAATTCTAAGTTGATGAGTCTTCGAGAGAGAAATTTTGATCTACTGAGAGTTCGAATTTCAGAATGTCTTAAAATATCAAGAGGGTGACAAGAGGGTGAAAAAAAAAGTTTGAATTTCTGAGTTATGAAAAAAAATATTTTATAATTATTAAATATTTTATCGAATTTAGCAGTGTTACAACAATGAATTAATTGTTTTTTTTCAAATATAAATATCTAATATGTTTGTAAGTATATATACTATATTTTTAAGTTGAATAATAATTAATAATATATAAAACGTTTGTGTATTTAAGTAAACAAGGTATGTACATGGTTTCTAAATTTAATATTATATCTGTGTAAATCAAATGAAGATAATTTTCTATTTAAATATTCCTTTATTATTATTTCCTGCTTTATTGAACTTAGTTTAATTTTTCAATACTGTTTTCTAAAGTAAATAAACCTTCTAAAACTTTCACACTGACTTCTGGTTGGAACGAAAAGTTACGTCATTTTTCGAATAATAAAGTTGCTTTCTTCAAAGTTACAAGAGGGTCGTGTCATCTTCAACGTTTTTATCAATGCTCAATGAATTGTTTGAAATCTTGGCATCAAAAAAAAAACTATCCACACAACATCCTCAAATACATTGATGTAATCAGTAAAAGTTACATTTTCTTAAACTGACAAGAAAATTCATTCAACTGGTCGTTTTCTGTTTCTAAATTTTCTATGGTGGTATCTGATATTTTATAACATTTGGCGATTGCAAAAGAAAACACTTTTAGTTACGTTAATATTTTTTTCAATTTTTCCACCGCTTCAATCGTTTGTTTTTTCTTCGATATCGTCAAAGACTTTTATTTTTTAGAATTATATGCACTAAATATTATATTAATCGTTTCACTGATTGATTATTTACATCTAAAAACTTTACTTTTATACCAAAAACATATAAATATATTTATAAATATATAAATATTACATAAATATAATTTATATTTTTTTAAATATTATTTTTTAATTAACATTTAAAAAATTGAAATGTCCGTATTTTATAGATAATTTTCGAAAATGTCGGTAAAATGATTTTAATCTTTGAATAAGTCTTGGGAATTTAATTTATTGTCTTCCAATGTAGAACTAATTTTAAATTAAATACTGAAGCTAAATATCAAAAATATATGGTAAACAAACATTTAAATACTGAATGTTGACAAGACGATAAGATCCACGAAAACCCGCTAATTTTTCAATGAATTTCTTCGTAAATTATTTAGTTAAAGACATTTCATTGTTTCAAAATATTTAAACGAATTTTAAGTTATTTATAGGAACTTAACATTTTAAATGTCTTCAATTTGTTGTGAAAGTTAAAACATTAAAAGTTCAACCCACCTCATTAAGTATTTTAGTTCTTCTACTATATCAACCACCTTCAGAAATACAATCTGATCCACTCGAACTCTTTCACGTAGAATCATTTTTTTGAAAACCATGTTACATTGGTTTCGAGTATAAAATACCAATACGGTTTACCAATGCCTATACCACGCCCGACCGTGAGTCTTATCCGTTCTAAGAGTCTTCCCTTATTTTGTATATAAAATCTAAAGATGAATCTACACTGGTGTATAAAATGTAAGTAATTGATATTTTTTTTGTAATTTATTAAATGCATTCATTAAAAATAACATATAATTTTTATTAGACCTGAACAAAAATCATGTGGACCAATAAAATTACAATTATTCCAAAACTTAAGGTCCTTATGGCTTCCTATCAAAACTATACACGGTCCACGGTTGACGTCTCAAATGTATAATTTTACAAAGTCAAAACACGTTAAATTAGAATATGAAAACAAAGCCCTGCTATGAAAAAGAAAGAAGCAATAAAGAATAGATTTATTAAGAATAAGAAAACAAAGAAAAAGTAATACTTGCTTTTTCTTTGCAGCACGATGGAAAAATTGTTAAGATAAAATATATTATTTAGTTGTTGTAAACCTTCATTAAATCATTAACATTTATTCTATGGTAAAACGATAAACAGTTACACTTTAATATATTGCAAATAAGTCATTCATTCTTATCATTACTTAACACAGCTCCATAGAGCTTTTAAATGCAACGGTCTATACATACTATAGCTAAGAAATAACGTAATTCTATTAATATTAAGTTTTAAGTTAAATGGATTAGGTGTTAAAATATAAGTTGAACCAGCTTAATTATTAATTGATTAAGTTTTGTTCTTCACATAAAATGTTTTATAATACTACAAAATAAACTTTATTACAGTACGTATATTTTTCATCATTATTATACTTCCTTCAAATTAATTTTACATTTTAATATGCAGTCTACATATACTATAATTATTGTTCAATAATTGTTTTTTCATTATTCTCAAATTAAATATTTTTTATATGTTTAAATAGAATAGTTAACTAAATTATTTTATTATACTTAAACTTATAATTAGCACATAAATTAATACTGTTGTAATATTTTATCGTGTTCAATAATTAATAATCGATTACTTGTAAAAAATACATCAATAACTAATATTTTATTTTATTTTTTTGCCAGGTTCATTGATATCTAATATTAAATAAATGTATTTATACAAACGTAGATAAAAGAAATATTGGTTCTATAAAATTCACATTTTTTCTTACATAACTTTAAGAACAACATTTTACTATAACCAATAACAAAATTAAATAAATAGATCATGAATGGTGATCAATTAATTTATAACGAATCGAAAATAAATTCGTGAACAAATTCATATATGTGAATAAAATATAAATTATGGGCGCAGATCATAATTCTAAATATATTTTACATTATAATGAAAATGTTGGTTACAAATATACATATTTAGTAATATAACCAAGTCTGAAGCGTAATTCTGCATAATCATAAAAGTGAATTATTTTCACGAAAAACTAAATCATCTTTATGAATGTATAATAAATGCTGATACTTTTTGTTGATTATGATTTGTTTATTTATTTTATATTGTATAATATTTCAAACGGAAAATTAAATTTTTAAAATTTATTAGTTCGGTATTCTTACAGCTAAAGTATTCTAAAGCGGTTGGTACAAAATGATAACTAGCTAATTGTTTGTAACGTGCATTTTATTTTACAATTTACGAATGTCAGATGATCTAAACGACTTCATACTTATCCCTTAAGTGTTATTATTATTGTTATTAAATAATGTATTTTATTAGTTTTTCTTGGGAAAAACATAATTTTCTATTGTCAACATAAGATTATAAATGTTTTTCAAACAAAAATGTACGATTGTGTAAGAAATATTAATAACATGATAATATTGGTATTTACTCAAACAGATTTTGATTTTTTGTGATATCTGTTCTTTGTGAGGATATGGTAAATTATGATAAAAAATAATGAGATGAGGGGAAGAAAGAAAAAAATGAGAGAGAGGAAGAATTATATTTTTGACTTACTGTCAACTTTTCATCGTGGTTTTTATGTTACTATAATTTATCAACGGAATATTTGCATAAGTCCTTTCCATAAAGTTTTGTTGTAACTTGCAATGACGATTATTCAAAATGTCTCATTAGAAATGCTCACAGAATTTTATATAACCAGTATATCAATAAAAATCCAAGGTATAATACAATTTCTTTGTAATATAATCAGCATGTTGAATTCCAAAAATTCGATAAACATGATAAATTAATAATAATATTAGATAAAGTAATAAATTAAATAAATACCCACTAATACCGATGTGAAATAAATTTTAAATACAGCTATTAGATTATAAGACAATTATTTCCATCGAGAAAATTGGTCAAAATATATAATTTTCCTACAGATTAATTAATATTCTTGCAATTCAGCATACTTATAAAGTCAAAGTAATCGCATTAACCATATAAGTTATTTGAAAAAATAAATCATTTCCACCAAATAACAACATATTGTATGATATTTAACCAAGATAATAAGTATTTACTTTTAAATTATAATGTTCATTTATTATTCAGAACTCACAGAAAAGGTAAATTATTAGATTATTTTGATGTCTGAAATGGAAACATTTATTTTCTGAATTATTCGTTTAAATGTGTTCATAAATTATTTTTAGTACAATTTCGTATTTTTGATTTATTGTTATAAATATTACGAAACTGATAAAAAACAATATAATATTATTGGTTTTAAAATCGATTAAAAACTTGGTTTTTATCAGAAATATGAGTCACTAAAATTCGATTCACAGATTATATGTACAAAATAATACACTTACCTTCATTTTTCTTCATATTACTGTATATATTATAAGTTTATAAACATAAACTCTATACAACTGTGATTTCTTAAAGTAGAAATTATTTTTTGATTAAATCAATCGTATATTCTAATGTAACGGCATTGTATACGAGTATATTATTGGTTCAAACAATAGCTACATCTTACTAATGAAAATGTATTGAATCAAAAAAAAGTGTATTCAAGGCACTATTTGGCTTATGTGTTAAATGATTACAACTAAACATACTGTTTTTGGAATGTTGACCGGAAATAGCTATTTACGGTACAAATATATTTTAACAGTTGAATAGCCAACTGGTAAATGCGGTATGAACAATTTAATAATGGATATGATATAGCTTGTCGTTTTTTTATGTATTCATATGGAAATATCACTCCGTGATTTCAAATGTAAATCCGACGATCACCTATTATATTTCTCGAAAATAGTGTAACCGTATATTATATGCTACGGGGCATAATAAGAAAATTACCTGTCTAGTGAAATTCATTATAATTCGACAAAAGCGATGATGTTACAAACGTGCTCTGCATGACGTTACCCTTCGTGTTTATAAAGCATGTTACCACCACCCTCTCATATTCGTTGCATATGCGTAGTTTGGTTCCTTTAGACATACCACGTTTGATGATATTTTATGAAGCACTAATTACACACTATCCATGTTGTATTTTTCGAATCTATTAATGCACATGCGCGCCTACATGTATATATAATGTACGTATGTATGTATATGTATGTATATAATATATTATATATATATATATAGAGAGAGAGAGAGAGAGAGAGTGATAGAGTATGATAGAAGTATCATCGAGCGAGGTTAAAGTTGGTTAAGTTTATTAGCTTCAAAAGTTTGGTACGGATTTCCGGTTTCTCCCTCGACAACAGTGGTGGCGGTGATGTTGTCTTTATAGCGCTATTTCCTTGGTATACAATTTTGATTATTAACTACTTCATCTTTTCTCCTATTCGGCATACTTTTTGTAGTTGTAGCAGCCACCAGACACCGGAGTTGTTGCCTCATTCTTCCTCTTCGTGGGATAAACGATTTTATACGCGCACATACATGCAAAACAAATATGGCATTATAATGGTCGGGGAATTTCGTACGAACCCTCCGGGTTACAAGTCACTACATATCATTAACTTTCGACGGGTTTTATAATATGTAAACGTTTTTGTATTGTACACTCCGGTACGGCTTAGGTATCGGTACTAACGGTAGACGGTGATGTGAATTATGGTCACGATCCAAAATCTATGCAATATTATCGTTACTCAGAAGTATCATATAATATGTGCTAACGTCATTGATTTATATTCGATATTTTATTTATTTGATATATTTATATTTAAATAATATCTTTTGTTATGATCAGTGGATTTTGTTTAGTTATATTATACTGAAACAAAAATAGTTTTTGTAAATCATTTACCGTAATTTTTGTTTGTTGTAAATAATAAAAAATGAGTACCTAGAGCTTCGATGTTACTTCATACTCGAGAAAACAATTGAATCATAAATAAATTAAATTTTTAATAGTATCCAAATAAATTTACTCTATAAAAATAGTTCATCCTTTATCCTACAAGTTATTTAGTAATGGTTATGTGAAAGAGATTCTTATTTATTTATTTTAAGATAATTTGGTCATTTAGAAGGTACATACATTAAGGTGAAATATAGCTTTTTTAATACTTAAGTCTTTCACTATAAATATTTATGCAAGTATCATGGTATCGAAACCGATTACAATTCCCAATGTTTAAATTTATATATAAATTTGATACGTTTATAGTTATATAATATAATGCATTAAATATTTTACACAAACAAAAACAACATTTTTATATGTTTTTTCTATATCTTAAGTTAAGATACGTAAAAGTAGTACAAGTGTACTTTTAGAAATAATTTTAAAAAAATAATAGTTGAAAATTGAAAAAAAATTACATAGTATAGCTATAGTGATTTATATATATTGTTTAAGTTGAAATAGTAAGTTTAAGCTTAGCTTATTACAACACTTAATTTAACTAAAGTACCCACACAGATGAGTAAATAGATTTTAGGAGAGTTAAAAAATAAATTATTTATACATATAATAAAATATTCTGTTACACTATAATTGTACAGCACCATCACATATATTTTCAGTGAAATAATTAAAATACATTCTGTTAACCATGCACATTGAAAGCGATAAAATATTTTCAAAGTAAATTGAAATTATAACCAAATATATATACGAGTATATATATATATATATATATATATATATATATATATATATATATTAGATATAGTGCTCACAAGACTAATGTATGAAGTTTGTAGTTATGAAATACTTTTGTTTAAATCAAAATATGAATTTAAGATAGAAGTTTGTACGCCGGAGGGCATATTATTTCATTCCAACCCATTGTTCACGATGCTATTACTACGAGATGCATTAGTTTTATTATGGTTCTAGTAATAAATTCTTGGTTATACGAAAACAATAATAATTAAAAATGGATATACTCCAGTACCGCGGTGAAAAGCGACGGCTACGGAGAAGCGAAAAAATAGGCAAGTCGTTGGTCGTGGGTGGGGAGGGGGGGATGAATTGGAAAAGTTGGAAGTAGAAGCAAAATTACATCTGGAGAGCGCATTTTTCTTCGGAACGAATCACGTGAGTGTTGCGGCGTTTTTCAATTGCGTGTACAGTGCTCGGACGGACAATGAGTGCGTATCAAAGGGGTCACGTGCACGGTCGGATTTGAATTGCAATCAACGTGATTGACGGTCAAGACCGGTCATGCATTCGATGGGTAAAATAACTGGCGATCTATTTTTACGACCGTTGAAATCCAAACAAGTTTAAGTTTCTACTATCAGCCAAGATGGCTCACGTAAATGCATGGCCGTGGACGGCCAACCCATCGCAGGCGTGTCCAGTCGGTACGATACAGCGGTCGGCTATGATGACCGGAACACAGACGTGTATGCGGATCGCGGCCTCTCGCGCACGGTGATGAAAATTATAGAAAATGCACTTTAATTGCATTAGCGATTGACGTTAGTTCAAAATTATTATTTCGACAAAACGACGTTTCGGATTACAGTGGGGATTAAGAAAATGTTGTGATATCGTGTTATAAGGAAAACAATGAATTTTCTCACAAAGTTCGAAGATCGAGTTTTTTTTTTCCATTTTGGTAACCCGGTATCCAAGTCCGTGCGCAAAAATCGTCCAAGGGAGGGGTTCAAAATTATACATGTTACGAAAGATAAAAATTCAATAGAAAAAAAAAAAAAATGTTGTAATATTCACGATCAAAAGTATCCGGATCGAAAACGGCAAACGTCTGAACGGTTTGAACAGCCTGACGCGTGTCAGTGAAAATGCGTTCTATCGATGGGTACAGCGATAAACGGTGGCGGTCGGAAAATTATCGAAAATCAAACAGAAAAATCCGTCGAATCGAAATAGTCCGGACACCGTTAAAACAAAAACAGACAATTGCAAATGAATGTTCAAGAGTAGATTTCATTTTTATGGAATGAGGACTGGGTATATTGTTAGTAAAAACATATGTAAAAAGATCCTAAACGATGGGATAAATACCCCATCCCCTCTTGCACGTGGGCCTGCCGCGTTCGTACGTTTGTCTCACGTGCACGACCCTCTGGAGAGGCGCCTGGACAACACGGCTCCGAAGGGCCGGATGAAACGGCGACGAAGCTTCTCCACCCCCCCCCCCCCCCCGGCTGACGACGGTTGGTGCGCGGAATCCCGCCGCGGGGTCGACGCGTTCCTCCGATGTCCGCAAGCTCCCCCTCCTCTCTCCCCCCCCCGGACGGATTTATTTCGGGCGATTTTCGCCGTGATATATTTCCAGGGACGCGCGACAAAATACGCGTGATGTTGTTTGAATACAAAACGGCCGGCGGGGATTTACGGCGCCGAACGACGGAGTGTCATTTTTCGGTCGAGTATTACGCGGCAATAAATTATCGCGACGTTACGATGTTTACCGCTACTATTACGGGCCGAGAATATCATCGCGTGTGACGAAAATGAGCAAACGTGTACGCACGCGGCGGCCCACGTACGTCGTTACAGAACAGACCTATTCGCAACAACGCTACACGCACGTATTATTATTATTATTATTATTATTATTATTATTATTATTATTATTATTATACGCCGATGGGCTTTGCGTAAGCCACTGGAGTGAAGGAAATCTGTAAAGTGCAGTGTCATATTTTTTTTTTCCTCTTTTCCTTCGATCCCCATACTATCACCACTATGATGGTGTTATTCCGTACGCAGTTTCCCAAAAAACAACGCGATATTCTGAATTTTTATTCGCCCAACCACTACGCGTACCTGTATGTTTACCACTGACTCGGTTAAAGCTGTTACACATTATGTCTACACTTACATTTTCATGGTCGTAATGATTTTCCGTCACATACAATTATGAAATCATATCCGATGCCGTGTCCTTAATCACGGTCGCTTTCATCGTTTGCACTACTGATTAATTGTATTTATACTGATATTTTGCAAACACTTATGGAATAATTTGTTTCATCATTAATTATTGTACAGACGATTCATAGTTCTTCATTTTTATTTAAAATTATGCGTTTTTCGTAAATGTCTACAGGTTAATACATACGAATAGGCAATAACAATGCAGTGCAAAAATAAGACTATCGAATTTGGAAAAAGAACAGAACACATAATTTTTATTTATCCAAATGTCCAATTTTTATTTTTATTTTTTTAATGGTAGACTTAGCTGCTGAAAATATAGTGTTCATTCAACAAAAAATTAAATAAATGTATCGCTATAATATATATATATATATATATATATATATTATATTGGCTAATTTTACGAACAAAATAATAAAAATCGATAATTTTGGATACAATTTTTTTCTAATATTTGATAACAAATTTCAAGAATAGTAACAATTATTGTTATTATTATGATTTTAAATAAAATAACTATATGCGTTATACATCTATAATAATTATTACCAAAATCATTGTTCATAAAAATGAAAAAACTTGAAAATTCGAATTAAAATAAATAACTGGAATCGATATGTAAGAATAAACCAAATGGCGACATGTAAGAAATTTTTTAGGAAAGCTGAATACACAGCTAATTTAAATTACAGTTCTATATAAAGTAGAATATATGTGGTCATTCTATTCTATAATAATTACAAATATTATTATATAAGAATGTCGTTTTAAATTGGAAAAAGTTGTTTAAAATAAGACTAGAGGCATAAAAACAATACAATGAAATAAAAAAATATTTTAAAATATTTTAATGTTAAATCTTCGTACTGAGTTTTTAAAAAAAAATTAAATATTTTTGAGAGTGAAATTTATTTAATATTATTTTCATACAAATTGTATTATTAAATACGAGTAATAAATGCCTACTGATAGTCAGCATAACAATAGGCTAGTTTAAAATGTGAATTTTATTGATTCAAATAAAATAAAATGTTGTTTAATACGTATGTAACTTAACTCTGAAGTATTATGTGTATTGATCGGTTTAAATTGTTTTTGGCAAGAATTTATATTATTTCGTTCAAGATCGAAAAGTTAATAAATGTTGTTTCCAAAGGCAACGTTTATTTTAACTTTTACTTATTTATTGTACGCAATATAAAAAAGAAAAAATCTTAATTAGTGTGGTTTTAATATAACATAAGCGTTGACCTTTGTAGACCTAAATGTAATTTGAATAAACCGACACTTAAAAAGCACAAGTAATTAAGAAAATAATATCAGAATTATTGTACTCATATTTTTACGAATGAAAAATATTAAATATTCGCAATGAAAAAATTAGAAAAAAAGATGATGGATTTTTTTTATATTTTACCAAATTACCGATACACAGAACACAAGTTAATATTTTTTCTGTATTGATTTACAGTGATAATCATTTAAACAGACTTTTCAATTAAAAAAAACCAACGTTAGAATTCTAGTTAGGTTAAATCTTGACGTGGTGATTTTTCGTAGTTTTTAATTTCTCATAATAATTATTTAATAAAACAGTTCAATAGCACTTTATTTAAAATTGAATTACGTTATTTTTAACGCAATTAAAAAGAAAAAAAAAATTGAAACCAATAAAAAGAAGTTTAAATTTTTTTTGAAATAATGGAGAAAAGTTTCAACAGCTTATGATTCTCAATTATATATCACAAGTTACATTTTTTAAATAAATGAAATTGACGTTAAAAATTAGACATTAATAATTTATTATTGAACTTAAAATATATTTTATCGCTGTCATAAAACTTTTTATTGTTACATTGCTGTCCAATGGTTACGTTATGTTTTTATCTCACGCAAAGTAAGGAAATATATCTGAAAGTTTAATTTTTAGTACTTTGAAATAGAATATTGAATTTCAGATATAATAAAATAAGAAAACTGTATTCACGCATATATTAAGCTTTTCAGTGCATAACAATTATGTACCAGCTAACGAAAACTCAAACAATAAAAATATGATTTTTACATAAAACTTGTTAGTGGAAAATATTTTGAATTACTGTCGGTAATTCGTACTAATTAAACATAAATGTTTGATTGTTTTATCAAGTAATTAGTTTAAAATTAAATTTATAAAATATTGATTTAATGATAATTTATTCGAATATTTGAACTTTAAAATGATTCGTTACATTATAAACATCATTAATCACGAGCCAAAATATCTCGATGTTTGGAGTTAAAAAGTGACAGTATAAGTATTGTTAATTTATCAGTTTTATATATGAATTTATTATTTTTTTTTATTTTCGATATATCAAAAATAAAACCAGTGACAATTCTCAAAATATTACTTTTTTAGAGATTTTTTTTTTATATTAAACTCTTATTGAAATTTATAAAATTCTAATTTAAATATCGATTTAACGATCAATTTTAAATTTTTAAATTTTATCGTTGGAAATAAAAAATCTTTAGAAAAATAATGTAAGTTTTATTTATGTAGAATTGTATTAAAATATTTTGCGTGAAAAATATATATAAAATATTATATTTCAAACAATTAAGTAAAAAAAAAAATGATATTGGATACTTAATTTTATGATAATGTATATTTACTATCATATACAATTAAAGTGATTTAAAATTATTTTTAATAATTATTTGTTAATATAAATAATTATTGGATGTCAAATTATTGGACAATAAATTTAAATTTTCTACAAGTTATTATATAAATATATTTTATAGCTATTATTTCATATTATTATGCTTTGGTACTGGAAGATTTTCTACCAATAGATATTAATATTATGAAATATTTTTACATTTATAAAAATTATTATCTTTTCAATGAAATAAATATGAATAAATAAAATGTTTTCATCGTGTTGTAAGATTAAAACATGACATAATACAAATCAATAATAATATTATGCTAGAAAAGACTATTTATCGTATTTTGCAATGAGAGTATGAGATGTGTTTGACATTTACTTTTATGTATGTTTCTTCAGAATTGACATAAGTCAGATCTAATATTTGCTAAAATATACATTCAAATATTCTGTAAATGACGTGTAAAAGCTGACATGATATTTTCATTTTTTATGTTGGTGTTTTGTAAAGGATTCCATTTTATGTACTCAATCTGTTAGTCCATTTTTCGTGACAACAGCCTTATCTACCTATAGCCGATTATATCCTTATATCCATTTACAACTCAAAAGTATATTTCAACTCTGTAACTTATACTTACCATTCATTCCACGAACCACTCATTCAGAACGATATGCTAATATTGTTTAATACGTTTTCTTTCTAAACGTGACTTAGTCTAAATGCGTAAACCTTTATGTTTGTGTATATTAATAGGTATTAAAAAAAATGTTTTGTGTAGGTAATAATAGTATAACTTGAAAATAACTTTTGAATTATTAAGTTTTTAGGAAACAATGTTTGTATACTCGTATTATAAACTTTTAGATTTTTATCTGAGTTTTCGGAAGATAATATACTATGTTAAGTAATATGCTCAATAAAAATAATTTTTAAATACTTATAAAATTATTATTATTAAATGAATTATGTCATTTATTCATATTTCTCTTGGGTATATTAAGAAAAAAAATTCCTGAAACTCGAGAGGTATGCGCAAATAGTGGGTATTATTTAAAAATTAAAATATGCATATGGTAAATGACCATCATGGTACAATAATATGCCATTCAAACGTTTGAAATCGTACGCATATATTTCTCGTGGTTATAATGATAAAATAATTTCTAATTTCAAATGTTATCACGTTAATAATGAAAACAGAGTTTTTGTTCGTAACACATGTTTCCGTTACGAATACGGTACGCGATATGTTGGAAAAATAATAGCTGACCCATTGCCCTAAAGATTGAAGATCCCTGTTGCCCTGTCCTAGAGCATTTACAGTGCACATCCCTCAAATTGCAACAGTACACGAACGCATCAGTTTTCCGATAACAAATAAATAACAATTTATAGTTGTAGTTTTTTTTTTTTTTTTTTACCGACCATTATAGATGCGCGTTATTCGTTATATTCGCCGTGGGTTAGACAAGTATATTATTTACCGGCACCAACCACGTGCCATTCATTGTATTGTCTCATTTACTCATATAATGATGAACATACGAGTATATAATGCTATTACACGGGACAATATTGTATTCAGTAAGCAAAAACAACTGCAGCACGTATTTGCGTTGGTGTTTCGTACAATGGAATGCGTTACAAGTATACGTTTACAAACCACTCCATCGGTGCATGACGTGTTACACACATTATATTATTATTATGTTAGTTAATTGGATTACATTTTGGGAATTAACCTGCCGTACGTAATACGCTCAAAGTGCTAGTTAAACGTTTATACAGTCGTACAACTTATCCATTTTATTTCCAATAAAAATAATAATACTGATTCGTTGAATAGATTACGAAAAATCGTTTACAATTTTACAAGCCAATGCTGTTTATTATATCTAATAAAATAAATACATAAAAAATAAAAAATAAATGTTAAAAAAGATCACTCATCATCATATTTGATATTTTATGGAGAAATCAGTGCTATTAAACGAAGTCAAATTGATACTTAGTGCAAAATATTTTTTTTAAAAATTTAAAACAGGATTTTTTTTTTTTTGTTGTTGTTGTTAATAACAAAATGTTATACAATTTGCAATAACAAAAATATGCTAATTACAAAACTAAAACTGTTTGGCTTTGATTAGGTATAGGCGCTCATATTCAAACGTAAACATAAACATGGTTATAATGTTTTTCTATAAGAAATATGAGAATAATAAAATTTCAACGGATCATCTTCTGAAAATGTGACGACTAAACACGGTTCGTTTTATCTTTGTCGGAACAAGAGACACAGAGCGGCAGTTGAGAAACGAAATGGTCTCGTTTAAAATAGGACTTATGGTCATCCAAGATTACAGAGAACAGTATTCCCTCCGGACCTAGCCGATCAATGGGGATTGTTGTGTCTCTTTTATTTAATACCTATGACTACAGTTCGAATATTTATCCGGTTTTTTATTACATCTATTAAAGAATGACGGTTTAAAGTAGTCCGGAATTTCGTTACATAGCCAATAATTTATATTTACAGATTTTCCCCAATCACCCAATGTTAAAGTGCATTTTTAAAAGTGTATTGATATCCAATTTATATATTTCAAAAACACTTAGGTAATTAAATAATACTTAACTTGATGGTATTATTGAAATCATTATTTTTAGTGGACTATATAATTGTTATCGAATTCTTTTTAGTACCGTAAATCACTGACAGCACACAGTACACCCACATGCAATGAGTACACTCTAGATATAGAAACTCTTTTCTTTTTTTTTTATTAGAAAAGCTGTCAGAGTTGTATTTAGTAAAGTCCAATCCGGAGTAATGATAAGCCTGAGTTATGATTTTATTCTTTTTATTACAACTTATACTTAAACTACTAATAGATATTTATTTGACATTATATTATTTAAAGCTAAGTACTTATGTACAGTAAAATAATAATCGGTAATGCTCTTATAATAACTTATAATAACGGTAATTTAATTTAATATTTCAAAAAATAATACGACGATCAATTTGAGTTCAAAGTACACAAATAGTTCGTAGTCATATACAAAGGATTTAAGATAATTTTCAAAATAAGACTATTTAATAATTGTAACTAAAATAATAATTTACTAATAGAATACATTCTATAGACGTTCATAATGATAATTAGCATACTTTATTCGTATGAGAAACAAATATTTTTACAATTGTTGAAAAAGTTTAAGGTAATAGTGTTAAATAAAAATTATAATAATGATAATTGATATAACAATTGTTTTGTAGGAGGGAAATTGAAGTTTCTTTGTGACCGTGAGGGCCAAAGTTTAAAAATACGTTTTCATAGACATTATCTTATTTTATATTAACATGAATAAAACACAATATTTTATCAATTATAGGGTACGAGTTTTTCCCTAATGAAATGAATTTATCGAACTATACGATGTGCGTGAAGTACATATTTACAAATATTATTCTAAATGTTTGTGTTGTTCCTACAAATGAAATTTCATTATAAATAAATAAAAATAATACACGAACGTATTTATTTAATATGTGTCAATATTAACTTACGTAATTCAGAGCTAAATCCGGATGATTTGTTTGTATACCATCGTCAAGTATAGACACGACCACTCCTTTTCCCGTGTATCCTTTCTGCCAGGCTGGTCCTATGTTCATATCGAACCCTCCTTTGGCTCCTCCGTTCTATAAATATACACACATACACATATATTATAAATATATATATTTGTTCTTTTTGAATGTTATGATAATACAATGTGTTACGCATCGAAACAATAAGTGTAATATACGATAACTGTAAAAACCGATGGAAATAACGGATTGTAGAGACCTCCCATCAGAGAAGAGGGGGGGGGGACTATGACACAAATTAATTAATTGCAAAAACAAAAATGTATGTTCAAATATTATGTATTATAATATGTACAACGTGAAATTATATATACTATTGTGCATACACTGATATTACATTTTAAACGTGTACGCCGGCGACTTTATGTACATATACATGTCAAATATAAAGCTTTAGTAATCATTCTGGACCTACAGGACAAGTGATTCATTTCCCTGCGTGGCAATAATTTTGAACCCGGTATTAGCGACAGTTGTAATGTCATCGGTTCTCGGAGGGCCATAAATACAGCGCGTAGCCGGATTTCGCAATAACAATAAAAGGGTGTATAGTGTATAGTGTTGTAAAATGTACGCGAATTACGTATTCCCTTAATTATTATTATTATTATTATTATTACTATTATAGTTACTGTGTTATTATTAGTAGCACACACGTGAAATTCCCAACAATTTATACTCGTATGATATCGTCTCTTCGCGCGTTGATTTATGATTTTTACGAACATCGCGTACAGTAAGCGATTGTGCACTAATCACACTTCATGTTTCAGGCAAAGGTTTTCGACCGTATGAGTTTACAAATCGTAACTTTTCCATTCGACTGATGTATTAAGAGTCAATTAAGAGTTGATTTTACAATAGATAAAAAAAAAAAAAAAAAACGTCATCCTAAAGTGTTAAAATTCATTGTGTCTATGTAAAAGTGACGACCACTAGACGTGGCTGTAACAACCGTTTGCATTCAACTTCATAAAAACAGGTTTTGAACAATAAAAACAACCACTACTGTTAAAAGTTTTATACTGTCGGAAACCTGTTTTTATAAAGTTGAATACAAACGTTTACGACGACGATGTCTAGTTGCTGCGTCTCTTTGGGCGTCACAAATTTTAATATTACCATGACGTGCCTGTATATTCTAAAAGCAATGGTATTAATTACATATCGTGAAGTACTGAAACCGAAAACAGCATAGGTTTCAACGGAATATTATGCACAATTAAATCGGTTTATTTATAAAAATAATTGATTTTTATATTTTGTTTTACTAATAAAACTATACCCTACCAAGAATATTCACGCAAATAGTATTATCGAACAAGCGAAACACTACTACAAATAAAAAAAAATATATATTCATGAAACTACAATTTAATAATAATACAGCTACAGTTAAATTTAATTGATTTCTATTAATTAAACATTATGGCGGGCAATTGATAATTTACTACTAAGTTATTATTACGTATTATTATAGAGCTCATAATCAATGCAATTCAATAACTTTCGTAATCAATTAAGATATCCATAATAATATTCTGTAAATAATTATTAAAAAATAAACATAAAACATATATTATTATAATTTTCCGTATATTTAAAAAGTTAACTTTATTAATTAATTTTCACTGGTTCGCTTTGAAAACTATTACTTATGGTTTCAACTTTAATATTAAATTCAATATTTTTTTGTAGATAAGTATACTTATCAATAAAAAATAGAAATTTAATAATTGAATGATGGAGTCTACTAAACATTATAATCTATATAATTACAAGTTATGTATAGTAAAATATAATAAAGTTTCTATTATTATAAAATAAAAATAATACGATTGAAATATAAAACTATAATCAAATATAGTTTTTTTTTTTTTTTTTCAAATATAATACATGGTTTAATAGTCCCTAATGTATACGATGTAGAAAATGGCCAAGTTGGAAGACAAATATCCACTTTTGTAGAAGTTTGTTAGGTTATTGCATAAAATTAATTCATTAGTGTAATTTTATGCAATTAGCAATCACTGATGTTTATCAAATATTCTCTTTGGTGTAATATAAAATACATTTGACAACCAAAAAACATAATAACTGTCAACATTTTGGCCAAACACTTTTTTTTAAGTTTTTTTTTTTTTTTTTAAGAGGAATAAATTTTAAATTTATTATACATGTAATTGACGAAAAATCTATAAAATATGCAATAACGGTTTCCATTTTACATAGCAAAAATAAAACTATTTTTGTTGTTCATCATGCAAATTTTCACTAGCTTCAGATTTTATTTATTTTACAGAACGAATTATAACTCGGTAAAAAAAAAAAAAAAAAATATTGATGTATTCATTTCACGATCAATTATATAATTAGGATAATATCAGTGTATGTAATTTTTTTAAAAATAACGGTATGTAATATTTTCACTAATGAATATATATTTATTCAGATGTAAAAATATTTTTCAATCCATTAAAATAATAATTAAAGTTTTCAATAATTTTATGAACAATAAAATACAAAAATATATTAAAATACAGCTTTGATGAAGAACAGTAAATTTTTAGTACTACTAAAATACAAAATATTTAATTAATTAAAACATAATATACAATATATTGTATAAGTAATAAATATACAATTTTATCAAATTTATCAAGTAATTAGATAAGTATTTAATTTTAGCAACTGAATAATTCAAAAATATATTTGCTATATTTTACATTTTATTAAATATCTATATAACATTAAATATGAGTCAGTGTATTTTTTTTTTTAGAATAATATAAATTATTTTTAATACCAAACTCAATCCAACAACACTAATATTTCGATCATGAACTCAATTCAATAAAATTTACAAGACATTAATGTTCAGATATAGTTATATGTATATATATTTACATATATTTAAATACATCAAGATAAACATATTTCAATACATATTCCTGAATAACTAATAACGACCAAAAAAATCTGCAAAATCTTCTAATTTTAAGATCAACACTGACTAAAAATGTTATTTTTCAATGTTATGCATACTTTAAATTTTATTATTTTTAAATTTTAAATTACAATTTTTTTTGTACTATTTATATTACAGTACGGACCTAATTGATAATGTTATGCATGAATCTAAGTTAAGTAGAGAACAAATTGAAGCGTTATTTGGTCTACGAAATCCATGAAGTATACAAAAATATTACCAACAAAATTATAATATTTCGATTTCTAGTTTTTCTTATGGACTATTATTATACGTTCAAAAATATTTTTCTTCTTCTAAATTTATTCTCGCACCAGTTACCCTGTTTATCATAATATAAAAATAATTATACTAAGGTCCATATTATACTGTAACAGTAATTTTGATGTACGGTTTTCTAGTTTTGTAGTGATATATAACAACTTTTTTAAAAAAAAAAAGTGTGAAAATACAATGTATTATTTATATCAATATAAATAATATGAAATGTTACGGTAATTTGAGTTTTAAAACCCTAAAATTTGTTCACTTAAATGTACAAACTGTATTAATAATATGACTTAGTTTTGCGACGTGATTGTTGACTGAATTGCCCATTTAATACAATTTAATTAAAATCAAAACTGTTTATTAGAACTTAACTACAATTAAGTACAACATATATTATAATTTTTATTTAATTTAAAAAAAAAAAAAATAATTTTACTTGACTTTTAAATGTATCTTCTACGTGTACGCTACATTACTGTGTTTCGATTGCAAGGTTATTATTTTTATTTAAAGCTCTAGAAGTACCAATTCAAAAGAATAGGTTTCTTTTATATTTGAACAATTCATTGTGTGCCAGTAGAATTAGAAAGAATGTTGACTGATGTTTGAATAATCAACAAAATGTATATATTAAAGGAAAATATATTTTAATTATAAGACAAAAGTTACAAAACTACAATGAAATATAATTCGGTAGACACGTTGAATAATTAAATTGCATCGGAGGAAAAAAATAAACGAATTATGATTTTAAATTTTTACAGTTCAATAATTTTCTGTAACAAATAAATTTAATTATGATTTTCAATTTTAAAAAATATAGTTTTAACTTACTTGTTAAAAAGTTTATGTCAATGACCTATTCTTTTTTTAATTTGTAATTCGTTTATTACATAAAGAGAAAAAAATTAAACTAATATGATCATTGAAAATTCACATAACACGACTCCAGTGTTGTATTATGTAATAAAACCTCT
Organism: Sipha maydis; assembly: GCA_034509805.1. Taxonomy (NCBI): domain Eukaryota; kingdom Metazoa; phylum Arthropoda; class Insecta; order Hemiptera; family Aphididae; genus Sipha; species Sipha maydis. The sequence goes on from JASXSY010000427.1 coordinate 82,078, forward strand.
GACTCAGGAACACTTTAGGTTACCAACATTTTGACCATTATTTGAATGTTCCGTTATTCAGAGAGGATACATTTTTAAAATTCATAAAATTTAATTAAAAAAAAATATGCGATAGGTGTAATTAAAATATAGTGTTATTAGTTTATGTTTTAATAATATAATGATGTATGATTGTATATTTATAATATTTTCCTGTATCGCTGGTTCAAAAACAGTTATCTTTTCTCCGAACTTTGCTAAAAGGTCATTATCAATTACACTGTCTTCATATTTCCTAAATTTTAATAATTTAAGCTTGACATTTCCATTTTCAATCTACGTTTTATAAATGTTTTATACGTTTATACGTTTAACGTTTTATAAATATCAAACACAATATCTACGATTTTTGAATACCGATGTGAAATTGTTTTGCTTATACACAGAATTCTTAAGTTTCGGTTGGTTTAACAGAAGTCAAAAATTTTAACTTTTTCGCGAAACGATAACCGCTTACGTTTTAACGAATTCATCGCATCAAAAAACGTCACTAACGAAATTCAACAAACATCGGTATTTAAAACATTTATATTTTGGTCATAATAGTCGTTTTTCTTCGTAATCTTATCTTGTTGTTCCATTACCCAATAAATTAACGAGTTCCTCATCATAATACCAGTGAGAGAAAATTTTTTGGTCGTTTTTTTGTCATTATTTTTAAAGAATTTATTGGGGGACCAATAATCGGAGAGTCTGTTATACATACATTTTATGAATATAGGCTTTTATTATATTTATACATGAATAATAATAAAACCGAAATATATGCATTTATTATCAATCGATGGTTAAACTTCCTTTGTCAATATAAAAATAGTGAAACTGTGCAAGAAAAAAAAAATATATATAAAATTATATGCAATCACACTTGTAAAATATTTAAGAGTATTTACACATATAAACTATATAATTAGTAGATTTAAAAGAAAAAAATTAGTACCTATGCCATAAACTTATAAGATTTTCCAGTTTATTGAATATGTAAAATAAGAAATATCCTTTTAAAGGAATATTTGTTCAAACATTCCAATTTACAGATTGAAATAAAAAAAAATATAGAATTTGACTTTTACCAAAATATAGAAATATTTTATAAAATTAAAATTATTAAAAAACAGTCATCTTTCAGTAATCCAAAGTTAAAAAAAAAAAAAAAAAATGTATTTACATATATTTTAGTTTATCGAGTACTTAGTACAAATTTAAAATTTTGTTTTTCTTCATTTAATATTATGACTGATTAATTGAGCTATTGATTAATGATATTCATTAATAATGATAAAATTAATTATTTTTTTCAAATTATTTCTCGTTTAATAAATAGTATAATTCAAAAATTTCTCTCAAAATTAATATTATTCTGCTATGAATTATATTAAAACCATGATTTAAACCAATCTATAGGTAAGATTATACAAAATAAAAATCAAATACATGTCTTATTGCGATTGATAATGTAAAAGTACTGCATATACTTTTTATTATAACTGTAACTGGAAACAGTGGAAAATTAAAAACGTTAAAAAAGAAATATTAAAAAATAACATTGCTATAAAGGAATTGCCCTTGTTTATATTATAATTTATATCCAAGGGAATATAGTATTATGATATATTATTATATCCTTATGAAACAATAAATTATAAACTGATAAAAGTCTTGTCATCAACGTTTGAAACTATATAGTTGTAAAAAGTTATTTTTCATTCCGTAGTAAATTAGAGAAAAATAATAATTTAAAAAAAAAAATGATTGGCGCTTAAATTTTAACCGAACAATGGGTTAAACTTTTTAAAATATTATTTTATACGTTACCCTTGTATAATTACCCCCTATTTCATATTTGCACATTTTTTAAATAATTTTCATCGAAAAAAAGTTTGAATTGACAATAAAGTGTTATTTTATAATTTATATCACTTTTAAAATTCATTATTAAGTATATTTTTTAATATTATATGCACTCATAAAAAAGTACGACTTGATCAATTTTATCGTAAATATGAATTAGAATTTATAAAATGTACGTGCACTCAATTTAAGTTATATTAAATTAATACACTACACTGATTCTATTTTTAAATAACAAAAACATGACTGAAGTATCATATACTCACTTAAACAATATTATGGATACCATTTACCGTTTGTTACTAGTTTATGAGTTTAATAATATAAATATTGTAAAATGTTTGCGCTCTATTGATAACCGTTATTAATTCTACTTAACGAAAATAAAGTCTACAGATTAATATACGATTTAATGAACTGATAATATAAACAATAATTGAATGATATATACTGTAGATTAAACATAATTATCAATAAATTTAATTAATTTTTAAGTGAAATATTTAACTCTATATGAATTTTATAATACCATAAAATTTGTACTGTTGAATATTTAACATTATTTTTAAGTGAATAATGTTCCCAATATTAGTACTGTATGGTTATAAATGAGTTTGTCTTTGAATTCGAGAATAATATTATCGATAGTAAATTTGACATTTCTTCTTTTTTTATTTTTTAAATTGTATTTATGATGTTATTTAGTGTAAATTATTTATTGGAAAAGTGTGGTGAATAAATATGTGAACATTTAATTTTTTTTTTTTTTTTTGGCAAAAAAACAGGGCAGTCAGCCAAATTTAACTCGTTTTTTCGAGAATTATTTAGAAATATAAATACTAATAAATAAGAAAGATTATTGTTTCTACTGAGTTTTTAGGCTTCGTAGTACATGTGTACTGTACTTGTTACTAATTTCAATCATATAAAATATATCAATAGTTATCGATCCATTAGAATGAATGGTCGTATACTGCAATCAAAATCCTAATGCTATCGAAGCTCGTATTACAACAGTATTAACAAGCTTGAGTAATTATTAAAATGTTGGTTCAAAGCTTGCGAAACGACTAATCTTTATGATTAGCAATACAATTGAATTCGTGACAACTAATACGTGTTTCCTTACGAAATACGAGTTGACAATCATTATTATTGATTTACGACTACTTTGTTTAGAACATTCTTATATTTTATTTGTCCTACAGATAAGTCCATTTATGATATTTAGTGTAAGACTGAATCATTTGGAAAATGTATTAAAAGAATCACAGGAATGGTATGAATTTAAAACTTGTTCTGAGACCAATACTTTTTGAAGACAAATAATAACATGTTTTCTTTATAAATAATACAATATGTTTATAAGATTTAAATCAATGCATATTTCAAATTTTCCAAATAATTATATGCATTTAAAATAAAATTTCATTAAATTGAATAAGGATGCATTTCTCAGTTTTTTCATATTTTGAAGCAGTATTTCTTATAAGTTTATAAGAACTATAAAAGAAATTTGAATAACGACTCTTCCAAAGTATAATCTATATAAAATATGTACTCGATCGATTGGATCAAATGTGATTCTTGAAGAATATTATTTTTCTGAATAAGTTTTAGTGTACGTGATGAATTAACTACGAAGAAAATATTTTTTGACTTTCAACCAAAAAAATCAATATATATATATATATTTCAGTAAATAGAAATAATTAGAGTGAATTAATTAACTAATTAAAAAATTTAAACAAAAATTTACGTAGATTTAGTAACGTTTTCAATATCAAAAATGTATTATAATATTTATATATCTCTTGCTACATGCAAAATATGTATAAATTATTATTGCTTACTTTTACAAATAAAAAAAATAAGTTCGGTAACATGATAAACATAAGAAATAATATTGAGGTAGTACATTAAGCAATAAACTTCTATTTATTAAGTATTTACTTCTAAATTAAGTAATTTTTTTTAGAAATAAGTAAACAATATTTTACTTTTAAAAAATAAATAATAAAAATAATGTTTTCAATAAAAATTAAGAATTTAAATTAAATAATATAAATAAAATAAAATATTTATCCGTTCACATCCGAAATGAAAATGCTATAATTTTTCCTATTTTAATTTATAAATACTCAACCTTGTGTTTAACTTCACATTTATTATTACTATTTATTAAACAATAAATGCATATTTTCAGTTGAATATAACTTAAATCAGGCTATAAAAATATATATTTATATACTTTACACAAATATTGACTAAGCAAAATGAATGTAGTAAATGGATCATGTGGTATTAAATTAATATTGTGTCTTTTAAATCAACATAATATTTAAAATATCTTAAGGGTAAAAATCAAGCCACGTAATAATTTAAATGCCAAAAGGCATCAATTGCAATGGTAAGTTTTGATTTTTCTTTGTTAAAATTGTTATACTAGCATATTGAAGGTAAACCAAAGGGCAAAATTACAAACATTCATATATTACAGTATGAAAATCTTGAATGAAGATAAAAACAATTTTGAAATTGATTTAACTTTAAATTTTAAATTCTTTAAAAAAATAAACTATATTATTCTCATTGTAAAATAATAAAAAAAACAAACCATTTAAGCAATACAAATACGTTCATAATATAATACAACATATTCTAGTACAAATTATTTAACAACAATCACATAATTCTCGTAACTAATAATTATTCAGAGTTCATTAAAAATATATTTTTGTGTAATAATGAAAAAAAATGTTTTGCGTTTACACATTTTCGTTTTGTTTAAATAACAATAACGCAATTCAAAACATATAAAGTGTATATAAATATTATAATGCAAGCACACGAAACAATTACATGTATTTTAATTATAAGTTATAATACGTGTTTACGAATATGATTTTATGATAAAGAATGGATTTTATGCAAATGTTTAATGAATGCTTAATATAACTAAATGTAAATTAAAAATTATTGAAGTGTTTCAAAACTTTGCCTGCGAAAAACGACTCGACTACTCTTCCCTGGGGACAACTTATTCAGTTGCGCACTAACTATATTTTTATAAATAACATTTTTTATTTTTTCTTAGCTAAAAAGGTTTCTATTACTTGTTTCGGCTAGTTTTAGAGTTAAACATGATGGTTAATTTTTTGAAAAATATTTAAGGATTTTACAAGTCTTTCTGTCTATTAGTTTACTTAAAAAAAAAAAAAAATGGGTTTAAAAATAACATATTTACTAAATCTTTATTGCATTACTTTTGGTTCAACCTACAAACCTTTATTTTTTATTTATTTTTTTTTAACTTATTTTAATATATTTATATAAAAAATATTACTTCTTAATTTTAAAATTGAATATAGTAATTTATAAGAACCAATAAGCAGCATGAAAATGAAAAAAAAACCGGATGGGCCTCGCTCTGCTGTACAGTTGGGGGTGGAGTGCACCTCGTTTATAGGATATGTCATTATTATAATGGATTTGTTAAATTTAAATGCAATGATGGATATCATTGTATACGAATAACGATTCTGAACGAAGTTAATATGTTTGTCTAGGATATAATACATTGTTATTTATAAATATTGTAAAAAGTATATTTTATTTTGAAACGATAAATATATTTTTCAATTAGGATGGGTTGGCAGTTGCAAACAGCGAAAATTTAAGTTAAACAATCTCCAAAATTTTTTAGTTATGATAAGTTCAACTTATTATAAACCTTGTATTAAATTTTCAAGAGATTTCGGTAAACCAATTAAATTTTATAGATGTTTAAAAACAAAAATTTTACAAAAATCAAAAATTTAAATTGTTTATAAATAAATCAAAATATGTCAAAATACTTTGAAAACTTAACCATGTATAGAGAACGCCAATATAAAGATTTGGTGAATATTTCAAGTTGTTGCGATTTTTAGTTTTTGAGTTAGAGCATTTTAAAAATATGTTATTTGTAAAAACGTGATTTTGAGTAAAATTTCCCGTTTTTTCGTAATTTTGTATCGTTTTTTTCGATTTTTTTAAAAGTATTGAAAAAGTTGAATTTTTGACTAGCCAAAATACCATCTACATTCACTTTCCTTTCAAAAATGTTGCTGTTTAAGCAAATCGATGCATTTTTACTGCCAAAAAGGTGTCGTCAGACAAAAAAAAAAAAATAAATAAATAAAAAAAAAACACACATCATTGTAAAACCAATAGATTCCATCACTCCGTTCAGAATCTAAAATTGTATTTTTTTTTTTTTTTTAGTTTAAGTATAACATTTTTGATTACACATTAAATATAAATAAATTCGCATAAATAATTGCATTTAAAACACGAAAATTGTCACAGTTTTTAGTTTGATAATATTCCATTAATTGGAGTAGAAGACCCATACATAACACATTTACACAAATATAGAATATACTATGTACACATAAAACAATAGTTCTAATATAGCGTACTACGTTGAAAGACTTCTCTGAAATGGGGTCAATAGGATAAATCTATAACATTTCTCTTTTTGTTCAGACAAATATACTGGAAGATCGTGAAGAAACTCAAATTTCACAGGCGCAATATAAATGCTTTACGAGCACTTTTCATTTGATTGCAATTTGATATAAGAAAAAAAAGAGACATCGCATTCAACACTGTGACCAAAATGAAGGTTTTACAGCAATAAAAAATATTAAATTGAAATCTGCTCGGAAAAAAAAGAAGCTAATAATTCATTATTTAAACCGAAAACATTATCATATTTCTTCTTGAATAGTGTTAAATTCTAATTATATATAATAGACTAAAATAAAAAATATAAAAAATATATTTTTTTTAACCAAACCACAAAAAAGTAACATTTTATTCAAGCATTATATTTTATACTCAATCACATAATAATAACATATATTGATCAAATTGTCCAGATAATGAAAATAAATTTAACGTGTGATATTATACAAAGGATATTATTTTTATAAAGAATATTATTATTTGATTACTTTTAATTTTATTTTCACAATAATGCGTTGGTTAAATTAAAAAAGAAAAAAATGTATAGTAATTATTATACTAAATACAATTAATGTAATATAAATGTAGCATCATCGATAATTAAGAATATATATTAACCTTGTTTTAACAATTTATATGACAGCATTTAAAATACAATATAAACTATAATTCAAAATAAAACATGAAACCCTAATAAAATATATTTTTTTTATGGCAAATTATTTTATGGAAACTATATAAAGTATTTATTCAGATTACTATAAAATTGTTTATATTTTATCATTAAAACGTATAAGAAAAAAAAAATTTATAAATGTAACAATTAAGTAAGTAATTTTATTTAAGGTAATTAAGCTTATAATATTTTTCTTTGTGCTGTGAAATATTTTCATTAAAAATTATTAAATAATTAATAAACATAGAAACAAATTAGTAATTAGGTATAATATTCATTAAATTGTGCAAGACATTTTTAAGATGGGTTTAGCTAAAAAATATGTATACCCATATTTAAAATAACTGATTAACAATAAAATTTGTAATCGATAAAAGAGTATAAGGGTGAGAATAACGTAATTTAAAAATTGAAAACTTGCTTTTTTATTTGTTCAAGATATTATCAAAGATTAAAACGTAAAATTAAATAAATTCGTGACATTTAATCGGTAATTTGTCCGAAATGTATGTACTAATTTAAGATACATTTTTTAGGGTAATGAAATTACGACACAGCGAGTTCAAATATCAAAGAGTTAATATTGAAATTTTGTAACCACTCAGATATAACTTTTCAAAAGTGCTTGGAAAATATTTTTTATAGGAACATAACGAATTCACAAAATTAATATCAAACTTATTACAGTATCACATAACTCCCATTGTAATTCACATTTAATTTAAATTTATAGCATCTTTATAAGTTTTGATATGACTAAAATGTATGCGAACCCCATCTGAGGAATCATTTAATAACTCGACAATCTTCTGTCAAACTAACTTTTTCAGACTGGTGTCTCAATCGAACGAATAAACTGATTAAAATTACATACTAATTTTACTGCAATCAAGTAGTAAATCTTGAACAATAACGCAACTTACTAAAATATTTTTATATTAATAATTACTTTGATTTGATACTGTTAAATTAAATATTGAAATATATGGCATTACGTACATGAATTAAAATAAATTTAAATAACGCATCCGTTTAAACCATATTCTAATAAATGATTAAATTATGATCATAGGTATCAGTAATCGAATAAGCATTATATTTTCCTTTATATTTATGACTCATAACTTAGTCGAATTGTTAGACTTATACTGATACAAAAAATATCATAATATTTATATTAGTTACATGTTAATTTTTCTAAACTTATTTCACTAAATATACTTACAAACCAATACGTATAAAAGTTATACGATCTACGTATTATAATATAAATGCATATTCATATAAAAATGAATTTCATGTTCGCGCTGTAAACTTTTTTAGATATTAATCCGGTAATCTGTTTGTTATTCCAATTATCTTTCATTCCGTAAGTTTGGAATATTTAAACGATTTGCAATCAATATAGGTATAATATTACTTACATAAGATATCTTGTCAAATGGGAATGTTCCAGTAATTTTAGTTTTCTTTTGTTAATTTATAATTATTACTGTTTTTGACGATGACATATTTTAATGAAAACAATAAACGCCTTTTACCGAAATGGAATCTGTTATAGTATTTGCAAAACGAATGCGATAAATAGTTCTAAAAGTAAAACATAAATGTAAAGTTCATTTAATTTCTTGGTGTTGTTTTGTTTAAATCTTCACGCGCCGTCAACGCCGTACCCATCGTTATTGCTAATTGCAGTAAACGTAAGTGACATTCCTCCATATTCCGTATTAATGACTAGCAATTAGCGTGTTTCCTTGAGCGAGGGACGAGAATTCTTAAGAACGCTAATAATTCCAATTAAATTTCGCCGATGCTTTCTGTTTTTTTTTTTTTTTTTTTTAAATATTCAAACTTTTTCTCATCGTTTCTGTAGCGTAGGATTCGATGATTTCCGAAACAACTAATTATAGCACAAAGGATTTTTCTGAGTTTTGATAATATTTTCGTATGTACGTTGAATGGTAATAATAATACAAATGCCGGGGTACTATGTCAAAATTTTTGAAGAATTAATATGGCAACAGAGGTGGAATTTTAAATTTTCTGCAAATTTCACTTGACGTTATCGCCACCATTGAATATGTAAAGAAATTTCAAAACAAATAATAACTTTTATAATTTTATGAAAATGTTTCATAGTAAAATGAATACATTTTTTACGATTAATAAAGAACCATTTTTTATTTAAAATTCTTTTAATCAGAGACATAATTCAAATAATTTATATTTTATTATATAAATCAGTGAGAAATTAATTAAAGAAATTTCAAATTTATACAAATTAAATAATAGGTACAATACTAATTTCGAAGTCTTTTATTGTGTTATTTGTACCTATCAATGTCCATTATAACTAATTATCGCTTTCTAATTAGGTTTTGTTAAAATCGTATATATGTATAAATATAAGATAAAATATCCAAATTATTTGCGACGAAAAAAATTTAACTTTAACGTCAAGAAAATTTTAAACAAATTTTAAAATTATAGCGTTCTTTTATAAATGTGAAACATAGGTTATAAATGAGATATAATTGAAAGTGGACCATATGGAGACTTCGCAATCCATTTATCGGACAAATCAAGAATGATGCTGAATTTTTATGCTACAGAGTAATAAAAGGAATGGCGGCTAACCGTGAATAATGGAGGAGAGGAGTTGAAAACCAACCCACTAGTCGAAATATATATATATATATATATATATATATATATTGAATAAAATGAATGCTTAATGAATTATATAAAATAACTATAACTAAAATATATCGCATTGAAAAGTAACTGGTTTGTACAGTAATTATTAAATGCAAAATTAAATATACATATAATTAAATTGGTATAATTAAAAATATATATTCTTATAAACGAAAATTGATAAAAATTGTAATTTATTAAAATGTCGTATTTAAACTGAAAATATCAACTAAATATAAGTAATTATAAAAAAAAAAAAATTAAACCATGAATATATCATAACTTATAAATTTTAAATGTAAAAACCATACAATTTATGTAGTTATATTAAAATTTCTAAGGATAAAATATCTTCTTTGACTTTAAATGTCTACAGTCATAGGCAAATTTCAAGAACGTCATGTAAATTGTATACATCACATTTTGTCATTTCTAATAATTTTATTTATACATATTATAATTATTATTAAAGCGTTCGTAATATGTTTATTTGTGTCAAAATCCACATAATATTATATTAAAAATATTATTGAAAATAAATTTATAATTTATATTATAATTTAATGAGAGTAATTTTAGTAAAATTTTACTATTTTACTTTTTATTAAAAGTAATTAATAAGACGGCGACATGAGTATGCAATAATGATACATATCTGCTATAATTACCAAATTGATGTAAACATATGGTAAAGGAATCATTTTATGTTATAATATACGATTATATAATAATTCGTTGATTGTTGGTATTCTAAATATTTGAAATTTTGTACAGTGGTAAATTAATATAATATGTAAAGTCGAAACAAATGATAATGAAGTTAAACCATAATATTTTATTTTATAAAATTGTCAAAAACACAATTTATTTTTCATTCAAAATCGATTTCCAGGTGAAATGTCAAATAATATAAAGACAGGATGTCAGCATTTGTCATTATTTTCACTTGCATAATATTAAAAATATTTAAACATATATATATTTAATATTATGAGTTCATCGAGGATTGTTGTTGCAATTTATTTAAAAAAAAAAAAATAAATGTATTTTTATATATAATTTACAATTTAACATAAATAAATTTATTGTTAAAAAATTAAAATTATATATTCATTCAAAATTAAAGAAAACATAGCATTGTTATCATATAAATTCTATATTAATTAGCAATTGTTATCTTTTCTTTCAGTTATCGAGGTACAAATATCAATGGTGGTGTGCAAAGTGAACATAATGTAAAATACTATTTTTTTAAATTACGGTCATTTACAATACGATATACTGGTAAAAATACATAAATGTATTGCATTGAATTAAATTAATTTTTGTAAATCTTATAGGCCATCGTAGTCAACATTAATTTCTGAATCATAGACACCAACCCAATATACTAACGATAAGTTAGTTATTTTTTAAACATTCAAAATATATACTTGAATTACTCGAAAGATATGGAAAAATTAAGTTTGCAGGGTCAACTTTTAATGTAATATAATCATGGTTATACTTAACTTATTACGTAAACGAATAAACAATGTAATTTCAATGGAAAAGGCCCGGATTCGAAATAATCTTACTAAATATAATAAGTAAACCCTATTAACAATCTTTTATAATATAGAGCCAAGAAATACCATTCTTAGTGTAAAACCCTTTTTAACTCCTTTAAGGGTTGATTTTTTGAACAACCTTTCTTAACGGACCTCTACATAATAAATTAAAACTACAGACCAAATTTCATACTCGTAGCTTCAGCAGTTTTGACAAGGCGATGATAAACCAATCAGTCAGAATATGATATTATATATATATATATATATGCGTATAACTCGTATAAATGAAAAAATATTTAAATACTTTTTTTTTTTTTTATTAAAATAGAAAAAATTTTATATTTTTAGTAACTGTGAAAAAGTTTTCTTCTGGTGAAAACTTTTTATAGAAATGTAATATTGAAATGTTAGTCCTGGTCTTATAACTGAACAACTGTTTATTTTCACACACATCACTGACTAAATATTTTAAACTAAAAGAAATATTAAATAAAAGTGATTCAATAATGTTGGGATAAATTGTTTTAAATATGAAATATCAAAAAATCTAATTTATGTAAAAAATAAAAAGTTGAATTGTAGGTCAATAGTTTGTTTTTCGTTTCTATATATATATATATATATATTGATGGATACTTGTAAAGTATCTTTGAATCATAATTCAAAATTAACGAATTCTTACAAATAAAAACTTAATTTTAAAATATGATTATATAAATTTTATTTAATCATATTTAAAAATTATTTTATTTTATTCTTGAAAACTTATATTAAAATTAAATCATTTTGACAGGATGGAATTTTTTACAATCCATTGGTTATCATATATGTCAAAAAATATAAGCTTTTGGTTTTAATTTAAACATATAGATTTTTTTTTATTTAAAATTATATCCAATCAAAATTTTTGATGGACAGTAAATATAATTTTACATGACATTGATGGGATTAGTTGAAACAGTCATGGATTTCTATGCGATTAAATAGAATTAACGACGACAAAACGAATGAAACAATTCTCAAGTTTACTATATAAATTTGTAAAAAATGGCCAAGTAAAAATATATTACTTTATACATACTTAATTACTTAATTACTAAGTACCAAATAAAACTAAGTACTGAACTGAAGTACTTTTTCATATTTTATTATCAGTAAGAAAGTTATAATCAATGGTCAAATTATGCTATATTTTAAACGCTTTAATTATTTTTTTTCTATTTCCATCAAATAAAAAAGAGATATATGTTTATTCATAATTATAATATTTTATAACATAATTTAATAGCTTTCAAATTAAAAATCAGTGTTAAGAAGAATAAAATTGCTTACACACACTCATTGAACAAAAAAAACAAGTTATACTTACTTATGAAAGCAGGCGCTTTATCAAATAAAAATTTATTTTGTAAAAATATATCATATAATCAACAATATAAATAATTAATGAAATATATAGGTGGCTGGCAATTAAATTGTATATTTAAAGTAGTATTTATTCAAAAATTATAAAACAAACATATAATTTCAAATATAAAATAATATTATCGGTATATTATTATGGTATATTCTGTATAATTATACATTTTGTTGAATATAATTAACAATAAAAATAAATAAATAATCAATTAGGTTAAATAACCTGAAGTTATATGACTGATTAAATTACAAGTATATGTAAATTTATAAAATATCCAATAAATTAATCACAAGACATTTATTTTTTTTAAAGAAATTCAAACAATCAAACTAATCGAATATTTTAAAATATATTGCAAGTATTTCTTTTTTTTTAATTTCATAATTCATATTATGTATTTAAATTAATACATTTTTAAATTAGGTAGCTACTGCACAATATTAACTTTCTATGTTTTAGGATAACCAGAAAAATAGATATATTTAAAACAAAATATTTAACACTGCAAGACCAATAAATTCCTCGAAACTCTCATGATCTGAAATATAAAGGTTTGTTGAAGTTTCTTTACCCATGTTCCAAGAAATCCTATATAGTCCTATATAGGTTTGTAGTTAGCTACTCGTAGGTCTACGAAAACAAGTTTTGTATTTACCTTCAAATGATAGTAGATAGTTACTCGTAGGTCTACGAAAACGAGTTTTGTATTTACCTTTAAATGATACAGTTATATAAAGTATTCCATTAACCACACTAAATCCTGTAATTTATTCTCGTGACATTATGATGCTTCTTAAATCTACATAAAAATATTAAAAACAATATAAATGAAGATTTTTATCGAAATAGTGAAGGGATCTATTGCTAAACTTGACATATTATAAAGGACTTTATATCCCAGAATAGGTTATGAACAGCTAACGAATTTATTATTAACTACTACAGATTCAATGTTCCACTTATTATCGTAGAAGTCATTGATATAACTTTATATAATTATTAAAAAATTTAAAATATAATATATTTTTGAGATAATATAATTTATGGTTAAATCAAGTCTTACATAAAATTAAACTTCGAATGTTTGATTCTGTGAATCAATAAGATGATTCCTGGTAACGACAAATACTTTTTATAAGCTTTGAAATTATACAACGAAAGTTTATATTTATTTCATTTTTTTTTTTTTTTTCGTAAATAGTATATGTTATTGTGTAACGTCAGAGTTGTCTTACGTTAGTTGTTGAATGGTACACGTTATACCTCTACTACGTTTATGTTTCCACATCAAATCACCGAAAGAGCTGTTTGTTAACTGTTTTGTCATTTCTATTAGAAATTGGACCTTTTCAACTTTCCGTAACCAAGTCAATATTGTCCTAGTTACGAAAATTTAAAAATTATCATTTGCACAATATTTCTCTCCATACGTTAAGTTAAATTTACTAACAGTTTATTTGGTATATGGTTTAAAAATGAAACTATATGATAGATACATTCAATTCCGGTGTAGATATAGAGAATGATTTTTGTACCTTCTGTAAATATTATTTTTAGTTCTTCATTATTCAGTAAATTATCATTATTAAATTTAAATAATTATTAATATGTTTAAAAAAAAAAAAAATATTAGTAACAATATTTTTGGAATCAAATATTGATTAATTAATTAAAATGTTATTTGATGTATATCTATACATGATTTGAACTAAGTCTTATGATTTTAGAAGTGAGTAAAATATCAAATCTTAAAGTTTTTGAATTAAAATTAAAGTTTAGATATATATCAAAAAAAATTACTTAAATGTCATTGTAGCAAAAAAGAGCAATTTGTAGACTTCTTTAGATAAATGATTACATAAGAATTAAAAATTATAATTTAAAGTTTTTTTTTTTAACTTTCCGAGACAAAATTCTTCTACATTTTAAAAAAAATATAATAAATAAATAAATAAATAAAAATATAAAATTAAACTTAGTGGAAATAAAAATCAAAAATTGCAACTGCAATTATTTATAAAGAAAGATGAGTTATCCATATAATCAAATTTCATATACGTACATCAATTATATGTTAATTATTTATAATGTATTTGAAAAAAAACATTTGTTTATATAAAAAAATTTTTAAATTATTTTAAGGGTTCTGTACTAAGATATTTGGTATCAATATTTAATTAATTAATGTCAGTCTATATATGTAAAATTGTATACGTTGTAGTTCGTGCAACATTTAATTTAAATTTTTTTTTTGCTTTGAGCTTTTGTTAATATTTAAGTAGACCAAAATTAGAAAATATATTTTATTCAATTATTAATTTTATAATTTAAAATGTAATATATTTTATATTTATTATATTTTTCATGTAATAATATAGTTAAATGTTTTTTTTTATTTGTATACTGTGTTATTCTAATAACTCATAAATCATAACTACTCGTAATAAGTTATGTAAGTCATAACAATATTATAATAATATTTGGCATATTAAACTATATTACGACGATATACATGATACCCATGAGAATTTATATTATCATAGGTGAAATTGAAATTAATTAATTCTCATGGGATATTAAGTACAGATAAAATAATTAAACATAATTCAAAACATTGTTTGAGTGAAATGTTAAATCTATTTCACTGAAACCAAATAAAAATGTACAATATATATTATTTGTAACACACGCCAACACATTATATAAATATGAAATGTGGATACCTTTATAATAATAATATTTATATGGAAATTTATTATGAAAACATCACTTTAGATACGAACACAATACTGTCTATAATATATATATATTCACTATGTATTTTTAGTTTTTTAATTCAACTAATAATATATGATTTAAAAATACAAGTATTTAATTGTTGCGTAGGAATAACTAGTTTGAATAAAATATTTTTTTTATTATTTTTTTGCCATTTTAAACGATGAAATAACGATACAATATTTTTATATATCCTATCGTGGATACATCTGTTTCGACTATAAACTCACTGTTTTAATGACTTAATTTTTAATCGATAAGGTCCTTGATACATTTTCGAGTAGAAATCTAATATATAATATTAAAATTAATCAAATTAAATAATATGGAAGATTGAATACATGTTAATATATTAAATGTTTTTGAAAATAATTATCTTTTCCGAAATTTTCGGATTAAATCGCTATATATTCTAAAGCACTTAAAATTCGAGTTTCATTATTATTACTATAAATATATACGAGATATTTTTTAACATAATGTCGTTCACTGAATAGTTGGTTATTAATGAAAAATATTATCCTTGTTATTATTTTTTTCTAAAACCTACGGTATTTTTAAGAGAAACCCAGTATTACATCAAAGCCCCATTACTTATGAAAATTAAAAATACCTCGGGAAATAATTTAACTTAAACGTTCATATTTATATTGTTATCTTTGAGAAAATATTATGATACGTACAATACCCGAAAATATATCAATTTACTAGATTCTGACGTGGGTGCTGATAAGAATGTCGGTAAAAAACGGCCCTGTGAAAAAATACGTCCACGAAACATGTACTAGAATTCTATATATTAGAAACGTTTGTATAACTGCTTATTACGTAGACCAAACGAATGCAACACATCAACTTTATGATATATTCATCAACACGTGTACGGTTACTATCCGATCTTTCATCTTTTATTCCTGGATAACCATTCGTTTCCGGTGGATATCGACATTTCAGCAAAACATATTCTGCTCACGAGTCATTTTATACGACACTTGCATGAGCAGTTGCATTGTTGGGGAAATATTGAATAAAATCATCAAACAACTTCGCATAAACCTATCGTATGACCCGTCAAATCTTAACGGTTTCGAACGTCTCAAACATCAACATAATTTTATTCGTTTCGTTTTTCAAACGAAAGCGCGAGGAATACACTATCAACGTTTAAGTGTACTTATTTTCTAAGCAAAACAGAACTGCCTGATAAATAATTGAAGACATATCAAATGTTTATACTTGATAAAATCAATTATCATCATCATCATAACTGGCTTATATAACTCTATTAGAGTTTTTGCCGCCAACACTATGTCCCTCCATTTCTCTCGATCTTGTATAATTTCCTTCCATTCTTTAACTCCCACAGTTTTTAGATCCTCTTCTATTATGTCAAGCCATCTCTTCCTTGGTCTGCCTCGAGGTCTCTTCCCTTCTGGTTGCCATTCTATCACTGCCCTTATGGTTTCTTCTTCGCTTCTCCTCATTATGTGCCCAAACCACTGTAACCTTTGTCCCTTTAAAATCAATTATAATTGAGAATATAATCACTTCCATTTAATGACTTCAATAGACAAATCCTAATGGTTTGAGTACATTTATTAATTATACCATATTTAAGCGTAGACATATTTTGATCATGTCAAAAACCCACTAGATTATTTGGTGAATCATATTCTTACAGCATTATATATCTAATATAATCAACTTATGTTCATTGTCGTCAGTAAAAAACATTATATCCATGTGAATGATTATGAATTAAACTTTTCTAATTGAGTACAGTTTAGAGTTTATATCTGCGTTATCTTATATTTATTCAAACCCTTACAAAAATGTGTGGATTGTACATCTCGTAAATTTCTTTATTCATTTTTTAAAATACGAATTATAAAATTAAATTTAAGGTTTATCCGGTTTGAAGTATAGTATTCGAATGAAATGCATTCTTTGCCGGGCACCAAATTCCCTTAGGAACAGTCCGCCCGTCCGTTATTCAAAACTAAATACTAATAATTTCCTGTACTTAAGGTAGAAGAAATATAATTTGGAAGCTACCAGTTTTCTAATTAATACAAAGTAGGTAGATATTATATTTTGTACTAAAGGGATGTTCCTCTCTAATGCGCAAATCATTGCAAACAATTTCCCTGGAGAATCCATCAATGTAAGATTTTATTACATTATTATCTAACGTGATCTGAAAATAATATCATCGTTGAACAAAAGCTAAACGTCTTAAAAAAACCAACAACCATTGTCTTATAGAGAAAATTTTTTTTTTTAGATACTTTGGTTTTCTTCAAAAATGTTATGGTAATAAAATAGCTATTACAGTGTTAGTTATATTTTAAATTTTTAATTCGTAAACTGTTACTATCATGTAATAGTTTTCTAAACCAATAACGTCGCCAGTGAAATGAGTTTTATGATTATCAAAAACAAAACTAAAAATAATATTTATTAATTAGAATAAAAGTGATTTCTTCATCTGAACAATTTTATTCACATTACACAGTTTATTATAAAACCATGGGAACATTTAAGCTATAACAATTGCGATAACAATTTTCCAAAAAAAATTAATTTTTTATAGTCAGTCCAAACAATAATATTGTTAATAATAATAATAATAATAATAATAATAATAATTATAATAATAATAATAATAATAACAATAATAATGTATTAAATTCAATTTTTTTTTTTTTTTATATAACTTACCAAATACCACTGTTCAGCAAATAATGGATCAGGAAAACGTAACGTTGGTTTTGAAATTTCATGTTTTGTAACATTTCGTGCGGGTGAAAAATCTCGTTTAAATCTTTTGAGCTCGTACTGCTGTTGCGACCATATAATCTAAAAAAAAATTAATTATTATTTGTATTAACAATTAAATTAACATAATATATTTAAATATGAATTATCTTATTACAATTAGTTTATAAGTATTCTAGTTTATAATAATTTATAATATTGTTACCGTATTTGTTTATGAATAGTTGGATTTTTCTAATGATTACATCATTAATAAAATAATCAAAAATTATTATAACATAATTATCATATAAACCATTTTTGTCAATATATGTGATTAAATTTTCACAAAAATAACTATTGATTAACAAAAAAATAATAAGATATATGATGTACTAAAAATTAAAACAATGAAAATCTTAAGAAGTTTTAAAGCATATCCTCAACCCATTACACTCAAAAGTGGGTATTAAAAACTTAATAAATAATTTAAGTTCTTAAATACCGGATAACTTGTTGTAAATATAACCGAATACTTATAAATACAAAATTTGAATAATTCTATGTAAAACTATTTAAATATATGACATGTAAGAATTATTTACACTAAACAATAGAATAAACTCAATATACACAAATACAATAAACACTTTTCCAACAATATAATGTAAAACCGTATTTGAACTTTACTCCTTTTTGTTTTCCATCGATTTTTTTTTTTTTTTTTTATTCGTTACTTTATGTATTAATATTGTTTTTATCGCGTCGAAAAATTGTGAAAATGCATATGTTGAGGCTTGATAATGGCAGCGGGAAAACTACGGCCACCTTGTTGTCGTTACACAGTCATCTACTATTTCGGTGCACCGCTCAATTAACGTATACGCACGCTCGCACCCGCGGACTATAAGTGAATTAAAATATCTGTTTATCGTATTGACGTTATCGGTGTAATATGAATGATGTAACCGAAAAAGCCCATGAGGGTGTGTATAATTTTAATTACTCGTGTGCGATTTCTTCTTTGTTTTGTGAAAACCACCGTCCGAGAACGTTAAGAGTGTTTTTATAAAATAGCTTTTTTTTTTTGTTACGCCTAATCTACGCCTTGTTACTAAATATTATTATTATATATTCTGTCCATGCTAATCGCCACATTTTTTATGATTCATGACGCTCTAAAACCGTGGTGGTAAACGGTCATCGTCGTTTTAAAAAAAAATTGTTTTTGTGATTTATACTGCTTATTCTGTGTGTGCGAAACGCATATCTATTGTATTATTATTACTACGTCTGTGCACTAATTTCCACAGTTAATTTATTATTGTTCTCGCATTACTAATATTGCTCAAATAGCCAGTTGTTTTATTATTATTATTATTGACGTGTACGCAAATCATCACGATCAATATTGTATTAGTATTTTTAGTATTCCGTGTGCCAAACGCCACGATTAATTGTTATTTATATTAAATTTAATTATATAGGTACAGATGCGCAGCTGGACGGTTTTCACACTGACAGTAATTGTGAACTTTATTTTTATATTTATTTTATTCATTTATCATTGGACCAACGGACCATTTGTTATTATTTATACTAACACAGAGCCAAAGGGGCTATATATTTTATATTTTATTATTTTGACTGTGCCGCTGTAAACTATTCCTGTGCATATTTAAATTGTTATTTGTTAAACAGCAATACGGCAATTTACTTACCATTTCTTTTAGTTATTATTTAGTTAAATTATTCTATACTGCTGTGATTTATTTATGCTGTGTTTTTGTTTTTACGTACAACAACATAATGACTATTGTATAAAAGTGTGTACCATTATTAGTTTACCATTTTCTAGTAGTTTTTAAGTACCTACACACAAGTACACATGACAAATATACATACGTTTACACACAGTGCCACCACATGGTTCATTAATACATGCGTGGTAAACCCAACCACTATAAGTTATGTTGTTACATTACTATGACGAAAAGTGCTGCCTCCCATTCTTAAATCGTTTAACGAGGCGATTGCACAAATTTCTGATTTAGCAGTGTTGACGAATAAAAAAGAAAAATTTAAATGTGTTAATCATGTAAATCATATTATATTGATAGCGTGAAAATCTAATTTAAACTTATTGTGCAATAATAATACACATGTATTTGGTAATGACACATTTAATTAGAGACTTTCTTATTTTAATCAAATGTATGTTAAATATGCTTACAAAAATGGTTTCTTAAACCAATAGTTATTGCATATCTACACTAAAAATTATTTGGTTGCTACGATGCAATTTGAATTTTTATTCGTGAATGAAATTAAATAACGATTTAAGCCAACATCAATCCGTCTAGGTTTTTGAATTTCCATACACCAAGCTTTCAAAAACGTATTTAATAGTAATAAAATAAAAGCCTTTATATTTTACTTAGGTCAATCTTGGTATTGGAAGATAAATTATTTTCTAGATATAAAACAGTTATACAACGATCAGTCATCTGATTTATCCAAATGATTAACAATGTTCTTTGGATTACCATTTTTTACCGTCGGATGAAGTTGAAGATGCTTTTTTTGATATTCAAAATCTAAAATACGACTTTAATTCAAAATATTTATCAGAATTCTCAGACTATATATTATATAATTTTATTATTAACGGGTGTAAATGTTCATCATAATTTTGGGCTGAATCTTCTCATGAAGCACCACAAACTACAAATTGTGCCGAATCTTTTTCAGTGTTATGTAAATTCGTAATGTTATTCACCTATCACCAATGTCATTGAAAATTGAAAATTAATTCAAATGGAAACTTATTTAAAAATAAAGGAAGTGAATACAAGCACAGTAAGACCTAACAGAAATGAAGAGAAGCAATGTGTAGAATTCGCATATACAACTTGAACCGAATACGAAATAAAACCACAATAATAGTAACCATACAATAGTATTTTTAAAAAAAAAAATGCGTATAGTGTAATTTAGAGAAATTTATTTATAATAAAATATCAATATAAATTCATATTTTTATAGTTAAAATTATAAATATATAAAAATTTTAACAATATTTGTTATTTGAGCTAAAATCGACAGTAAAGTATCTTATCTTCCAGTCTCATATGTCCACTATCCTCGGGGCGTAAATGGGCTGTACCCCAATTTACAATTTTTCCGGTCCGTAGTGCACGAGACAACAAGCAAATAGTCGGTGTCCGAAAACGCGTATATTATTTATTTACTTGGCCCAAAAAACGTAGATAAAACACAGAAACAAATTTAACTTAATATCTAAATGAAGTTAAATAATGGTCAAGAGAATAATTTACAGAAAAATGTTATTAATTTAAGAATTGTCTATGATTTAATGATTATTATTGTTGTAAACATTTTTGTTTAAAAA
This sequence comes from Sipha maydis, assembly GCA_034509805.1. NCBI lineage: Eukaryota > Metazoa > Arthropoda > Insecta > Hemiptera > Aphididae > Sipha > Sipha maydis. The sequence goes on from JASXSY010000427.1 coordinate 103,773, forward strand.
TAATCAACTGGGTGTGTAAAATTTACAATTTAATGTTCGTCCGAATAAATATTTTATACTAATGGCATAATAAAACATTACATTTTTATCGGATCACTGGTTCTTAAAACAAACGTTGATATAAAAGTTTATCAAACTCCACTCGTAATAAAGACATAAATTGTAACTAATAACAAATTTCATGTTTAGTATGTACGCAAACTAATCTACTATGGGGACCAACTAAAAATGGCAATCCATATAATATGCAAACATATTATTCATGTATTTATATAATCATTTTAATAATTAAATTGTGCGTTATTATGATTCACAAATAAATTATTATATTTCGTAGATGTGAGAGACATGCAATTAAAAACAAATTTTACCATCGTATTAAAAACTGTATCTTTGTATCTTGTCACCAATAAAATATAAAAATAATATGCTTTTGAAATATGAATAACAATTTTTTTTTTCTACAGGAACTCAGTCATACCATTGATACTAAATAATACATATATAGTCTACATACATAGTGTAAAAGTAAGACGAACTATATTCTTCAAAGCAATTTGGAGTAAAACAAGCATGGCATTAATGTGTTCTACAAACGTATCCATCAAATAAATGTGATCGAATAAAGCTTATAATAATTGCAATTTAACAAGTTTAATCATTGATAATGTTTTATGAAGCACAGTTAAAACTAGAATTACGTTGATTATCATGAAAGACATGTTATGTGAAGATGACGGTTTATAAATGTTTTTTTTTAAAAAAAATCGGATAGACGAGATGTCTTTAATGTTTTCGCTGTCTACTCCATGATTCAATTTAATTTGAATCGTTTACTGTGTACTAGTGACGGTATAGGATGGCCATATATCATATAAAGTTGACATGGTCCCACGTGGATGACATTTAGGTGTTATGGGTGTAAAAATATATGCCGACGGTACAGGTTTTTAACACGCGGCCCTATAAGCGCAGTGACTGTAGGCCACTGTAGCTTTTCGTTTCACTCGTTATTTTACACCTATTTAATGGAGAGAATCCACGTTGCACGGCTGAGAAAAGATAACTCATCACGTTACAGTCATACCTTTATTTAACGAGATATCTATAATATCATTGATTCTTGTACACGCATGGCCAAATCAAAAACGAACACGTGAAAAAACAATTTTTTTTCTATTTTCGTATTCATGAAAATAAGTAAAAACTAGTATACGATTCAACTAGTTCTGGTGATCTGATTTAAATTTTCAAAATGTTATATTGTTATATCTTAAATTGTTTTCTAGGTTTTGTCGGAAATGAGTTTTTGATTTCAGTCCAAATTGTTAAATTATTTCCATTTAACATGTTTACATTTCAAGAAAATGAATACACGCATTTATCGAGAAAAAAATATTCGAATTTTTTAAATTTTTTTATAACATTGCAAAAACGTTACATAATTTAATATTTCTTCATAAACTAAAATCGGACAATCAAAATTAAGTGAGTTTTATCCCATTCTATTGGTATAAACACACAAAAAATGTAATTTGTGCCAATCCCTTTGAATAGATAAAATTAAAGTTCAATGAGAGTTAATAATAATAAATGTCTAACTTCTCACCGTCTGAAGCAGGATAATGATGTTCATTAGTTTATTGTCAACCTTTAAAATAGCGTTTGACTTTGAATCGTTTTACCACTAACCAGAGAATTTACACAGCTATTATATAACCTACATGCATGAAGAAACTGCGAGTACAGTGAAACAGACCGGTTGTTGAGATTACTAATTATATAATACTTTGTATATGACTAATTTAGGATGATATTCTCAGATTTATTATTAAAAAACATATTAATTTCGTGATCATTTTTACCGATGATATATTCATATATTGCTCGATAGATAAAACAAATCAAATGATATGTTAAAATAAACATCTGCATTTTTCTGAATGTTAATACACATTTATGTGTAATTTAATGTTAAATTTAATGAAAAACAAGAATTTTAACTTTACAAGAAATATTCCATTACGGTTTATACATTTTTGAATTTAATACTATATATTTTATTTACTATGATTTTTTTCTATTTACATAACACTGTATTTATAGGCTTAATTACCGTATTACGATAAATAATTATTTAATTATAATAAATATAATTCATATATAATTCATTATAATAATAATGAATGAATAATAATATAATAATAATTATGAATAATAATTATAATAATAATGAATATAATTCATTATAGTGAATAAAATTACCGGTGGTACCAATGTTTAAATCAATTTTATATTAATTTTCATAAATAACCATCAATTTTCGTATATCGTAGTTTTGAGTTAATGCCAGTTAACTGAATGCAAATGATCATAAATCTTAAAATCGACCGACATTAGTTCAATGTGATCGTTGAGATTTAAAATCACGTACTTAAATATTTCTACAGATAAAGAATAAACATACATAACAGGCATTTGTCATCATTATACTGAGTTTATGAAATGAATAATTTATTCAATAACAACATATTAAGATGTTAATTTCACTTAGCTAAAACCGTTCTACATTTGTTTCTATTCAAATTCATAAGCTGACAATATATAACGTTCGGTTTAATGTAGTTGTATGCAAATTAAATTACTTTAAGTTAGTATTATCTGAGAGTAAAAATTAAATATATGCTGACCGGAATCAAATTGTATAACACTATAGCAGAATGATTAAAATCTACTTACCAAATAGGGAATCAATAAATAAAAATTAGTGTCTTACAGTTAAATAATAATGAAATAAAATTAAAAAAATGTGTTTTTCATAACTTTAACATCTCTGATTTTTTCATATTTTTAGTTCAATGTTTGAAATTCCGCAAATAATATTTCTGGTTGGTTCATGATGAAGTTAATAATGTGTTTAATATTATTTCGTAAACTAACATACTCTGCGTTGTGAAATACATTAAAACAGCTCTCGGGGCTGACTATCAAAACATCAATAAGTCACGTCAAACATTGTGAAAAGTTTGCTGATGAAGTAGTTAGGAAAATATCTGTAGGTGAAAGTAAATCAATCATTTTATTTATTATTGAATTATGAAACGGCTAAAAGAATAAGATTGGTTATAGCATATTTGTTTTCTCTGTAAGTCCCTTTGAAAACTTTCAAAATATCATTTAAGTCCTGAATGAATGTATGATTAAAGTCAGTTAAAATTAAATATTTCAGTATTTCCATTAATAGGTTTCAGATCATTTTATACATTTGAACGATTTTTCATTATTGTTCTGGCTTTACTAATTAGATTAACCAAAACACATTTATTTTTACTTTTTATGAACTTAATATTATAATACATTTTTTACTTATCGTAAAGTACTTGATAGCAATGATTTAATTTAAAACGACATTATCGAAACTTTGGGGGTAAAAACCTAAATTTATTCTCATTATATATTTGGTAACTGTTATTCGGTATTAAAATCAATAAGTAAGAATTGTTTTATCTACATACTATAAATTGAAACAGAATTAATATTCAAAATAGTTATACTTAATTAATGACTGAAATATAGATTATTATTATTTGTTAGATTTTTTGTCACCATTGCTGACGACAAAAAATGAAGAAAACATGAAAATATTCGTTGATACTAATTTTAGTTTTTAAAAATTATTAACGTATCCTTAAGCTTATTGACATTGTAAATTTTTTAATCTTATCTTATAAAACTTTAATGTATAAATATTTATAATATTAATTAAAATTTATATATTAAGCGTGGATTAGGTATATTCAACCTTGAAAAATTCTCTTTATGGTATTTGGTTTAATATCGGTGAAAAATATAACTACCCAAAAAAACAATTAGTATAGGGAAACGACTAAACATATGACAGTCGAAAAATAATTTAAGCTTGCAAAAGTTATAAAATATAAAATATAAAATCATTTTGTGTATTTTTCTTAAAATATATTTTATACTTTTTTTTTTTTGATAAAAAACTGAAATATCTATCATCGAAGTTCATAAGAACTAGCAATATTTTATTCTTATAACGTTCTTAAAATAATAATTTATCAATAAGTATAATACATTTTCAATAAGTCAACTCTAACCATTTATAAATCAAATTAACACTCTTTAATTTCAAACGTATACGATTTCTGTTGAAATAAATTCCTCGTGACGTTGTGTTATGACTTCGATACGCGTCTTCGTTTTCATAACTAAGAAGAAAACTTCATATTGACCATTAGATAATAACCAACCAATTTCTCGTTTTGTTTATCAATACATAGGTAATTCGTGTTACATTTACCCAATTGAAGTGAAATGACTAAACATTTATTGCAATTTATTGTACTTAAATACAGCTAAAAAAAATATAATACTTGACTGTCTTATTTTCGTTCTGTTTACCAACATGCGTAAATAGTAATAGAATATTATTCATACATCAATTATAATTATGATAATTTTGTAAGCATTGTTTTTAATACGTTTCATTTACAAATAGCGATTTATGAGTAAATATTTCCTCTGGAACTTTGAAAGCTGCTTTTGTTTCGGACAATATTAGCACGCACGGTCAAAAACACGCTGCGTACGCAACCAAGTATGGTATAATATTTTATATGGCCAGGGAAAGGTTAGAATTAGGTCACTCGTTTCCCGAGAGCAAAAAAATGTTAATGACAGCTTTTTGAATTTATTTTTGTTTTCAACAAACACGATATTACCTATTTCAAACCGTTAATTAACGATGGAACGTCGAACAAAAAGTGTTCTGAAAATCCCAAGGAATATATTCTGTTTGTTTTAAAATTTTAAACATCGCAATAACTGTATCCATAAAAATAAAAAAATTCTTACAGCAAATGTAGAATATTCCATTTTTAATATTTTAAAACTATGCCTTATATATACTATGTATTTTCACATGTATATCTTGAAATTCATTTCAACTGCTCGAATGCAAAATTACAGACAAATGAGGTACATAATTAATGAATAATATAGAAACATGTGGTGTTTGTCCTAAAACACTTTTTTTTTTTTTAAATCAGTACAATGTATCAATGTCAACTTTTTGCGGTAGGTACGTCAAATGAATATCACATGTATTTATATCATACCTGTACATTATACATAATACATTGTCAGTTGAAATGTACAAAATGAATAAAATATAAAAAAAAAAATGTATGACTCCAATCCAGTCCCAATTTTCATTTTTTAAATCTTTAATAATTGTTTGTGTTTATTCAGAGCAGTTAAATCGTTTTAAAAATAAAAGTAAAAAAATTACAAATAACTAGGTTAGGTTAAGTTAGGTACCCATTGTTAAAATATTAACGATTATTATCATATTGTAAGAGTAATAAAAGAATGAATAACGCGAAAAAAAGGACCTGAAATATTACTATTATCCAATCGTACTAAATATGAAGTGAAACGTAAAAAAACCACATAAATAAATTTTGTTGAATTATTAATCGAATAAAAAAGAATGAAGATTACATATTCGACCTAATTCTTTTGAAGATTTATTTAGCAATAAAGATACCACTTCTAAATCCAGTTACTAGCTATTGAATAATTCATTTAAAGCAACCGAAGATTCATTAAATTGTTTTAAATAACAGTAATATAATGGAAGAATACGAACCCTGTCAATCTGATATTCGATTCAATTGAAATGCATTAATTTCTTCTTTAAATCAAATAAATAAAAGTAACAACTTGTCGAAACGTCTTTTATTGCTCTCCGGCTGACAAAAAAAAAAATAAGTCTAATACATCGTTGTACAATGAAAATCATTTATTCATTTATTTAACTTAAAAACAACGTATAATACATTATTCGCGCTTATAAACCAATTTTACGGTAACTGATCGTTACGATGATATTTATCCGATCTAACGGATCACAAATTACCCATGCGTCAAACAAAACTTCCTTGAATATCTATGTCTGTTTTGTATTTAATTTAGTTGTAAATTAAATGTGAATTTTGAAAAAAACACTGAAATATGAATGTGATTTTCAAATTGAATAAATAAATGTTAGGTTTTAATCTGTTAATTAAATTGCAATAATTTTACTTAGAAGTCATAATATATGTAAATAATTTTTATAAATATAAACATAGCTAATTTATTCTTCTTGGCGATTTCAACTTTAAAATACAAATCACTGTAGTATTAATAATATAATTAAATTAAAAAAATGCAAATAAAAAATACTAAAATAAATAAATAAATAAATATAGAGAGGGTGAAACAGAAACCTTCTGTAGTAGGTACCTCTGTTAATGCTGTGCCGTCACAAATAACTCTGCCCACACTGGTGTTAAAATTCTAATAAATAACTGACTTTTATCATCAAATAAAATGGATTTCGTGATTTAAAATTTAAATTGTTGTTATAACTACATATTAGTTTATTAGTATTGTAATGTTATTAATTACTATTTACGTGGAAGTACCTCCCCAGAGAGGTTTCTTTTCTCAGTTTTTTTTTTGTTTATAAATCATTTATTATTATTATCACATAGGACTACTGTTTTTGTTAAAACAGAAAACATAATATAGAATTTTAAAAAAAAATAAAAATTAAAATTATAGTTATTTGCTGAGCTGTAGGCAAAAAATAATTAATTATTTAATCGTCATTCAATCGTAAGATTTATTTTTAGACAATTATTTGTTATTATTTCTTGCTCTACACATTTGAACCTTATTTCAAGTTAAGTATATATTTCATAAAAACATATAACAAAGTATTTTTTTTTTTTTTATGCTATAAAGGTGATTATGAACTGTTTCAGGTCTATTATATGACCCAAAATATAGAAAATAATAATATTAATTAATGCATTATTTACAAATGTAATATAAATTCAAAATAAATAAAAATGTATGCGATCGGAGAATCGTAGGTACTCGTATATAGAATCTCAATTCCACTAAATGTTGTACACGTTAATGAATTTAGTTTATTTGTTTCAAACATAACGTTAAACGTATGTCACAAATGTCACAAATGTGATTGTGATTTATGATATACATTGTTTTTGTATTAACAAAAAAAGTCTCTCGTGAATTACGGCGATGCTATTACCGTAATTGAAATTACTTAACGATATGACCATATTTAATATGTATTTATAAATTTACCAACTTTATTTTTACTGATAAACTTTACACTAAAATAATTAACATGTTACACCTTAAACATATTTCCGAGGTTAATGTTATATAACATATACATATAATAGAATGATTGATGTGAAACGAAGAGAACTTTACTACTTATAAGAAATCTGTCGACTCAAAAATAAAACTTATAAGTATTTGCTCATTCATATAAACAACAGACGGGATAGCAAGTTTGTTTCCAAAGGCAATCAGTTGAACACTAAAATAAATAAGATGTATTAAACATGCATATTATCAACATTCTGAGTTTCAATATTTTAAACGTTGAAATGTCCATTATATTTAATTATTATTTACATTCGTGTAATATTTTCGATACATAATATTATCATACATACAGTTAAATTCTTTATCATAGGAAAATAAATTGATTGGCTATTTTTTGATATTCATCGGAGTCAAGAAAACATTGTCTTTGTATTATTGTCGAACGAACGTATTATAAGAAGTTCAATTCACTTGACATTTCAACCCAACAGAAATTAATTAACGCAAGGTATATTTTGTTTCCTAGAAAATCGCTAAGTTCTACAGAAGGTTTCCTTTGAACTACAAACATCGGATATTATACCGCGGTTCGAGGTCAATTAGCAACCGTGGACGTGCGATCCGAAATCCCTAATCCCACAGCTTATTTTCGGTCCAATCCGCATTGCTTGGAATCCGCTGTACTGTCGTGAACTGTACAAAGTATCTACGTGCCGCCGATGCGAATAAATTGATCGAACCCAACCCACACATGTCGGTGGTGTTTTCACTTTCGAGTCAAGCTAATCCTCGGCACTACTGATGTTAGCGGGTGCACCGCGAAGTCGGCACTGATCGAGTGTTCCGACGAACGTTCTTGCGAACAACCGTGCAACCCAACCAGCAGACCGTCCCGAATTCTTCGGTATAAAAATAAACAATCCAAAGTAGTACGTCATTTATTCGTCGTGGCAGAGGTGGTCTGGGAACGGGACGGCCCAGGAAGATTTGATAATCTACCGGGGCCCGTTTTATAATTTTTAATAGACACACTCGTAACAGAATAAATCATATTACGTTACGTTATATAGGTTTTACATTATTTTTTAAATCTGAATCGACAACTTTTGCTTATATCCGCTTGTTAACTTCTGATGAATCCAATCTGGTCTTGGGCAACATTATACAACACTGCTTGTATCTTTAATTAACACCCATCGCAATATTACTGAGTAAACGAACATGATTTTTCCGGGCCGAAACGTAATCTGATAATTGACACCGGCCCAGGGAGATAAATCTATCCAACTCCCTCCGCCATTGCACGAACATGCAGCTATACAGCGCATTCGACACGGTCAAAACTAGAGGTTACGGTTTTAGACGTGTGTTTGAAATACACGTATACACGAAGTTCGTGCGTTTAATTTACACGTGTGATTTATTCGTACGATTAACGTTTCACGTGTATTGTAGATATATGCGTGTACACGAATTAAAATTATATTTGTCAAACTAAACACAACGTTACATTTCAGAATAAATAAATATTGATACTACTACACATAATTTTTGATTATTTATTTTTAACAACAATTAACAATAACATGAACATTGGAAACAATATTTAATTATTTTTCAGCAATCATAAACAAAGAATAAGGTTGAGTAAGGTATTTTTGTAGTATAGGGAATGTCATGAAATTATTCGTTGAACTTGTAATGCAATTTTCAAGTCAATCGTTTAATTGTAAATTACATTACACGTTCAAGAAATAATTTCGAGAAATCTCCCATGCCACGAAAATACCTTACTTCATCCTAAGTACAAAAATAATCATAATACTTATTAATATTCGATAGTAATTTAAATTTAACGGTAATTAAGCGCGGAAATAATAAACGAATAATTTTAATAGATATTGTAATAAATTGTTGTAGGTTAAAAATGTTAATTTTGATGCATGAATAAAAGTAAATTCATAATACCAACTGTTGAAATACCAACATAAAAAAAAAACGAAAACTCATCCGATTAAACCGGTTTTTTTTAATTGATTTTTTATCTTTTTAAAATCTAAAATTAAATAATTTTGTCATTATGATCATTAATTTCAGAACTTTCTAAATATTTTATATTTTTTAAAATTTATATACAACCTTAAAAAAAATGTATAAATAAACATTTTATAATTAAAAACATATTTACACGTGTGCTAAAAAAACGCGTGTATTTTTAATACACACGAAACTCTAATGGTACAAATCAATACAATTAAATCAAAACTACACGAATTACACATGAAACAGGGACTACTACTCATACACTCGGACACTTTTCAATTATAACACTCCGGTCGACGTTTTGAATTTAATGTATGTCCTGCGCAGGGTCAAAATTATTATTTGTGTACCAAACTACATGAATGTACGCTAGTTGCTAGTTGCACAAGTATTGGATTAAACCATTCTTCCGATCGAAGATCGAAAGTTCAAAGTTTGCAGGGTGCTAACACGTGACAGATTTTAAGTACTGCATTTCTCTTGCAGGCGTACCCATACGGCCTTTCGCAACCCATGTGGGAATCATAGAAATACGTTTCTTTGAAACACCCTTAGACGCCCCGAATTCAATTCCCAACCCAATTTCAAACCATCGTGTGCTCCTGTCACTTCTAGTTCTAAATCAAACGATCTAGAGTTTACAGCATCGAATTTTCATAAACGCGACGATTTTCCAATTTTGAGCTCCGTTCTTGCGCATACAAATCTATTGAACAACATACCAACGAGTATGTGTATATATAAAAAAAATAAATAAAATCATGTTTATCATCGCATTACTTCACTTCAACCAAACACTATAATACACTAGTACATTCGACAGCAATAAATTATCGTTCGTTAATGTCACGTGATTTACATAGACCACTGCTACCGGTAAACTATCGTCCATTTTCTAATCGGCATCAATTAATTGCTATTTTACATAGCCTTCATAAACATATGTACATGTTGTTCGCTAAATCCAACTGGTTTATTTACACATTTTAAAATTCAGTACTGAAGTAATTTATTAGTTAATGGTTTGAATAAATTGCAATAGTTATCGATATATATATTTATTGGTTTGGTTTACATTTTTGTGTTGTTGTTTTTATGTCTCAATGTTCCACAACGTCATCTGTATTAGTTAGTGGTAATTTATTTTTCAGAAACTATGCTCAAAAACCTTTGCCCATAGATTTGTTGTTCGTACAATATATACGGCTATCCTTTTCCACTTGACATGTACTAAATTCAGATAGTCCGCAATTTAGTATTTCATTTTATGGATGTTCGCCAAAAGTTTTACTGCGATCGAATATGCTGTAATTTGTATTAAAAAAGTTAAAACTATTTTGTATGACCGACATAATGTCAGATTAATCGTAAAATATAACACAAGCTTAAGTATATATTTCCCGATCGAAGACCGATTTAAAGTTGTTATTTTAAGATGACCTCGAGTAAAGATGGGCGGCCGTTTTGAATGGGTTCACTTTTAAATGCTATCATAAACCTTAAACGATTTTGACTGAAAACCTACCAACTCAGTGCTGATATAAGTTTTCGCAATGTATATTGTTCGTATGAATAGAAATTGGCACCTTTTCTAGAAGTCATTACAATCTGATAAAACAAAAATTTAATTAATTTAAAGCGAATTCAAATTCGAAGCATTCAACACATTATCGCCGTGATCATAATCAAAAATATTTTGTTAATTGAATACTTTAGTATTTACTAAAATTGTTGAAAAACTGAGAAAATTTAATAATTCTATTTTATGTAATTTTTTCTGTTTTATATTTTGATGTGTGAAACAACTTAGTGTGCGTTTACAATATGATACGAACGCGGACGACTACGAATATTTGCTTCCGAACGAATTCAAATGTGAATTCACCATCCATTCGGTCGAACCGTTCACATTGTTCGTACGGTTTTATTAGTTTGACGATCGCTAGCCTACGCTACCAATAGCACTGGTCACCGAATACAAATACAAAAATTGTATAGTGTCGATCAGACTGTTGAGTAGACAAACTGTGTTGCTCAGTTGTATTAATTTTATTTTAAAATATTTCAATGCATTTTAATTTTAAATGTGATCGATTGATGACGACGAGTAACTGTTAGCTTTAGCATGTGCTTTAATAATAAAATCGCCGATAGAAAAAAACAAACAGTTGTGATTGCAGCCAAATACAGTACGCAATAAATTTATATTTACCTTGATCTTATCGTTACCTGCTCGAACGGGTCCAAAGGTGTACGCTTAAACATATCTATGAGGAGAGGCTTAGCCCACCCAGTGCGAATATTAGTCCTCCCAAAATTATTTGTAATCTATTTATTTCAGGTAAATTATTCTGATTATATCGAACTCGTGGCGAATGACAATAATACTAAAATTACACTACCTAATTTTGTAATTATTTGTCGGCGATATTATTAAATTTAATGGTAAAATTATATTATTTTAAATAAATACACCAAAAATAATAAACTTTTTTGAATTCTAGTCAGCAAAAATAAATGTCTTATCTTCATCGAGATACATTAATATTTTTTTTAATTTATGAATGTTTAATTTATTTGGGTGAAGATGGGAGAGGGTGAGGAGCAGTATCCCCATGAAACAGAAAGTTAAAAATTTATTTTAGGGCTTCAGTTCCCCCTTCCCCCCAAATAAGTTTAATCGCCTTACGTCTATGCGAATACGGATCCGGCCTTTCGTTTATACTCAGTGGAACCGTTTACACACTTATGTTCGTTACGAATTGGCATGCCAAATATACAATACGAATATGTATTCTTCTTTCATGTTCACACCATAAAGTAAGAATACCTTTACGCGACGATTTTAACTGGCTATTTGACATTACGCCTCACTCTCTTGCGCGCTATCAATTTGCATACTATGTGCTGTGTTATCAGCACTAGGCGGTAAATATAAGTTGTACATTAAATGCATTGTAGCAAAGACTGTACAACCAATACATTTTTAGAAATTGCATTGTGATTAAAATTTAGAAGAACACTGGTATTAATCACCAAGCCGATCTGTTACCTTAATAAACACGTTCTACGCTGCCCGTTTTAGATGTTAAACCGCAACACCTCGTTGAAAATTTTGTGAATACTAATTATCTGACCGCACGACAGTACACCGCCAGTTCTAGCGATGCAACGTGCATCTTTACACGAATTGATCCATCCAGTTTTCTAACCTTCATATCTCTGCTTCTTCTTAAAATAGGCTTTTGAAATGTTAAACTTAGCTTGAGCTCACGTAATTTAAAGCACTGTATAAATTTGGGCCTTTTAATATTGAGCCATTTTATAATGGGAGCATGTTAAAGTTTTCGATGTTACTACTCACTCACTCACGCACTGATCATTTAAATTATAAAAAACTTCCCTTTAGGTAGAAACTTTAAATTTGGCACAAAGATTTATCTTAATGTGTAAGTAAAGAAAAATCCTTAAAAACTGTAATTTTTTTAAAATTAGTGCTATTTTAAGGAAGGGTTTTTTAAACGAAAGGGAGCGTGAATCAAATTACGTTCCGAATTTGGACTTCTCTGCCTGTTTATAATTACGCATAAACATTAGTATCGTGTACATTCACATAGGAGTTACAAGAGTGACGAGAAGACCAGAAAAATATCAGAATAAAATAAATATGTGCTAGATACAAACAATTGAAGTAGTAATACATATTGTGTAGACCAAGTGTGTTTTATGATTCTTACAGTCATAAAGCAATAGAAATTGAAGAGGCCGGTTGTTCATGAACGTAGGAGTGAAGTGGAATAATGGACTAATGAAAGAGCAAACTCGGCCAGAATATAGATATCATTACACTTATAGGCAGACTTTTTTGGGAAGTGGTTTGAAACTTGGTCTTTTTTCATCGTAGATTTTTTTTTGAGATATTACTTATAAGACATTGGTAGATATGTAACAAATGATTATTCAACCAATAACAAATAACTCGTCGTTATTATTATAATTATTATCGTCTACCTCGTGTATAACGCAAAATGAAATTAATAAAATTTGTAGTCCAAATATGTATAAAAAATAATAACTTATATGATTTAATATATCAAAAATAGATATAAGTTTGTAAATTTTAATGTGTTAATATCACGAAAACTAAAATCAATGATTACATTTAATTTAGAATTAATTGTTTATAGCTTATCTAAGTATAAGAGTTTATTGAGATAAAAATTAGTGAACAATAGCTGATTCAAACATATATTTCTGATGTGTAATTTTTATTATTATTTTTTTTTTTTTTATTGTGGTATTAAATTAATTCATGTATGTATATATATTTTATTAAAAAAAAAAAATAATTTTTATAAAAAATCTAAATATTTATTTTTATTTTTATTTTGTATTTTTTATTAAATGCCATATTTTTTTACTTAGCTATATTTATTTCCTTTAAAAAAAATCATCCTTTTATGCTTATTTTCTATTTGAAATAGTTTTGATGTTTGACATCTGCTGGGTGTCCTGCGACGGCTCAGATTTTGTAATATAATCAAAATTCAATAACTGAAGAAGCTTCACATGTTCTCAAAAAAATAGTTCTTTAAGATGATAGTAGTTTGATGTAGGTACATTATGATTTCATATTTATAGATGTGATATTTCAGTAAGTTGAAGAAGTAAAATTAAAAATAATGTTAAGCAAAATCTCTAACTTATCTGGTTTACCGGTTTTTACAAGATATCGTGCTTCGATGAAAATAGATGATGTCCGATATAATTACAATTAGCAGATTTAATTTCAATCTGAGTTGTAGATGTTGTTTTTAATGTTATATTTATGATGATAAAATAGATGAAATAATATTTTCAATGTATTTGTATTAATAACCAAATTACTATTTTTCATCATTATGATTTATAACTCTAGATGCAATTAATTTTATGGTACAAATATTTCTTAGTAAAAGAAATTAAAAAATATCTATTTATACCTATCAAAGTTTGAGTAAATTTAAAAATGTGTCATGTTGGTACGAAAAATATATTGATAATATTTGATTTTTTTACAACAATAAATAAAATAACATTATAATTGTTATAAAATACAATTTAGTTAAAAAGGTTCTTCTACTTTTTATATTTTTATAAAAAAAAAAAAAAAAACAGGGTGTATATAAAAGTTGGAGTATTCATTTTAAATACATATTAGTTTAAGTGCTTCAGCATATCCATATATTATGTAGAGATATATCTTACAACATTTTTTTTTAACAGTGTTCTTTTTTTGTTCAGTATTATTTTAATTGCGATTTATGAGAGTGAATAAAAACCCCGTATCATTGTAATAAAATAATTTACGGGGAAAATAAAATTGATAAAATACATAAATTAATTTGAATGTAAAGAATTTAATCAATTTTATAATAATCATAGCTATACAATTTACTCTTAAGTGAGAAAAAAATTATAACTTCTTAAAACCAACTAATATTTTAATTGTCAATCCTAATTTTAATATAATTTATCATATGAAGAACGAAACGTAAGTAAACGTAAGCCCAGCAAAAGTGTTTAAACAAATATAAGCACAATTTAGTTTTTCAGCCCCTTACATGTAAATAATACATCAAATATTTTTTTTTTTTTTTAAATACAAATTGTCCCAAAAATATGTCACCCTAGGCGTGGGCTTATGTCGCCTACCCTTTAAGCCGAGCCTGAGTAAACGTCAGTAAAATTAAATTTTTAAATATTATCAAATATAATTATATAATAGATATTTAATAATATACATATTATTTTATACTTTCAATGCATCGAAATAAATAAACAACTTCAAATATCAAACACAACATGCTCATAGCCAAATAAAAATATACAATAATTGATAAATAATGTTCACAGACAAACTATGAACCTACCATTTTTATGTACTGTTTATTGTAATTTATCCCTGTAGATAAAAGCTTTAGTTATCAAGAGTGTTCATAAAAAAAATTTGTCATCGTAACCTACGCTATTATTTTAGTAAATAATTATATATAATACCTATTATATAAAACCTTTTAAAACTTTTACCTCAACGTTACTGTACAATTCTCAGTAATAAAAATTATTATACATGCTTAAATTGCAAATTATAAAATACATCCTTTTTTACTAATTAATTGTCGTATTAAAACTAATTTGGATTGTAATATTTTCGAATAATTTTTTTTTTCCATTTTTTAGTTTTTTATAAATTAATAATATATATATATATATATATATATATATAATAGTATATACTATAATAGTATAATTATTATTAGTTTTTATTTTTTTTAATTTAAGTGATGTTTTCTACATATTTTATCTATTTTTTTTTTTTTTACACCAACGTCTAAAAGTCACGATCGTATTTTACATGTATGTATTACAAAATACATAGAATATTTTATATAATATTTATCTTCTTTGGTGATGAGAATGATGAGAATGATGTTCATAGTTATGGTGGGTGATGATAATGATGAAGATGATGATAATGGTGATGTCAATGACGAAGATAATAACAGCGATTATGTCCACCGATCCAATACCATCGGAAGTATCTTTCCTTTATTGTAAATGCTGATACAAACTATAAGTCCTGACATATCGATTGTAAAGACAATTTAATGGTGTTGCGCACGGGAAATATATTTTCCTGACACATGAAGTGACATTTAGGATCTCCATCAATTTTTTAAAATCAACATATTAAAATAACATAAATCTTAACTGAGTACGAGTTATAAGTAAAAATTTTAACTTAAAAAACATCCTTTCACATTGAATATATAAATAAGTATATCTGTATTTTTACATAATATATAAGATTGGAGATATTATTAACATTCGATGCATATATATCAAACAACGATGATAAACACAAAACCGGTAATATAAGTTTATCACATAAAAAAAAAAATAATATTTTAATAATTTAAGGACGATTTCCGGTTTAAATTGAAAACTTTTTTTTTCTTCATGTAAAAATAAATCAAATAACAATAAAAAAAATCAAACTAGTGACCACCGATCGCCATTTGTTTTAGATATTATACAAACATTGACAATCAACATTTAAATAAAACGAATATTTTAATTGAATCGAACATTACACGTAATTCGTGGACAATAAATATACGAATGGTACAATTGTCGTTTATACATTAGACTATATTTAATTTTGAATGACACATTCTATCCAAGAAAAATCGACGAGAACGAGTATTGAAAAATTAAAAAATATCACTACAAAATGAAAAAAAGCGTCACTGATTTATGTGTACGTGATTGAATTTGGCGTTATAAAAAGCGTATCAGAGAAGAACAATAAGATTAAATTCATCAGTTGATCCCAACAGGAATTCTTTGTTTAAGCACAGAAACAAATTACAAGATATTCGTGCTACAGTGGTATTAACGGTTATGATCGGTAACTCACCAAAACTACGGTTTTTAGTCGAACGAAATCTGTAGTTTGCGATGGTTGCTGATAAGTTTCCGACAAATTAGTTTTCAATGGTGTTGGGCAAATTTGACGAGTTGTAAACCCTGTTTTGCAATGTACAATTGTAAGGATGTTTTCGACAAATAATTCTATAGAGGTGTGGAATAGAAGAAATTCGGTAAAATATAAACTTTTTTCCAATTTATTGGTTTTCATATTGGTGTTTTATGATAGAACGATGATTACTTGCAAAGTTTTTCCGTGACGTAGCTATTATTAATGTAATTACTTTTCGTTCTCAAAAACTGGTCAGAATGTGACGTATTGGAATTCAAACCGCTGATGTAATTTTATTAAATACCACAGTAATAATAACTACAGTAACTTTGATTTGTTATTGTCTGTCAATAATCATTAAACGAATAGTAGGTAGCTTAGTTTACGTTTGTGAAATGTGAACCGAAACTGTGTGTTTTAGCTCAAAAAAAATTTTAAAAGATTTGCAAATTATTAAAATAAAGCTAGTACAGTAATTATTTATGAAACAGATTTAATTTTAATAGAGATGATTTAATTTAAACCAAATATTCATGGGAATTAAGCTCAGTAGTAATGCAACTCTGTGACTAACAATAAAGCATTGTACTGTTATTTTGTAAGTTTTTAGTCACATACAAATAAAAATATTGTATATTAAAGATATTATCTTGCGATATATGAGTGTGTGTGTGTGTGTGTGTGTGTGTATGTGTGTGTGTGTGTGAAAGAGAGGTTTTTAATTATTAATCGTTCGTTTTTTATGAGTTGTTTTATCTTTAGATAATTTTGAACAGTTTAGTGGATGAAAGTTTTTCATTCAGAAGTTTGATAATCCTCATTTAAAACTACATAAATGTTGCTTAAAATGTAACCATATATATATTTAATCATTTAATGTTAATGAACTAAATGAAAGACTGTAATTAAAAAGTAAATGATTTTCGTTTAACGGGCGTCTAGTACTCACTTCAGTGACCAAAACAAATAAAGGCATTTTCTTAATGTAGGAAAGTATTATACATGTGTATTAACTTGACCTTTTTAAACGTCAATCAAAGATACATCCTAAACAAATATTTTGAATTTATTTCCATTTTATTCTAAGTCAAATGCCAAACGAGTATCACTTGAGTAACTTCATGACATCAACAGTTATATTATCCTTTACACTCGTATAACATTTTTTTAAGTTTTTGACTGTTAATTTAAGTGAATTTTAAAAATAATATAAACGTATACAAACCAACGTATGGATGATAAATTATTTTAACATCCGTACTTTCAGATCCATAGTTGTGCATATTCATCACCCGCGGCATAAAGTTTATTTTGGAAAATAATTTAAAATATCAGTGTTCATGGATAATTTTCAGTGGCCTATATCTCCACAGCTAAGTTAATAAACCTTATATATACAGTGTGATCACGATAAGTGGAAACACTCAATAACTTTGTATAGGCTTCATATATTTTCATTCTGATTTTCGACCAACATAAAATGTGTATAACTATATTATTAGCTAGCCAAAAAATCAGAATTAAAATGTATGAAGTCTATACATAGTTATTTAGTGTTTCCACTTATCATAATCACACTGTATATATATATCAATCTGAATTTTACTTAAGTTCTGTTAATATATATTAATAGAAAATAAATATTTGGCAGTATGTACAACAATACTCTGCGTTTAGATTATAGTCGTAATGTTTCTCGTGTTCATTAAATACCGTCGGATACCGATAATGTTAGACGCCGTTAAAATACGTGATCCATGCCGCGAATACCGATGCACTACCGTCATGGACTGTTGTTCTTCACCGGTGAGTGGTTTCTGCGACTCGTCAAAAACAAAATTGTGTTTTAGTGCCCGTATATTGAGTCAAATATAAATGTATGTTAACTTTTATACGTTGTATTGAAAAAAATCAAATGCAGATTATAAAACACTTAAATGAAATGAG
Source organism: Sipha maydis (assembly GCA_034509805.1). NCBI lineage: Eukaryota > Metazoa > Arthropoda > Insecta > Hemiptera > Aphididae > Sipha > Sipha maydis. The sequence continues at coordinate 122,503 of JASXSY010000427.1, forward strand.
AAAACACTTCTTCTACCTTTTATAGAAATATTTCCACGCATATCATTATTCAAAACTAATCCTTCGTGGTTTGATTTCGACAAGTGATTTTTTACAAAATTATGACGTAATTTTTCAATAAATGTTTCTTCTTGATAAGAAAAAATACGACTTTGGCAAAGTTTTGTGATTTGGCCATAATATTTATTATTATTTTTTTTTTTTTTATTTCAAAGCCAAGTGTCACATCGGCACATGTAATGCCGAAAGCAAACCTACTCAGTCGAGAGCAGTGTACAGCTACAATCGCTAGCGGCTTTGCTATTGCTTTCTATTTTATACTAATAAATACCAAACGGTCAAATCACAAAACTTTGCCAAAGTCGTATTTCTGTCCTATCTAGAAGAAATATTAACTAAAGAAATAAGTAATAATCCGGTACTTTATGACTCGTCAAAATTCCTAACCACAAGGTCATATTTTTGAAGGATGATACGTGGAAAAAAAGTCACATCAAAGTTGGGAAGTCTGTTAAAATATTCTCGTTTAATTTCAATATTCAAGTATTTTATAACCTATAAGATTAACAATATAAAGTATAACGCTTAACATAAATGTTTAGTTGACTAAATATACGGCAACTAAAACTACACAAAGTTTTGTTTCTGATGAGCCACAATGACCAGTTATTGGCGAGAAATAATAGGCAGACGTCGGCAGTTGATCACCACGGTTATCGCAGCAATAGAGCCACGGCTTGGACACCCTAAATTTATTGTTTTCTACAAAAAGATATACATAACTATTTATTATTATGAAATATATAATTAAGACCTTTCGAGTTCCTCAGTCCTCTCAATAAGCAACAGACTTGAAGCAACAGTCTAATAACTGAAACTAATTGTGTAAGTGACAGGTGTTGAAGTGTGAAGACTGAATACCTATATCAATAATGTAAGCTCTAAAAAACAATGACCTATTTTTTTCTGTTTTTCAAAAGATAAAGGACGAATTTAAAAAATAAGGAATGCACCATTTGCTAACAATATCTGCGCAAACCTATGTTCAGATATACATGATTTTTCAGTTACTTAACTCTTGCGAATTCCATATTTATATTTATATTATTTTCTATTGCATTTACATAGGTATGCACTACATACGAATGTTTATTATTTCTAGTAAAATATTTTAACCACACAATGAAACTTTTTCTTATTTGTCTTTTTTTTTTTTTTTTGTTCTTATGTGAATGTGCTTTTATTATTATTACACTTTTTTTTTCCTTTTTTTTTTTTAAGAGCACATTTATGATTATTTCAAAAGTTACTTTGGTGAAAAAATATAACAAACAAATAGTATAATAAAAATCTAATTTTTTTTTATGTAGTTAGTTTTTTCTTACTTTTGAGCTCTTTCGACTATCGTTGATTTCAGACGTAATACAGTAATGACCCGATTAAAACACAACAAAACGTCAAAAAGCATATTTAAAACAAAATGAATAGTAAGAAAAGTTGTTCTTTTGTGTTATTTTGTTTATGAAATTTCTCATAACATTATACTTTAATGTGTTAAATTTAAATCAAGAAAATGTCTGTTTCTTTTTTGTATAATTACATACATTTTTAAATTATAACAACGACTCTATTATAACTATTTTTTATGTTGATCATTAAATGTGTTTTTAATAATCATTCTACATATTTAAAATGTCTTATATACAACTGAATATACGTAAATACTCGACAAGAATCAGTACAATTAATTCGTTAACATACATGATTTCTATTGGTTAATAATAATAATAATACATCGTTATAATATAAAACTCGTTTACGTAAAATTTAAATAGTAAGAAAAATACATATTATGTATTTAATTAAATAATTACAATCTTAGTTAACAAATGTTGTAAGTCTATTATTTAAGAATACTATAACTAAATGTAAGTGGTTGATTGAATGTTGGAAAAAAAAAATTAAACAATCTTAAAAAATATTGTCTAAGCCCATATAATCATTTCGAATAATACAAAATTTAAAATGAAAAATAAAAAATGACATAAATGGAATCACGTATATCATATATTATTGTAGAATTTGGAAAAAAATTTTAATGAAACAAAATTCAATAATAATAAATAAAATGAGTTTTATTTTTTATTTTTGTGAAAGCACTAAATTGGTATTGTAATATGCTAAATATTTAATCATATTATTTACTATTTATTAACTATCCAAACATTTTCAAGTTGTTTTCTATCTTATTTTTATTTATAAAAATGTTATTCAGTTAACTTTAAATGAACCAAGTACAAAAACCAACTTAAATTCACGAACAATTAAAATATTTTAATAAAAAATAAAGAAACACATTTACCTTAAATATCCATAAATGTCTAATCAATGATAAATACCACCGTTAAAAAAATATTTTTGGTAATAAAATTACCTATATCCAAACAAATCTTTACTTATATCAGTGACATCATTTGGAAGAGGAGGCAACTCATGTATGTACTACGGTATAGGGTTCAGCTATTCCTAAGTCGACATATTATAGAAATATAAAAAATATAAATACTAAATTTTATAAAGCCATTGAGATGTTATAAATCAGAAAAATGAGACGTGTAGGTACTATACGAGTACTTATAAACAGAGCACAAATAATTATATTTGTTTATTTATTTAGTTATTTATTTATTTATATTATTATATTTTTTTACTGGCTAAACATCCCACCTCCATTCCACGTTAATTGGTACTTTGGTAACCACCGAGTCGGCAATTTAACAAGAGCCAACTGCCCTAATTTATAAAAAACTGAAATGCATAATACTATATGAAAATATTTACTTATTCAAAATGTTTAATAAAAAATTGTCCAGCTGCATTTTGTTTTTGGGAAGAATATACAATACGAATTTTCGTAGTAACACAATTGATTATTAGATCTAAATTTACAAATCATGTTATTTCTGTATCAATAAATAGGATATAATTACTTAGAAAAATAGCTAGTCGGGTATAAAATGATTCTTAATTGTACTTTTCAAATCAAACTATTAAATTTCTTAACCAATCGGTGATAATAGTTTAGGATTTGTGGAACAGATTATAATAAAATTTTTATTATTATCGTTGGTGTTGTTAACCAAATTATTATAAAACAATTATGAAAACAGTTGTTGATATCATTGTAACTACAATAATACCCTCAGACGAAAGAAAAAAAATGACGTTCGGATTATGTGTATACCTAATATCAAACATTGCCTGAAACGATTATTATGTTCACGAGTGATTTGTTTCCTTTAGGTCGCTCCACACTTTGCGCGTTTCGCATTTCGTGTTTCGTGTTTCACTTTTCGTAGCGTTCCGTGAAAAAATTATATACACTATGCGTGTTTCGCGTTTCATAGTCATTCGTAGTGTTTCGTGAGAGTGGTATACACACACTATGTGTGTTCCGCAGTATTTCGTCCAGTTGTATTATAGTATTTATAATCGATGTTTGTCTAACCACACCTAACTAGTGTGCTTCGCAATGTTGTTTATTAATATTTATTTATGTAAACATGCAAGTTATTCGTACCTTCTTTTATAATAAATAAAAAGGACTAGTAATAGTGAACATCAAATTTTCAATTCCTTGTGTAATTTGTATTACGCTGACATCAAAACTAAAAAAAAAAATTTAATTTATAACTAAAAAAGACCGAAAAACGTGAAGATGGTAGATCATAACTTTATTTAAAAATAGAAAAATACATTTATGATGTTCATATATACAAATATTTAAATAATATTCTTAATATTTGTTCTTATATCCTTAATAATTATATATTAATTATTTAGATGTAGTAGTAATACACTAATGAATGACTAATCATTCGAGTATTCTGGAAACATTGAAAATTGTTATCGAATGACTTCAGAAAATTTTGATTATTGACTTAATTTAGTTAGTTCATATACTTCTTAAGAAGACACAGTTACGAAAATCTTTACCTGCATGGAACGTTTAGCAGTAACGTTACGGTTTTTGGCAAGTAGAGATAGTTATCAAAGTTTAAGCTATTTGTTTAAAATGTCATCTCAAGTTATTTCATTAATTATAATTGAAATATGTGAAGCATTGCAAATAAAACTTTCTGATCAAGTGAAGGTAATTAATTTTACTAAGTATTTAGATAATAATTGTATATTAATAAATACATTTACAAAAAGAAAAACTTTTTTGTATTTTTATTTTGAATTTGAATTTAACCAATCATAGTTCTTTCAGCCACTTTCGTAGATATATCTGTTGAGTTACAGAGTGGTGGAGATTCTTGTGTTGAATGATTGGGTGTTGAGCAATTGAATGGAAATGGCTGTGGTGTAAGACTGAATATTGAACATTGAGATGACGATGAAAACTATTGTTCTGTATAGTCAAATGCTTAAAATTAAAATTAAAATGAATATGGTTGTTATACATAATTTAATTTATTTTCAGATAGACTTGGTTGTACATATTTGTGACTGGTACTCTGTATTATTGCATTAAACAGCAAATTATCTATTTCATTCATAACACTAATATATTATTTCGTCAATTTTTCAGGGTTTTTTTGCAACTAAAACATCATATAGGTATATATATCATATTCGTTCTTTTCTATTTTCTTTTGGCTCTCTTTTTGTTCATGTACCAAATGCACATATACTTGAAACACATGTACCTCATTTTTACTTTTTCTATTTTTTTTATTTTTTTTGCGATGTCAATGGTGCACAATATGTATATTTTTTAATGTAAGTTTTACTTGAACAGTCAAGATGTTTTGTCCCTCATTATTGTCTCTTTTGGTGATGCTGATTTTATCTTCCATAATCTCAATATTGCTGGCATCATGTTCATCGTTGCTTTTACTACTATTTCCAAATTTATAAAATATTATAAATAATAATATATAATATAGTTATATGATATTTAGATAATTACTCCTCAATTTTTTTTTTTTTTTTTTTTTTGATATTTTATAGACACAATGAACTTCTAGTGAGTAGTAAAATATCGTAATGTTTTATGAAAAAAAAAAAGAAGAATTGTCCTAATTGTATTGGTTGTGGGAAACAAACGGTCATATATTCTCCTATTAAAAACGGTAGTGATTACATTCATTATAAAGGGAGATTCAGTATCGTTATAATGGTCTTATGTGATACTGACTATAATATTACTTAGATAAATATTGAATCCCAAGATAGAATATCAAACGAAGGTGTTTTTCGTAATTTATATTGTCACATAAATTAAAAACCAACATTTTAAATTTACCCGTACCAAGACCTTTGCTTCAAAAATTCAAGCCTATTTCCATATGTAATCATAGCTGATAATGCATTCCCATTACACGAAAATCTGTTGTTCCCTTGTAGTGGAAATCATGAAAGTGAATAATTTCAAAGAATTTTTCAAATATATATTATCTAGAGCTCGTAAAATTGTAAATAATTTTTTCGGAATCATGTCTTCAGTTTTTCGTATTCTAAGACATTTCATTTTACTAAATCCTCATAAAACCTGACTAGTCACCGAATGCTGTGTATTATGAAATATTATTTGTAAGAATAAGTAAGAAATCAAAATATATATATAAACATCATCAAGAACATTTAACGTAGAACAAAATGGTTAAATAGCTAATGGATCATAGAGAAATAAATACATATGCAAACATTATGTTTATAGATAGAAAAAAAGAGGTAAAAAAACATTAGATATTCGACAAAAATGTACAGAATACTTTTTGGCGAGTGAAAAATTAAAGTGGCAAGACAATTATCAATAATATTTTCAATTTTTAAATACTTATATTGTGTTTATATATTATATATACTATTGTTAAAAAATAAATATTTTAATACATTAATTAGGACTAGGTATTTAAAAATAATATATCTGTAATGGACAATTTTATAATAAATAAATATTATCGATATCACTGTCACTGAGGAATTGTGTCCTCATAATACACAATTTATAGCTAATTAATTTATAATACTTAATTATATTTTATCTTAACGTTTTAATGTAATTATTGTATGTAGTCTACTCTAACCTCATAAACTTAATGTGTCCTTAAGTTATAGACTGCTTATATCAAATAAAGAAAAAAAAAACAATTTATAGCGCAAAACTAACCATTGTATCTATAATTCCGTGTAATGTGTATTACAACTTTCAAAACTGTGTTTATAGCATTGAATGCAAATCACGATGATTTGAATACATTTTTTCTCCTGTACCAGATAATTTCGTTGTTTTTATTTTACGTACGTATCCCCGATAATTTTGGATTAAATTAATTATCTTAATTTTCAATTCTTCTTTTGATTTTTTAAACTGTAAACTTAAACCGTAAAATATAATTTTTTTTTTTTTTTTTGGATTTGCGGTCTATATTATTTGGATTCTATAAACATTGGTAATTTTTAATTTCTTCGACCAATTTTAATACTTGTTTAGCATTCCACTTGGCGCAGACCATGATGACAACTATTTGACAAACTAAATTTTTAAACGTGATTCAACATGATATCGATAATCATTGATAGCAATGGGATGTACCATCTATGTATTATCTAATATTATTTATCTAAAAAAATATAATATCCTATACATACAAATAAACGCAACGTGAAATAATACATAAAACAACGAAACGTCTAAAACAATATGAATTTTTTTTTTTTTGTGTTCTTTGATATTGTCAATTTACCACTTCGACCGCGAAACACCGCAAACAGTTTTCTTGAAAAAAATATTAAAAAAGGCATACATACAATTCATGAAATTACACGAAACACGAAACGCGCATGGTGCAGTGTGACCTTTAATGTTGGTTTCGTACTAATACTGCAATCACAAGACTAATAAAAAAAAATGTATTTATACCTTTGTAAAAATAAAATAATTATAATTTCACCAAAAATATACTGTTCAAAGAATATAATAAAAACTTTAGGTCATGTTTTATCAGAAAATCATTTTTCCTCAAACAACTGGAGTCTACCGTTGGCACTTCAGCACGATATTAATTAAACAATAAACACTGCCAAGTTCTTCTGAAATTCCATTTTAGTATAGCTGATTAAAAGGAATTCGCTCAACTATTATGAAATCTCTCGTTCATTTCTTCCCATCCTCCATTCACGTATCAAACAACCACAAATTATTTTTCATGATGTTGGTTAATTAGTACATCATAAAACTGCTGATCTGTATGTCAATACTTTAATTTAGATTGGTAATTATTAGTTTCACTTTCATTATCCCTATGTATGCACTTTTCCAGAAATCACTAATTGGTTATAACTAATTTATAATGATAATTATTGATCTTTTATTAGTTAAAGAAAAAAAGAACAGATTTATTCACTATTTTATAAGACCTATATAATATGAAAGTTATAATTTTAAAATGTGTAAGTTACAGCAGATATTAAATATGATTTTATGTTTATATATCCAAATATATATATATATATATTTATGTTTTCAAAATTTTTTTCATGTAAAAACCGATTAATCCAAACGCTTTTTGTAACTTTATAAGTCAGTGAGAAGTATATAATTTTACAAAAAGCCGTGAAATACTTGAAAATTGAGCAAAAAATATAATATATTTGCCGTCCTTATGAGATACTATAATATGATACGTCTGTAACAGATTTACCACCTCAAAAGTGTTTGAAAAAATAAAAAATATTTTCGTTTCTAATGCAATGAACAAGTATAATAGTATAGAGAAAAAATTCATGATATTTGCTCATTATTTTTTTTATTATTGAAGTACTTTAATTTAGAGTTATTAACATTAACAATCATAATATCGAGTCATTATAATACGATGAATTGAATAGTAAAAACCAAAATACTTGTTATGTTAAAAATATTTTTATTTTTCAAAAGAAATTTTTAAATATTCTAAACAAAATTTGTTATATTTTAGTGTCACACATTTACGGCTATAATGAATGTGACATAATTACTTTAAAACTATTTTGCATATCATTATCATAATATTATTAGAAATAATATTACAATATAAATGAAATTAAAAAAAAAAAAAAAAAAAAAATACTAATCGTGTTAGTAAAATTCATATAGGCTTATTTTTTTTTTTCGTAGAATATCTAGAAAAATGTTTATTCGAATCACATAACTCAATGTGTAATGATAATTTAGTACTTCTCTCTACTTAAATAAATGGGTATACAGTAAATATTTATATTACCTTTTGGCAATAATGTTATAGTGAAAACTACCTAATTAGTGTTTAAAACACATCTGAATTCATGTACATAACAATAATTTGAAAAAGTATGACTATTAATACCATTTATTTTAAATAAAGAAAATTTAATTATTATGGTTTTAAATGCAGGCATTTTTATCAGTTTTCATACTAAAGTAAAAAGTTCGTAAAGTGTAAGTTTAGTTTGTTTTTCTTCGATTGTAATTGATTCATTATTTTCTTCAAAATTCCTTTTTTGATTTATTATTTATAATATAAATATACAAACATTTACGGTTCACATTGTGAGCATATTCATTCATCATGTGGAATATTTCATGCTCCATACAAAGTGTATATTCTACCACAAACATATTTATAAATACATATCACTATATTAATAAGAGGCAGAACATTGTTCATGTTGTAATTAGATATTTTGAGAACATTTTGTATAATGTTATAGCATTAGTTCAGTATAATGTATGAGACGTAATAAAGTTTACGTAACGTTTACAGATAATCAAACTTTCTAAACAACGAATACCTTTGTACCTGGATCAAAATCAAAAACAAATATTCATAGAATCTCAATACTGTGTTTATATCGTATTTGAAATTATATTCATATTAACGGATGTAGATTTCAACTACAGTTGAATATTTGCTTTCAAAATATCTCTAGAATTTGATGTCTGATATCAATGCATTACTCATTTTCATTTGAATTATTTTTCTTCCTTTTCAACAATAATTTTAAAAAAATCTACTTCTGCATTTTATACCCTCTTCTTAAACTCGTATTACTTATCAATTCACTATTTTTTTTTCCTTATTTTTTTTTAATGTCTTTCAATTTATATTATTAATGATATATGTATATATATATATAATTAAATCAATACTCATTCAAGCTATCATTATTTGTATCATTATTTAAATACAAATCTATTCTTTTAAATCTGTATTTTGTATATTTCTGTAGTATTTCTGAAATTATTGAGCTAAATTTCAAAAATAAAAACATATGTAGGTTAAGTTATGATTAAATATCTTTGATTTTTATGCATCCAATAATTTTTTCGAGCAATTGTTTTACAAACTAAATTAAGTAGAAATAAGATAAATACAAAAGCACAAACAATAATTTATTAATGGTATAATCGTAATACCTAGTAAATAAGTTTTGAACAAAAATTTCTTGGCATAATATCTTTACACATCATTAAAAAACTTATGGAATAATATAAAAATAACGCAGAATGCATTATTTTAGTTAATTTTATAACGCTTGAAAATCATAGAAAAAATCTATGAGAAATATTGGAAATAGAAACTAATTTTGATAAACATAATCAAAACTAATATTGTGATAAACAGTGTGCTTAAAGTTATAATAATATTTACCGAACAAATTGATGTAAAAATGTAATTACTATTTTAATGACTATTTGTGTTATAACAATTTAGAAGAAATAAATGTAACAAAAAAATAAAAACTATTAACTATTGAAGCATAGAAATAATTTTTTTTTTTTTTGAAGAATAGGTGGTCGAACATTGAGTTATGGACGGTGGATCCAATCATTACTGTAAAAATCTGCTTTCTTTAGATATTTATGAGATACAGTATAATCCCGATGGTTCAACTAACTCAGAACCAGGTTAATGGATGCAAATTAATGAAATAGGTTTAAGTGATGGAAAATCGTATTGTATTATTTATTATTAATGTTATCGATCAATTATAGTTAAATAGATAATACAAGAGTGTAAAATAACATTGAATTCATGGATTGAATAAAGAATGTAAGAAATCAGAGTAGTTTCCTTTTTCAAGAGATATTTAGCTGCTTTAATAGTTATCAGCTCAAATTCTAGTAACTTCTATAATTAGTTACTTAGTACTTAGTATAATACATTTTAATTAATTAGTGCTTTGGTGTATAAATATATGGTGTGATTATGGAGTTTGGAAAATACGATTTAACAAACAATTATTAAATGGTTTTGTTTGGTTTTATAAAAAGGTTTTGGCTCAAAAAAATAAATAAATAAATAAATAATAATAATAATAATAAATAAATTATCAGATAGTTATTTTATGACAATATGTATTTTGGTAATGAAAAGTATAAGTGTACAATAGGGTTCTATTTTTATTTTTTAATAATCTTTCTGTAGAATCATATATGCATGTCAGTATGTCTGCGCTGTTATCTATATAATTTTATATTCTGTGAAAAATATGGCTGTTTTTCAATGGCCTTCAATGGTAAAAACAAAGTTTATTTTCGAATATTCAAACTATATCATCTATATATATATATATATATATATATGCAACCACTACTCGTAGATACAAATAAAGGAACTTTTCGAATAACAATATTTAATATTTTTTTTTACAACAAACAATGGATAAAATATTATAATTAATGCGTCCAGTATAATTGGGGTATCACATAATTTTGAAATTGATAATAATATCATACTGATTTTTAAATAATTTTTTTAGAAGAAGGCATTAATAATGTTGATTTATTTTAGGTTTTATTCATATTTTAGTTTTTATTCTTTTAATAACTAATTTCTGAAGAGTAAAATATAATCATATATAAATGTCTACATACTCTTCGATGATCAATAAAGATATGAAATATCGAGGCGATGAGCTTTAGTTTTTTTTTTTGAAAACGATAATGCATTTCTAACTATTTATTGATTATTTGTAAAGAAACACACAGCACTGAATAATATAATATAATTTACATACGTTAAAAGATTTGTTTACATTATAGGATATTGAAATAACGATAACTAAAATGGTTTATGACATCGGTTAGATATTATGTATTTATTTATTCGTATATTGTCAAAAAGCATGAGGTAACTGAAATAATGACGAAAATATAATTAATTAATTATTAAAAGAGCTTTAAATACTTTATAAAATAAAAAGATACTTTAGATTTCATATCAGTACTCGAAAGGAGATGCCTAAAAATAAAGTAAATATTAAAAATTTATGAAAATCGAATTATAGGTTTTATCTGATACAAGATTACAATTTTTGCAGTCTTTTCAAAGATAGGGATTCTTCTCACTTCTAAATGGAGTTTTTTTTTTGACAGTCAAACATTTATTACTGTATTATTTAGGTTCATTTTTCAATATAAATATTCTCGAATAAAGAATTAATTAATTAAATGGATGGCCACATGATGCTTGACCATTGATTTTGATGGTTCAAAACGCATAATTACTGTAACAGAATATGTACCTATTAGTTTTATATTTTTTCATACCTAATTAAATTACCTACATTTATATATTTAAACCGAATAAATATATGAATACATTTGTAAAAGTATTCAGAACGCAGATTATAATCTGCAATTCAAAAATCTACGATAAACAGCTTGAAAATATTACTATTCTATTTTTTGTATAGTATTGTAAACAAATATAATTTATAACATGTTACGACAAAAATAAGAGCTATTTAAAAATAAAGACGAACATTTCAAGAAATTAGTAAAATAATTCACATATAAAAAACGTAGTTATAAAGAAAAACAATGAATCGATTTAACTATCAAACAAAACTATGGGTAATTATTAGGGTAGTAGGTTATTTCACAAGGCTCTGCTCACATGTATTGTTGTTTCTGTGCTTTTATAGTACACTCATTAAACGACCAGTATATTGGTTATCATGGTGCCCTAAGCCGAGAGAAAAACCCCATACGCATTGTTCTGTTTTATACATAGGTGCACTTAATGCGTTTCTAAATGTTCGCTCGAACACATTGATGACCAAAAAAGTTTTATAAAATAATATTATTGTACTCGTATTTAAACTATATTCGTTAAATGATTGTTCTAGTGCACATTTTTCTTCGTGATCGATGACGCTTAGTTTCAATACCTAATGATTTTTATTTATGCATTTTACGTCAACGTATCAATTTTATCACAGTACGTTCAATGTCCAATATATGTGTTAGTGTAAGTATAAATCAATGTTTACAAATATGTACGATGTATCGATATATGTACACATGTATCCATGTGTGCATGTAAAAGTTCCGGACAAAGTCTTGCGGGATTCTACCCCAAATTATCATCATAAATTTAAATTTATGGCTCACCAAGATATTTTTGGTATAAGTTTTTTTTTTTTTTTGCGATATAGTCACTAGAGCTACATAAATTATCTTGAGAAGCTAGGGAATCCGTGACGTTGGTTCATATTTTTTTTTTCAGCAAAAAGGGTGGATAAACTACCAAAAAGCAATCTGTTATGAACTGGCCACATTTTATTTCAAGCATACGTAACCAAACTTCATATCTAATAAAAGCTTTTCAGAGTCCTTCACATTTCAAATGTCATATGAAAATAATACAATTGTTTTAACTGTCTAACTTATTATCCTGAAAAATACAATCGTAATAGTACTTACTAAACCAAAGAATATGCAATAACACTATTCGTATGAAACTGTTTCTGATTATAATATTAAAGCTGTATTTTTTAAGTCTGTAATTTTATAACTAATTAAAGTACAAGGAAAAATATATTTATAGCAAACTAATATTATCTCTATGCATATACTATACTCAAAATCGGTAAAGAATTAATTAATTATAAAAATAGCTACATAGTTGTCATATTATGGTACATCGTACTGTACAATTTTTTTAAGAACGTACAGCTAAAAAAAAAAAAAAAAATACTACCAAGTATGATATCTATGATAGCTATTGATTTATGACATAATATTAGACGTAAAGCAGAGCACTATATTTGTATGCAAAAAGTTATACATCAAATTTATTTTTCATACCCTCTACGGGTTATAAAACCATTAAAATAGTTTTTCAATGATGTCACCATAATTTATTAATTAAAACTTACGGCATCAAATGTAATACTTTGAATTATTGAACTCGTAGGTATTTTATAAATGTATAGCAAACAACTTGACACTTTTCGTTCAAATATCAACATGTGAAGAAAAAGTGAACAATACAAAAAGGATTACGCATACGAAGTTTCAGGTGATAACGCATCAGTTGTATTTCGCGGTAAATTTAAATTACGTTCACTTTATATAACAGGCAACCTAATATTATATATCACGTGTTATGTTCATTAGCCAAGATGACGATTTCCCGAAGCTATATCCGGTCGTCGTTCATCGTCGCGTGATATTCCGCACGATAAAATTTACCGCGACAGCCTGTGTATGCAGTGCCGGGTTATCGACTGCAATAATTTATCTCGACGATACAATATATACATAGTACATCAGACGCGAAATATGAATACCGTGTATATAAATATGTACCTCCGTGCACGCGCGCGCACAATGTGGAAACTGCGTTTTATGTTGGCTGTCTAATCACACTCGACTAGTTCCATTGTGTAGATAACGCCTACGACGAGTCTTCTTTGTGCGCTAGAAGACCGAACGTGCAGGTGGAAACTCTCGAATAGGCAATATATCGCAGCACTCTTCTTCTTATTTTTTTCTTTTTCCATTTTTCTCTCGTTCTCTCTCTCTCTCTCTCTCTCTCTCTCTCTCTCTCTCTTTCTCTTTCTTTCTTTTCTACGTAACATAAAAAGTAAGACTGTACTACTGAGCCGGCACGTCGCTTAAAAAGATAAACTTTCTTGAGCAAATAAAAAAGACGATGGATTTTTGTGTTTATTTGCGTGAGTAGAAAACTACCATACTGTTTTAAATGGCATGCCAATAAACGTTCGGTTGCTTGACACGAGATAAATGGCAAATTTCCCAGCGGGTTCTTCAAAGAAAACGCGCGCTAGCCGTGTAATAGTGTTTACTATATGTAAAAAGCTTTCAGCGTAATGTAGGGTGGAAAAGGAGGAAAATGCGACGACGCCGATCGGTGGTTAATGCGGACGGGAATAACAGTCGATTTCTTATAGACGAAATGGACAGCTTACACGCTAAACGATCAAGACTTGACAACTTTTCGCGTGCGTTCTGTTCGTTAAATATGTACTAGGAGCTGCCTGTTTTGACTTTATTAAATATCAAAGTCGACGCTATCCCGACACACGATCGTGGATTTTTCTTTCGGTTCGGTGTTTTGTCGTCGTATTGGAACGAAACCAAAACGCTAATTTCATCGTCTACTACCGTATTCTCCCACGCATGTGCCTAACTAAATCAATGATCCTAATCGTCCACCAAGTCATAGGACATCGTTCGGACTCGAAAATGGTTGCAGTGGCGTAACCAATTTTCAAGTGACTTAATCCTGTAAGTTTTTTGCGGTTCTTCATTGTAAATGATAACCATGCAATCAGCTATTTTTGGAAATTAAAAACCCATCCGTAAATGAAGGCAGTGTCAAAAAATACATAAAGGAATAGGAGATTTCTCTGCTTTCTGTTATGACGTTTCCTTTGACAGCGATCTATTTAAACGAAAATACCGCTGATAAGTTTATAATCAATAAAAACAGTTCAATATATAGCATCGATAACACTCAATATTCAATTGCGGTCGACAATTATAATATTATCGTCCATTAGGTAATAAATTAACATCGAATTCAATTTCAACATTAATAATGTGTGAACTAATCAGTCTTCATTGTGCAAATATCAACGTTTTGACCAAAATATTCAAATAGGAAATGAAAAAAAACCCAAATAATCGATTATATATGAAAATATAAAAAATTGCCAAACATGAAACCTACTATTTTTTTGGCGATTCTGTTATTCTCATTCTACATTACAATTGTTATGAGATTTCTACACACACACAATCGTTTGAAAGATTAGTGGGCTGTATTGGTGAAACATACTTACGAGTTCGAATCTACGAAAATACGGGTTGAGGCCGTGCAGACCTCTCAGGAAGAACGTATTACGTATCCGCCGTCGGAACGTTTCGCGAAAATGACTAAGAGACGACGTATTGAAACGACGCCGTCGGAGCAAAACGAATGAGTGTAAAAAACGATCTGCAACGCGTTCAGCCATCGGAATCTAGTGTGGATGACATCTGGGTTTCCACCGGATGTGTTTGATTTCGTTGTTTCCGAACGGTCGACCGCGTTTCAGAACAGTACGTTTCGTGAGGTGGTCGAAGGAAAAGCGGAAGAAAAAAGGAAAAAGTTCATAACCATATCGGGCACCCGGAAAACCGAGAAACGATCATCGTCCGAACGGTGTGTTCATCGGCTTCCGCCCCGCGAAAACGTGCGCGCACCGCTTCTCGCGGCACCGTGCCGGAGGGTGTAGGCGTTCCCGGTAGTTGGCCGGTACGCGCCACCGAGACGATTTGTTTGGGACCAAGCGGTGGTCAGGTGATCCGTTAGGGGACGCGAGTGGCCGACAGACGTCGGTTCCGTCGGCGGACGAGGATCGAACGGGCCCCAGCGGTCGACGAGTACGCGGGGCGAGGGGGGCCGTCAACGCGTCTCGCTTAAGTGTTCCTCCGGGCGGAGCGGCGAGAGAGAAGGCGAAGGAAAAAAAAGATATCCTTCTCATCGTCACCGTCGCCGCTTCCGCCGTGGAATTCGCCTTCGGCCGCGCGCCTGTTGCTCGTCCGTCGCCGATGGTGCGTAAGGATTTATTCCCAGCGCGGACGGTGTGTCGCGTGATTATTAACGATCGATTCGTGCGACCACCTCTCCGTCACGAGAGAGAGAGGAACAACAGTAATTGCAGTGAACGTGAAAGTCTCCGGTGCACCGATTTTTGCTCGTATACGCGTGTAAATCAAAAAAAAAAATAAACAAAAAAATTACACAGACCGAGGACATATTTCAACGGCATTACCGAGTGTTTTCCTCACGATATAATTATGACGCGAAAGGCTTGTCGAAAGAAACAATACTGCAGTTAGGGTTTTCCATGTGTTCGCTCGGTGCATAAAGAATGTTGCAGTAACGCAATTGATTTTGAGTCCAAAATCCAAAACCGCTGTAGGGGTGTACAGACCGTACTGGATATTTTGTTTGTTCGACGTCATAGGTTATATAAGAAAAAAAAGGAACGTGCTGAGATACCTATATGATTTATTTTTTTCTCAAACCATTTAATGTTTTATACATAGAGAGATTTGTTTTATATAGATCTACAAGACTTGCGACGCTTCAGTGAAATTGACTCAAATTGTAACTA
This sequence comes from Sipha maydis, assembly GCA_034509805.1. NCBI lineage: Eukaryota > Metazoa > Arthropoda > Insecta > Hemiptera > Aphididae > Sipha > Sipha maydis. Next base: position 138,949 of record JASXSY010000427.1, read on the forward strand.
TTATACTATGTGATCGTCAGCCAATCAAATGTTTATCTACTCGTAGCATAAGGATTTATCGAACCAAGAGAAATGCATTGGTCATGGACTTACGGCTTAAGTGAATAATTTGGTTTTTTAACGATTTTACATTACGTAGGCCCATAATATGTAAGCTCAACCATTACCAGTGTAATATATTGAGATGATGATTAGACGATGATGATCTATGATCAACAATACGATAATCGTACTGAACATTTCAGGCAACAAATAATTTTATTTATTTTTTGTTTTTACTACATACATCTGATGCTCTGATTTACCAATATTTTTCAAAAACTTTACACCGTATTCTCACGTATTAATGACTCGTGATGATATTTATAACATGACAAAAATATACGAAATGACTTGAATGTAGTATTCAATATAACCATTATCCATAAGTTTGATGCGTAGTTTTACGGGAAGATGTTTTTTCTCAATCCTGAAAACATAATGTTCAATAGTAAAACTTTGTGTACTGTTATGGACCAAGTTTATTTTTACTATTAAATTTAATTTTGTTTTAATTGCACATCAAATATAACATCATTTAATGTTTAATGATTTACGTAAGATGGTCATTAACTATTATATACGTCATAAGTTATCTATACTTAGAGGCAAATCTATACCAGAAAATCTTTGTCCTTCTTTAATCAACTTTTTATATTAAATTTAAATTATATGGACCTATATTATATATATATATATATATATATATATATATATATATCCTATTGGTGTTAGGATTACGTATAGTATGTATAACTGTAATATGTAGTTAGAAAGGTTAGGTAAAGGAACCAATTGCACAAATAATATCCAATATTTATTTTTTAAGTATAGTTTTACATAATTATTTAATTATTTTTTTAGTACTTAAGATGATATTTTTTAGTTTCTTCTCATAAGTTTCGAATATCACAATTTATAGTGATCTGGTTTAAACTAAAAAAGCATAAGGAGAAGAAGTTATTCGAATCGGAAAGTTTTGATTTTCAGTATATTTAACTTCTTTGTATGCCCGTATATTTTGATATCATACAACTAAATTAGCTCGAGAAGAAGTTCATAAATTCAAGTTCAATGTGCATATGATTTGAATATAAGATTAGAATGTAAGCGTTTTTCGTGATTTAGTAAAAATCTATAATCATACTTTTGCCCTTGAATGTGATTTAAAACTTGTTTGTCTGTACATTTTTTAAACCGACGGTATAATTCAATATAACATGTAATTTAATTATGTTTTTCATGGAAATATATCTTACAGATTGATGATTATTTACGTATTAAACTTTTTTTCACTTTATTTGTTTCATTGTATTGATGTTATGATATTATTATACAAAAAAGTGCAGACAATCAGTTAAAAAGAGAAAAGTTATACTTAAAATTGCTATCAATAATTTTTAATACATTCAAAATAATAATTGATCTAATTAGTGAACTATAATAAGAAACAGAGGGTTGAGTGTAGTAGGCATGTGATTTGGTATCATTAAAACTTTCGTAGATCGAACAATATTAAATTGATGAATGGGAAATAGTTATTGTCATATTTTTATGGACAATATTATATACAATATTATCCATTATAGAAAGTTTTATTAGAGTCATCGATTTTATTTTCATTATATAACCCAGATTTGGCTTTTTTTTAATAATTAATAAGCAATGCGCTGATTAGCTATAGTAAGATATTTTTTTATTTTTATACACAAATATTAATAAAAAAAACATTAAATTACATTAATTTACGTATTTTAATACCATTGATGCATTCCAAAGAATATTCATAATGTGTATATTTTATACTTTAAATTATTTTTTAATTTATGATCTATTGATTAGAGTTAAAAAAAAAAAAGATAAATTATTAACATTTATTCAACATTTAACATTTAACATTTAGCGATATCTTTATGAAATTCTAAGATTGTATTGTGTTGGCATTTTTTTTAAGGTTTTGGAGAAATCTTGGGAATACAATCAAGAATAATTTTAAAATAACTTGTTATTTTAAGTTTAGTTATATCTTAAAAAGCTCAAATACAAAAAACAAGCTCTTTGTTAATATTATTGTAATTGTTTAATTTTTCGTAATTTGAGTAATGCAAAGGAAATATTGATTTTATTAATGTATTACCTTAACAAGTGCATAATGGAAAAAATAAAACAAGACTTGAGTACTTATAAAAGTTACTTAATCTTATATTATAAGTGGTAGAATTTCGATGTTAAAAAGTAAAATGCTATAATAACTGTATGTTTTTATTGACATAAAATTGTATATAGTGACGCACAATGAAGGGTTCGAGCTACCGCGGCTCAGTTTTTGAAATTGACTTGGTGGGTAGGTGGTATTTTTTCATTCAATACTTCTACTTTTTTTTTTTCATTTAGCCTAATGTAATTTTCATTTATACTACTATGCTAATTTATTTTTGAGTATGCACTTTTGATAGTACGGAATAAGGTATTCCGTATATACTTTGCTATACATTTTCACTGCGATAAATGTTGTAATTGTTAATCAAAGATATTACTGTTTATATAAATATAAAAATAAAAAAATTTGAATAATATAGTACCCCATTTATATAAATAATACGTTTAACGTGGTCATCTAAGGAATATCATTAAGCTACATCCGCATATATTATTAAATCTATGTATTATTGGTCCTAATAATAATAATAATAAACGTTACACAATGGATTTTATATATTTTTTTTTTTTTACATCTACAAATTCAAGCCTTTAAACTACATAGTTCATGTTCTACATTTGGAAGCTTAAGCATTTATGAATTCCGTGAATATTTCTTGTTATTTTATTAATATTATTCAAATATAGCTTTTGTATGATTTAATATTTATTTAAATGCCACAAGATTACGAATTTGAGAGATATTTATTACTTTTTAAGACCTTCCTTACAGAAACTCATTATTTCAGATATTCGAAATTAATTTTTTTAACACTTACGGTATTCCTCGCTGTGTTTTGTTTCTCAAAGTCAACGAGAGATAATATTTATTGAGATATCTTTACATTGAACGATTCGTTACATTTGATAATTCCAGTTTAAATAATCAAACAATTAAAGTTATATACTTTATAAAATAATAGATATAAAATATACTAATAAAAACATAATATGAGTTTTATTTTAAAAACTATTATGTTTATCGATATATCTCATTACGTAATGACAATAACTCATTAGTCGTTCGTTCATTAATGAAAACTTATAAATTTATAAAAGATTATTGTTATTCATAATAGGTTTTTAAAAATCAACATAACTGGCATAAATGCTATTGGATGAATGAAAAACTTAAATATACGTATATGACCTAGTCGTACCAATAGGAAAAAATTATCGCAAGAAACTAACTGTTACCAAATTAATTTGTACTGTATTTTTTAGTCTTAGCCTTAGCATTATATCATTAGTCTTATAATTTCTAATCGCAGTATTCTTATATAATTATTATCATATTAATTTTTTTATTTGTAATTTTCCGGAAGTTTAATAATAATAATAATAATATACACTTTATATTATTACACGAAAAAAATTAATAATGAATTATAAAATGATTATTTTCATAAAATAAAGTAATAATAATTACAATAAATTCAATTCAGTGTTAATCCACTATTACGACTAAATTAATCTTACCATAAAGGTTAAATAGTTATATTATTAGAATATAAAGTAAATATTGTCACTTTTGAAAAACATTTTTTTTCGTAGTAATAACCAAATTATTGAATAATTATATGTTTGTGTACGAATATATAGGTTCATGAGATTTGACAATCATGGTGTAACCAATATCTTAACTACGAAGTGTTATATAAAGCATGATAAGATAAAAAAATAAAACTTAATATTTCATATTTTTGTATTGGTTTATGTGAACATTATTAAGTAACAGAAAGTACATTCGAGTTATTTGAAGTAGCGTAAGTATGAAAATAATGCACATCATTATGAGACCAGTTAACTCGTTGCTGACGTTTATAATCTTAAAACATTAAAGTATTAAGATCATTCATATGAAAAATAAATAATTAATATTGACAAATTATATCCATAAGAATTATAAATGACCAAAATAGAGATATAAAAGAAAAGAAAATTTTGTGATACGCAGTATAGTTCTACCGCGGAAGACATACACGTCATACGAACCAGTGGATCACTGAGAAAATTCATCAAAGATTATTGTTATTATTACTATCATCGTTATAACTGTAAGCCGTGCAACTGCTTATAATGATAATCATTAATGTATACGACCTAATTAAAGTGTACCAACATATCAGTACTTAGTATTATGTCGTATACCATGGCCTATTTATTCGTGTAGCTCGAGAACAGATTTTATACATTTACACGGTATGGAATTCAATATTTTAAGGATGATTATAATTATAATACAATATGGGAATTCTGCACATGTCATTATAATGTTGGCTTATTGACCACAAACATTCCGATTCCCGATGAAATTGAAACGGATGATGTTACCGATCGTTGGTCGTGTACGATAATCGTAACACGTTATGGAACGACAACGTAATACTATCATAATGCGAAAAATGCAACACAGATCGTTGAATATAAGTGCAGAACATGGATGATAATGTGCGTAAACCGACAGTTAGCTACATATTGCGTAATTAAAGTCTCGAGCAAAGAAAACAACAGTTATATGTATACATATATATTTATTAACCGAACTGTGCGAAGAGGAAGCCAGTTATACAAACAAGGACCTACGGTAATATGATGTTACGTTGTACATTACAGTGTTCAACAAAATATGGTGTATTATATTTTGCTATACAGATTTCGGGGAAAAAGTTTACAGATTTCATAACGATGCCATTTCACTGTTATTTATTGGTCACACGATATATACATGGAGTAAAAGTGCGCACATATTTTCCTAGATTCCGAGAAAAGCGAGAAATGTATTAATTTTCCAGTGATGTTTTTCGTTCTCTCCGCGGTATGTTTTTCGGTAATAATCTCCACCGGAAAAATTCGAATCTTGTCGTACGATGTATTCAATCATAACACGAATCGAGTCCTCGAAGCATACTAGACGAGACTCGAAAACGTATACAACTCCAATGTGAAAAAGTATTGTACATTTGAATGGTAAAATATCTTACCACATTACAACGTTAAATCATAATGTTTCAGGTAATACTTAACCGTTAAATAAACGACTTTAAGTAAACGCTCCATGATGTATTCAAAAACGTTATGCGTTTGAGTTACATTTTTATAGAACAATAAGAACTATTATGTTCGATGTATACCGATGTATATTTATATTGTACCGAATTTGGAAAAGAACAAATCAAAAAAGTAAGACCAAGAGAATTGTATTATACATAGCTATACAAATCACCTATCGTTTCTGAACTTTATATTTTTTATTTTCATTTGGTTCGAGAAAAAAATTGGAACATTCTGAAATGCAGAGCATAGTTAATATCAAATTTCATAAGAATTGTTTTATCACCATTTTGAAGAAAGGTTTATATTTTTAATTTAAAATCGCGGTATAAAGGTACTTCCCTCAGTACGCTATAATATCGCATCAATCTCTTTTGTTTTACAGCAAACCTCAGCTATGTAAACATTTTAAATTATCATAGTCCATATACGAAACATATTTTATGTATTTGATCTTGATCAACGCTAATATTAATTTTTAATATTGTAGGTATATTACATTTTTCAAAGAAATATACTCAGATAAATTAAATAGATTATATACATACATATATGTCATACATATTGTAAATTGTACACTTATTTTATTTAAAAATAGATTTCATGAATTTTCATAAAAGTGATGAATTGTGTTCAAAGCGTATATTGTTGAAAAAAAAAAGTTGTAAAAGTTGGAATTAACTATCAAAATCATAGAAATGGTTTTCAGATTAAATTAATAATTTATCTATACTGATTTATATCTAACTGCAATTCTCAATAGTTTTAGCTTCATTAGGCAAAATGAATACTTGGTTCCTTGAAACTATATTCAGTGTTATCTAATGTTTTTTTTTTTAAAATACGAAAGTAATGAATTTCGAATTAAAAAAAGAAATTAATGTTTTTACCATAATAGCATTTCAAATAGTTTACTAAAAGTATATATATATATATATATATATATATATATATACATAAATAGAGCCAAAAATGTATAACAATTCATCAATTGAGAACGACTGAGCCGAATTGGCTCAAATTTTTTTTAATTGTTCGTAACTGTCAGGGGAAGGTTATTATGTAAGAAAAAATGAAGAAAGCTGCACGGAAAATTAAAAACTAATATAACCGTGTAAATTGTATACCTATTTAGCTAACTGCAACATGACCTTTTTTTTGTGTGTGTTTTATCGGATTGTTTAAATATATATGTATTCCCTTGGTTACAGAATTACGTAATTATAGTTTATCGTATAAAACAGATGCATCAGTCAAAATTTCATAGTACAGCCAGTTTATTGATAAGTTTTAATTATTTTATAAAGAGTTATGGTTGTTTTTAAAAATGCTAGCAATTAGACGTATAAACTTAAATCGCAAACTCGCAATCATACGAGTCAAAAATATAGAAGAGCAAGTCAAACTGACGAGCAATGCGAAGCGTGGAATGAAGTTGAACAGAATCGATAGAATTGAAATCAACAACATAGTATTATATATAATATGATACAGAGATATATTAGACATTTATATATTTATATATATATAGACCTACTGGCAGAAGAAAGACTTAGTTAAAAAATGATAGTAACTCTGGGAAGTGCTCAAGCAGACATTTTGATATTTACGATGGAAATTTTAATAATTTACTATTTATATTTTATTTATTTTAATAATGATAATGAGTGTAAGATAAATTATTATAAATTATTATTTAAAAATTAACGAATTTAACACACAGTTTGAGACATATAATAGGTAAGTTTTTTAACGGGCTACAAAGTGCACGGGTTTAGCTAGTTTTTATAAAATTTGTTCGAAATGTACACTACAAGTAATTTTACGTATTTACTACTTTTAAATGCCTACTAAAATATTATTTAATTATACCTAATTTCTGAGATATTAAAATTAAAAATACATGGTATTACTTTAACGAAGATTTTTACTTCTTAAAAGCAAAATTATAAAACGTAAAAAACTATTATTGATCAAGTAATAAACAAATAAAGTAATTTTCAAACCGGAGGTATCAAAAAATTAAATATATAAAGAAATTAGTTATTAACATAACGAGATATCGGTATAACTTTTAGTTTTATTAGTTATCGTTTTTATGTAATTGTCTTGATTTATGACCATAGAAACGAAATTACGATTAAAAACAATTTTTATTTAAAAATATGAGTTTCTTTCTGTTAAATTAGGAAACAAAAATAAAATAGTACAAGATTACGAAATTTAAATTAAAAGTTTTAATCTAAAACAAATGGAAAATCATTGCCCCTGTTGGGTCAGCTCGACATTTTCAAGTACGTTTCAACGCCCACGAAACCACTCAGAGCTATGTAAAAATAAAATAAAATAAAAGGCAGAAATGAAAAGAGAGACACGGAGGTCGAGGGTGAATGCTACAAATATTGTCATCTGGGGCAGAAACGTTTTCCCGGATCAGGACGTCCTGGGTTCATTTTGTATATTTTTTCATAATTTCTTCGAGCTTACATTTATTTGCGTTTATACATGCATTACAATGGCACAACCTTTACCAACTCTGTGTACTCCACTTGCTGCTAGTATCATTCGACTTTATGAATGCCCGTGTGTTAATATTTAAATTAAATTCTACGATGGTATTCTCAGGGAATTCCGGGATCATCCAATTACATTAGTTTGTATGTTGTTACCGGACTGCAGACAAAAGCTCAGCGGTTTTTCCCTTCATTTCTCTGGAACACCGTCATCAATCTTGTTCATCCCTGTTGTCGTGGACACAAAAACCACTCCGGGAGCCCTTTTCCGGATGTCCCGACAGAATTTAAGAAATGGGATTATAATGTCATTATTTTCACGCCTTGACGGGCAACAATATTAAAACAAGTGTATGGAATTCTGTAAACGTTCCTTTTCCATCTTTTTCCTTCTTCACCCATTCCAAATTTTAATGCATCCGTCTAAGGTTAACGGGGTTCAATAGATTTATAAATATGGGAGTCAAATATTTAAATATTTTCAGAACTACATCATTGACATAACGGGTTTACACTTTATAAGTATTCAAAACTGAATGCACAAAACAATTATTTAAACTTTCGTGTATAAAAGTATTTATATCCATTATACATGCACACTAAGTTAATTCTCTGGAATAGAATAATGAAAGAAAAATTGACATTTTTCATCTATACCTTTCAAAAAAATTCAAAAAAAACCCAATAAAAGTTGGTTATAGGTTACCATATTTTAACAATACCTTGACTAACAACATCATTATAGATGAATTATGTTTCTATAAGATTTAAATTTTTGACAAGATGAAATTTATTTCTTGTTAATTTTTTCAATTTACTTAAAACTGTATAACTTGTTCACATATGGAATAAATATGTTTTATTTTTAAAACACCGTTGCAATTATTGTATTAACATTCAATAATAACATCATAAAGGGAAGATTTATTGATAAAGGAGTTATTTTCACTTATGACTTCTTCCAATAAAATCGAATATTTATTTATTTTTTTTGGCTGCATTTATTATAAATTATATAAACAAATTAAACAATCTTATTTATATAATGTACTTAAAAATCTTAAATATAAAAATATTTAATTTAAAGAAAACTCGAAAATCAGATGGTCGGAGTATTTATTTTTATAAGTTACAAAATTTTTCTTACATAATAACTATAGAAAACATTTTATAATATGTAACTTGACGTTTAAACTATTTAATTTAAAGTACTATATTACTCTCTGCATTTGACAAAATAAAAATCTTCTTTATTTTATCTTGACAATATTTTGAAATTATTAACTGTTACTATTATTTATTGCATAAATATCACAAATTCTGCATGTTAATAGTGACAATTAGAAAAAAAAAATGATTATTAAAAGATAGTTTATTTCAAGCACAACGTACAGGGTACACTAATTGAATAATATAATTTCTAGAAAATGACAAAAGTGTTGTGTAATAATCAAAAAGTGTATATTCAGTATACATAAATAATTGATTCCACAGACACTGAGTGTTCAACCGCTCCCTTGGCATTATTAGCAATCTAATAAGGATTTTTTTTTTTTGTTTTGTTTTTAAATAGAAAAGGTCTTAAATACAATACTGCAGACTAAAAGTGGTCCAAAACAAACATAGGGGTATTTTATTTTTCTCTTTACCCAGAAATTAATACTGGTTGAAAATGGCCGCGAAACATCCACTGTCAGACGTGAGACGTTTATCGAAGAATAATTTTCGAAAAAATCGATAACCTTTTAAGAGTGAGTTCTTCGTCGAGTGATGTATATTTATTTTTACACATCAATCAACAATGATTTGAAGATGAGTCTCTTTTGACAATTAATACTGAGTAAAAATCAGTGTAATTTCTTATTTTATGATTAAAAATAAAATTTAATTCGTCAGCACATCTGGTGGAAATAAAAAATTTCATAGTTTTCAAATATTAAAAATAAAGAATTCACTTAACCACTATGATTACATGTGCAAGGTATAATCGGTGTTTAAATTTAAATTTTTAAATTTTTTTGTGGAGAAAGAAATATAAAATCAACGAATTATTTTACCCAGATTCTTAATAGCGAATAGGTTGGAACTCAAGATTTGACACTATCTTTGACGATTAAAATACGTGACCGTCAAGTCTTACTGCGACTTTTTTTTTATATATAGTAATTGCTTAATTAGATTTATTACCCAAAACGAGATACGCGCGTGGCCCCATCAAAACTCCCATTCCGTTCATCGCCACCACAACTGTGACGTTCACCGCAGCAGTCCTATTATTGTAGTCCCCAGGTGTAGCTTAACCACGTGATCACCGGCACCGAATTCGGTCTTCCGGGACTTTCTTATCTGTTTACCTGGACCGTCAACCACCGACCATAAATGCGAAGGGAAAAATGCGTAAGTAAATTACAAACGACACGTTTCACATTACGACTCCGCAAAATACGCAGTGCGTTAAATGTCAACGTGAAATGTCATTGCGTAATAATTACATGTTTTATCTGAAATCAGAAACTACAAACGCTATCGATTCAGGATAAGTGTATTCGATAGATTTTCGTATTTCTTTTCACAATTTTACCTTTCCAGTTATAAAACAATAATGTGCTTGGAAATACGTTTTATACCAACGATCTCTCGTGTTCTTGTTTGACTACCGATATTTTATGATTTTATATTAAGTATTATCTTATACAGGCGGATGATTTTATACTGTGTGTTTGAATATAAATAATAATAGTAATAATATTAATATACATATCAATATATAACTTTCAAACTTTTCCGTCCATGTGAATGATAAACTAACTAAACAAAGAAATTTAATATAGAGTTTCGATAAAGCGGGAAGAGTAACCAAATGTTACCGCTTTGGAAGTTTATTCGAAATAATCTATTTGGTCATTCGCAATATTAAAATTATACAAAAACTATATGCACGAGCAAACACTGAGAAAGTAAATATTCTTATATTACTATTCAAATGACGTAGTTATTGCTTTATTGTTTTCTGTAAGTAAAACTTTTACTATATCTACGCTTACATAAGATACCATATCGAAACTGTATTATTACATTAATTTGAATCTTTTTTTTCTATTTATATTACCTGCGGATCCGATTTTAGACAAGAGTGATACTTTTCATCAAGGTATAGTGATCGTTTGTGCACGTGTTGATGTTCAAACAGATAGAATTCATCAAGGCTTCCAATCTGCAATAAAAATAAATTATTCCTGTATTATAAGCGTACTTATGTTCTAGTTTAGATAATTGTTTATTTATTCACGTTCAACATTACGTAGACAAACTCATAATACACACGAGCGTAAAAACCAATTCTGATGTCAGGATGCAACTTAAGCAAAGAATAGGATAAACTCTGTACAAAATACTGATGAGATATGTTTTCCTAAGGTTTTATGATAAAAATGTAAACGTTAATTAAATATAAAACTATCGGTATATTATGATACGGTTCAAATTTATTCAAATGAATATAAGGATGATAATGAAAAAATATTCTTCTCATCCTAAACAATTCTGAACGATGGACACGTGTATTATGCAACGCTTCGTATAATATTACTCCATAAACCTTAGATCTTAACTGTAACTGAAATATATAATTTTTAAATAAAGTCTATATGCTTGTATTTTGCCTGATATTTTAATTTATAAGCGCCAAGTTAAGTGTTACTATTAGCTTTGTAAAATATTTTCAACATTTTATAAACAATCGTTCGTGAAACATTTAAACTTAAAACTATCTTTGTTTAATATTCTAAATGTTAACAGAATAAATAATTATGTATAATAGATCTTATAAAATAGATATAATATATATTATAGAAATTTATTCTAATGAATCATGGCATTGCATTATATTTTTAAGCTATATACATAAAATATTTTGTTTTATCAAAATCAAATTAAAGCACTTAATTAAAGAAATTCAATATTTATTGATGGCAATTCGCAGTGATCTTTTTTAATAAAATGCATTTCAACTCTGAGATAATATTTTAATATAGAATCAATGAATATAGATTTACCGAAAAGTATAAATAGTATGTTTATCATAGTATATTATAGTCATCAATAACAGAAAAAAAATCGCTTTTGATAATCCCAGAAACCGACACACAAATGTAATACAAATTATACTTTACAGCTCATATATTACACACTATAGATATTGGTTTGTATCTTATCGATATTATTTTGTTTAATATATTATTATACGTGATGTTTTGTAAACAAACATTAATCATCTTATTTAAAAAAAAAAGATTTAGTCGAATGAAGCTTAATTCTTCATTATGATTTTTTGTAAATTCTTCAAGTATCCTTTAAAAACATTACTACAATTTTAAAACTTAATACTTATTACTATAATGTCCAATATTATTATTTTAATTATTATTATTATTAGTTAAATAAAATGAAAATCATATGTAGACATATGATTCTCGACCAAATAAAAATTGTTCATGTATATTATTGTATTCATCTAAAACATAAATACGATTTGAGTAAAACATTTATCGAACTATTGATAATGTACTGAAGTCCAATTGTATTTAATTTGTAATCGGTAAAATAGTAATTTAAAACTATGATGGTTTTATTAACCTAATATGTATTAAATTTATTTTATTTTATTAAACAAAATGTACTCGTGATTATAAAATCAATAGAACCTCGCTTTTATCGGAATCCATTTTTTATTATTGTTGTTATTATTTTTAATTTACTTCTAGGACCTACTCCATTATATTAAGTGCTAAGTAAGTATAGTTATATTATATCGCGTTAATATATAAATTGCATGTCACAATGTATAAAATATAATAGACATGTTAGCTTTAATATTGCAATTGATCGTAAGGATCGTCGATCAATGTCAAAAACCGAAACGATTACAAACTTTTTGCAATTTAGATTTTCACAACATACTTTCGATACCGAAAACAAAATATATGACCGAAATTCAAACTTTTTTCATTTTTGCATTTGACGTAGGTACCAACGTATATATTACACAAGCTATTATAGTCATCATGAAAATCGCATAACTTATCCAAACCGTTTAGGTATACAACGTAATTAATTCTCAACATTTCGGACAAGACGTAGAACTTCAATATACGATTAGAACACTTGTATTAGTTCGTTTACCTTAGTATCAGGATACTATTACAATATACTTGTTAATTATTATATTTTATCGTTATAAGCCAATGGTATAATATAAGATATGAAGTAGTGTCTAAACTTTAAAGTATAAATGTATAAGTATATATAAGTACGCCATATTTCATAACAAATAAAAGATAATTTTTGGATAGAATCGATATATGAAATTAAATTGGGTCACAATAATTTAAACTATGAAGATTTTTTATGAACATAGCTAACAAAAAATATTTATTTTTTTTTTAAATTGTTGTCATTTATAAGTTCTCACAAATTTGTATACAAAATTATACTGGAATTCTATTTGTTATTTTTCTAAAAAATTAGTTAGACGTTTCGCTTGAAGGGGAAAAAATTAATTTTAGCTAATCAACAAAATGATTTTTTCGAAAAGTTATTATGTGTAAGTACTTGCAACAGATACTCTTAATACGATATTTTTTTTGAATTTCTTCGTAAATAATGATAGATTTTTAATTAACAAAGTTATACTTTTAGTATACCTATATTTAGTAAAAACTAATTAACGGATGAACAAGAAAGCCATAAAAAATTATATTATAAAATCTAATATTTTTTCAATTTATTAAAAATCAAATTAAAATAAGAAAGGAAGCTTTTGATTTAATTTTTTAAATATCTTTTCGTTAATTAAACCTAAAAATCTATATTTTTATTCGTCTTTGACTTCATAATTATTTGTTAAATATTTATAACAATCTCGCTTTGGATCATAATAATCTACAATTGCAAGGTTGGAAAAAAATTATTAAATCTTCTTCAAAATTTTTATTTAACTTTTGCATGCGTCATTAAATTCTAAACTACTTACGTTGATCTTCTTTTTATATATTACTTGATTTTCATTTGTTATTTTTTACGTATCTTACTCTATGGCATAGCATTTATATTTCAAAACCTAATCTCACTTCATCAATATTTATGTAAACAATTGTTAAATATTTTATTTTTAGACAACACGCGTGTTTGAAATCTAAAATTTTCCTATAAAGATTTCATTAAATGAATGACAAAAACCATTAATGTCATTATAATAACAATATAATTTACCAGTCCCACCTAAAACCTGTATGTACATAATAAATATACAATGAAATGGCAAAATCCATCTGGACCAACACAAATATTTCACTTCTACAAGTTTCTGTTTTTAAACAGAATCCATTTTGTATAATAAGTTTCTTAGTAAATGAAAATAATTTATAACAATACAGTCAAAATAAATATCTATTTATTTTATTTTATTAAAAAAAAATTTTTTAATTTTTTTCATTTTTATCCATCTATTTTATTCTAATTTGTAAATACGACAATTAGTAGTTTTTAGAAATGAACAATATAAGTGTAAGGAATGAAACTCATCCCTTGAGCATTGGAGTATTTTTATTTTATACTTAACGTGCATTAAACATCGCTACTGTGAAATTCAACCCGAGAAATTATTTTGCAAATAATAAATTGGAAATTTATATACATTTTAGTAATGTATATGATGTTGTGATATAATCTACCTCGTACCGTTATTTTTAAGTTTGTATATTGTTTTCATCAATACTATAATCACGATATTCTATTACGAAATAATATGATTTGGATAATGATTATATCTAAACATTTAGTCAATAGCTTTTAATAGTTTACGTGTATACAAATTAATAACAATATCTTATATAGTAGAAACAACTTTTAATATTTAATAAAAATGAAATGACTGGTTTCATTTGTAATGGAGTTTTATTGAACATAATACGCATATTGTTAAATTTTTAATTTTAATATATTCAAAAATATGATAATCAAACTGTATGTTAAAACCTTTTTTTTAGTATGAATAAAAACTCAAAAGCTAGTGTATATAAAAAAAAAAAAAAATTATAACCGAAATTGTTATGGATGACCTTCAATACGGTAAAAGCAGTTTGATATTATGTGGTTTATGTTGTTGTAATTTTTTTTTTTATAACTTTTATTTTGGGAATACGCTTTATACAAAATGAATAGTTTATCTTAAACTTAGTGTTGGGAACAACGGGCTTGGAAAATATAATTAAAATAACATTTTTTCCACTCTGTAAATCTAAACAGAAGCGGAGAGCAAGAAATATTTTCAAAATTTACTTTTAATATCCACGTCGGTTGAATCCAATAAAAGTGTAATTTCATTACATCCAAGACAAAATGCTTTGTCTTATTGGTGCCCAAGGGAGAAAAGAAAAAGAATGGAGTAAAATAAAAACAATTATGTGTTCGGAAGACACAACATCACACTACAAACTATTTAACTGCGTTAATATTACACGAGCATTAAGCAATAATTACTTTCAAGACCACGTGAAAAAAGAGAAAAGTGAGAAATGTTAAATTTAAACTAATAAAATATGAAACAGAAAATATAAATTAATTAATTAAAAATAAACAAACAAATGAAGTAAATGAAAAATATGATAAAGTACTATATTTTATTATCACTGTACGCACGCATTACGTTTTACCCTTGTACGTATGCGTAGCCTCGGCCGTGCTGTGGTAATAACAGTTACAAAAACAATTTGTATAATTTTATTCGTTTATTTTGTTAATTTATTTATTTTAATTTTAATTTTTCTTACGTAGATATAATATACACTATAGTATGCCTACAATGACCACCAGTCGCGACGGCAATCTCAATTATAGTACTTGTATAATAGTACTACAGTTTTTTTCTGGTGATCCATAGTGAAGTATTCGACTTTTTGAAAATGCGATACAGCCTCGTTTCGAGAATAAAATACCATTTTATGCAGCTATCCGTTGGTCCATGTTACCCGTTCTTCGAACCTGTATATTTGTTTCAGCGTAAAAAATCGGCACATCCCGAATAGCAATAAGATTTTCCACATTTTGGCGTGCATTGTCGCGTCATTATATTGCACGAGTAACATATTACGGTGTTCGTTGAAGATTAATTTAAAACATTAATCGACAGTTATTTTCATTATCGATCGCAACCAGACTTTACATCGATTAATGTTTACATTATTTTTCGTCAAGTCTAGTATTAATATATTTCTTCACAAGAATAAAAAAAAATACTTGTAACCTTTGAGGGGAAATGTATTGGTATAGTAGAGCAGTGGTTCCCAACTTTTAACGGCCACTGAACACTTAGTTTGTATTTCGTGGAACGTAACTATACAATTCAATATTTATTGAAAATCAATTAACAAACAATTTTTTCAACCATCATTCATGTATATTGTTTATTACAGTTATTACTCTCAGTATTCACATACATCTGGCGGAAAACCGGAGATTGGCCCACGTCACCCTTAGATTCCACGAACATACTCTGGAAGCCACTGTAATAGACCTATACAAAAATGTATATCAACGGATCACAATAATTCATTAATTCAATTTGATAACTGCACAAATTACTAATTGATAAAATATTTTACCCTGGAGAATTAACCATAGAGTACCAAAAATGGGTACTCTTTCCTGCAGCATACCTAACATATTGAATTGTCAAAGTGATTATGTTTTAAATAATAATAATCGCATTATGTATCAAACTTATGAACGAGATGAACGTTATATTGCAATTATATTTTTGAATATAATAATATCTATCTTTACGGGTCTTGGAAGTATAAAATAGAAAATAAATTATACTTATGAAGTTTCCAACGCACGGGTACAATAAATTATACATTTATTTACCAATAAATGTATACTATGGAATATTAGAAAAAAAACTATGATGCTGAATTCACAAGTTCTGTGCAATTCAATTTTTTACACTCTTCCTTTTCACTAATGCGCCATTAAAATATATTACATTATATTCCTGTTGTATAATTGTGTTCGTAATTTTTGCCCAAAATCAATTGAATGTGATTATTAGAGATGAATTAGAATACATTGTAAATTTAATATAAATAACTGGACTAAACCTAACCCATCACGCACCTAGGAATGCGTGAGTTCACCTAGTCCTGTAGCCAATACCTGGTGACGTGTTGGCACTGGAACAATGTCAATAACGAGTTGGCTATATAGGAGTGATCGACCCTATGGAATTTTCCGGTTTAATATCCGATAAATTCGACGGTCAGAACCACCGCACTAACACTCAACACAAGCGTCTCATCGAAAATCTTTTTGTATTTTATTTGTTTCCTATATGTACGAAAACAATATTAATGTATTATACGAATATTTTACCGTACGATTAAATTAAATCTCATGTTGAAAAAAAAATAAAAATAAATATCAAACAAAACTACATGTATTTTGTGAAATAAGCTGGTAATTTAATGTGTTCGTTTCAGTATTCTACCAGTATATTGACCATATAAGAAAAAGAAAAAATTTGGGTCTTAGACCGACGGAGTTGATATTATATTTTAAAATATATTTAAAAACGACTTTATAGTTTAGTACCAAGGGTTTTGATTTAATGAAATCGTGTGTTTAAATTTTTGAAACACAATAAATCAACTGTTATCATAATTATAATTACAAGTAAAGCTTATTTTTTTTTTTTTTTTTTTAGGTCAAATTGTTTTAAAGTTAGTTTAATTATTTGCACCAAAATTTCCTTGTTGATATTTAATTATATCAAAAAGTAAACCGAAGTGATACAGTTCAGAAAGTGTTTGTGTCTTATAGCTTTAAAATGCCATGTAAATTTAATTTTTAGCTATCGTACCTGTAGTAACTACCGTTTAAAAATTAGAATTTTAATTTTTTATACATTTTTTTCATTGATATCCAATGTTTTAAGTTCAATTTTTCTTTTTTCTGAGTATTTTTATATATTTTTAGCGAATATATATTTATATCCATTTTAAAATCACATTTAGCTTCTGATTTTCTAAGAATTAGGTGGGTGAATACAGTGCAATGATACGCTTATATTTACTATAACTTTACAAATATAAAAAAACAAAAATGCTATAGTACTTTGAATAATATAATATATATCCTCAAATATGAAATGATCATAATATTTTTATGCTCAATAAATTACAACTCTCTTTCAATAACCGTGCAGTCGCAACTTCAATGATAAATAACTTTAGAAACATGCCTTCTAAGAGATCTGATAATATTACTTATTTTGAAATATTGCATCTAACGGTAAAATAGATTTTAATCTTACAGGTAGTAAAAAGACTATTGATTAAGAAAATATAGTTTCACCGATGCAATGAGTTTTATAAAGCTAACATTTTGCCTAGGTTCCATTCGACCATATAGTGTCCTTAGTGTATACTCGTATATAGAAGTTTTCATCGCATATAATTAACAAATATTTCAATTCTTAATTTTTGCTTGAATATTTTACCTATAATTATAAATGAACTACGACTTTCATTTTCTTCAGTAAATTGTATTCAATTTTTTATTTTTTTCGTAACTCAACTATGATCACCGGTTATTATCATCAATGTGGATGTCAATGTTGAAATGAGACTCTGTATGGTTTCCTTTCTATCGAGAACTTCAGACAGGTATGTTAATATAAATGGTAATCTTTAAAATTTGTATAGAAATCAAATATATTTATTTATGTACGATCATATATTTTTATTCAATTGAATATTTTTTTACTCACTTGTTTTGTTTACTACACCGTGAATATATCCATATGTTTAAATGTATATATTCATTGACATAGATTTTTTAAAATAAGATAAAATAATTTCATCGGCTTATTTAAATTTTTATTATATATAACACCAAGTGTATTTTACATATTTTTCACATTTCACGTAAGTTTGCAATTTTTTAGTGAATTTTTCTAATTGTAAATTTATTCGTTTTATTTTTTAATAAGACCTTTTTACAGTTGAAAACGATGACATAAAGTTTACTCGTCGAAACAAAAAGTTTACACTGAAGTACGTTTTAAGGGGTAAGAAACTCATACGATTGTTGTGCAACTGTACACCTTGACGAATATCACTGCGAGCGGTTCCGATGAACGACTCCGGTTCGATTAGTGGCCAAATTAAATACGATCATCTATCGTCAATGTCACGTGAAGTTGCCAGAGCCTGATTGAACAGACGGAGCGTTATTGAATCATCCGCGATCGCGTATCAGACCTGATTAGGGGACCCCTCTTTGGATATCTAATTGATTGACGTTTACAGATTACAGGAGTAAAGAAAAGGCTTTCAAATCGTTTTCCGACGCTTCCGCGCAGCACCCGAAACCGGTACCGTCGCACGTGTACCGGCGGTTGTTTCACTCGATACATATTACGGTGGTGATCCTTCGAATGTAACGATCGATGATGTAATTTTCTTGACATTGTAAACCCGCGTAAACGTTGTTAAAGAACCTTTGTAGCGCAGCGCGTTAATACAATTTCTAAACCTTATTCTCTGGTCGCCTCAAACTGTCTCGTGACATTATTAGATTGGCCTTTATCTATTTTCTGAAGGATGATAATTTTATATAATACATAATTGTCAAATTACAATCGGTCTGATACAATAAAAACCGTAACAAGATAACAAATTTAGTTTCTTTTGTTTTTTTTTTTTTTTTTATTTCACCCCTGACAAAAGAAAAAAAAAATAATACAGAGCTCGATTAAATCTTAATAATTAAGATTTTTCGTAATAATTACGATTGAATCAAAATAAATGCCTCGTCCCAGGTATCGATATTTACGTTAAACTAATATAAAAAAAAATGTATCTATATCAACAACAAATCGAGTTCCATAAAACACCTTGTACAATATTATGAGCGTGTAATAGCATCATCTTAAATATGAGATTTCTTTAAGAATAAGATATTTTATTTTATTATTATTACCAAATACCATGACGTAGGGTTAATCGAAAATGTTCATTATAAAAATTGCGTGTTGAATTAGAAATATATTATTATAATTAAACACGAATTTTGTCGATCAATATTCATAATGTATAGTCAATTTTAATATAGAACAAAGTTTTTTTTTTTTCCAATTTAAATGTATACAACGTACCTACATCCAAAATTGAAAAACAAAATATACGACTGAAAGTATAAACTTTTTTCATTTTCGTATTCAACGTATTTAAGTATACGCATATAACATACGAGCTTTAAATTCATCACTATAATATATATATATATATATATGCATATAATATACATATATACACCCAACGATTCTTGTATATGACCAGTTAAGCCCACAAAGTTTAATTGGAAATGGAACGTTATTTTTGGGGTCAATATTTCTACAACTTTTTTATTTCATTTCGCTATATAGTGCTTATTTGAACGATTACTAGATATGGACACAAGAACGTAATAATTGACAGGAAATACAAAATATTGGAGCATTTTTATTTTTACAAACTTTAATAAGTATATAATATATAATATCATAATAAAATAAATGAGTATTTTACTTGAAAAAAAAAATTTTACCGTCTGGAAAGTTTCTGACCGATATTTAAAAAAAAAAAAAATTATAATAATTTTAAAAATGTCTTGCTGTAAAAAATTCCATCAAATTATATAATATTTAATAGAGGTCTTAAAAATCGTAGATTTCAAGAACATATTGTGTTTCAAACATGTAATTATGTTTATGACAATACAAGTTTCATAAAAATATTCTTTTGTTATATTGAAAACTTGTTACTGAATAAAAACAATCATACACATTTTTATGTCAATAAAATAAAAATAAATATTATAATTTTCATATATTTATGGTCTTACTATTGTTGCTTATTACAATTTTCAACCACAAAAAGAAACTCAAATATGTGAAGTTATTTTTTGTCTATATCGATTTACAAATACAATCCTTGTCTCAATAATATTTATAAAATTAAATATCAGAAACCGTATTTATTAATTAAAACATTTTTATTTATAACTAATTTGTGTATTTATATTTTGAGTTTTGTTTTTTAAAATTTCAATATTTTTGATGTTTTGTAAATATTACAAATACCATTTACCCAATAAATGGTATAATAGGATTTAATACATTCTTATTTTTTTTTTTTTTTTTTTTTTACTAACTATCATCCATAATTAAAGTATTTATTTTATTTATGAAACATATTTTTAAATATTAATGTTCTTTAATTAATATTTTAAGTTCATGTCTGTGCTTGAGATATTAAGGTTATTTAATTGAGTATCACTGATATAAATGGAAAAAAAACATGAATAAATGCATATATTCATTGGGTAAGTGCATGAATTTTTGTGATTCTTGCATATTATTAAAAAAAAAGTACACTTCATACCATATCAAGTGCATATTAATGGATTTTCAATACACGAACTATATATATATATATATAATATTTTCATACAAATCTGGACCCTACAAATGATACATAATATCAAACTGAATATAATTTAAAAACTTTATCAATAGAGAATGTAAATATAAAATTAAAACTTATAATATAGATAGAGTCGAGCAGAAATTATTTAAATATGCTGACTTAAGAAGTAACAAGCATTTTGAATTGACAAATATGTACTTAATTAAAAGTATTGTTCTATTTTTACATGTTTTTTTTTTTTTAAAGAATTTATTGTTTTACTTAAAATTGCGATCATGCATTAATAATAAATCATTTCCAACTTGAAAATGTTAATCATTTCAATCGATAAATAACAAATTTTATGTAACTTTAATTTATGTAGGATAATTTAAATTCAGAAATTCTCAAATTTCAATCATTTTAAATAATTAAATATAAATCATCATTTTAAACGGTTGAATATTGTCACACGATCATAATTTAATAAATATTTTATTATATCACAAAATGAGAAATTATGAATAGATTCTTTATATTATATAACTGTAACACGTAGTGGACACTTTAGTTGGAATTTTAATTTCAACGTTGTTTTTTTTTTAAAAGAAAATGTAGTATATGTATTAGTTAAGGTACATTTATAGACAAGCCTACTTATCAGTAATCTCAGGGATATTTCAGTCGTTGATGGAAGCCGATTATTTGGGTAGAAATGTTCGACGTTATACCCGGTATCGTAGCATGCCTAATAAAAATAAATTTTACAGTAGCATTATATTCCATCTAAAACTTAGCCACCTATTCTACTGCAATATTGACATAAATCCAAATATTTATTGTTAGTTTTGATAAGAATTTCCATGCATATTAAATGTTATCGATTCTCGCAAACGGTCCATCGAAAAAATAAATAATATTGCAAAACACAATAGGGCGTGTCCGAGCCAAATAATTCGATACGTTTAAACACATTTTTCCTTCCGCTATTGTACATGGTTATGAGAACGATGATGTTTCAATATAATAATATGCACGAACAAATTAATTTACCAATAACACACGGCATGGTATATAATAATATAATCGCTGTGAATTAACTAAGCCGTAATTATTTATACTAAATGCTTTGGATTTATTGAATTCAATTTTAATGATATATACTGGCAGTGGTAATTTGCAATTGGTTTTCTGCAAACATCCCTGTAGTTTGACGTGTTTACATTCCCAACTAACAATAACCTATATACTACAGTTATACGATAAATAAAGGCTTATCCGCGTTTAATGTTATTGAAGTAAAATAATAACAAACTATAGTACAACTTTATCGATCAATATCGTTTGATCACGAAAAATACCACGGATCAAGTGTCACCAACTGCATTAAAAACCATGGCTTATTCACAGTATATGATTTTATGGTTCATTACGGAATTATATTTAATATAAATTAAATGGAATTTAATATTCAAAGTGAGCAGGAGTTAATTTCACGCGTGTTTGATAGAATAATTAATGGAGCGTTCAATTTTTACCGAGTATAAAAACATCCTTTGACATGTATATTTTTATTAGAGAATTAAAACTAGTATTAAAAATCAAAAAATTAATTCATACATTTCTGTTACTATAAATTATTTAATACTCTTATCAAGTAAAACTAATTATTGATCAATTATTTTGTTTGAATTAAAAAAAAAAAGAAAGAATAATAAAATATTATAATAAAATTGTACAATATCAAAGATTCATTGATGTCAAAAAGTCGGAAAATTAAAATTCGATTAATCAAAGTAATTATCAATCAAATATTAATGGAGCTAATAACATTATTATATTAATTGCTAAATAGTCTCTAAAATTAAATTTATTTTTATTTTTAAGGTTATAGATTCTTCAAATCTGTATAAAAGATATCATCAAAGACCAATAATTAATTCTAAAGTACGTTTTTGTATTATCCTCCAATATCTCAAAAAACATTTTTTTTTTTTTTTTTTAGTACATATTAGTATCATATTTTTAAATTGTTACGAACATAAAAATCCCGACCTTAGAAATAATGTGTGCACCAGAGTTGTAATATAGTTCTTAATATTATTTTTAAATGCAAAGTTTTGTTTCACGGAGTGAAATTCATTATTATTTTCCTTTTTCGAATATTACTTGAAGTCGTTAAGATCCCAGCTCTTCAAACCATAAATATAAAGTAGTGAAAAAAAAAGATTTAAAATAAAATATGAATGAATATGTAGTACTCTGTATATTTCTATGCATTTCGTAACATAACTCAGTTAACTTGGAGATTAGAAATTATTACTTAACAATAAAAAAATAGAAGATTTGACTAAATAATTCGGAAAAATAAGATTAAATATGACTGAATTAGAAACCGAATTTTAGCCAATTGACAAAAATTAAGTAAAAAATATAATATAAAAAAATGTATGAAATAGAACAAAATGTTACTATAACAATACAAGCATTTAAACTAACTTAACAAGCGGAAGAATAATACAAGATACATTTATTTTTAATCATGGACTTTATAAAGTTAAATTATAAAATTAAAACGTATAAATTATCAATATATATGTATGTATGTATACAAAAATACGAGATGACCCAGCATGTTTTCCCGGTGATATTATCTCCGTAATTTTGTTATGTTTTTATTTTTTTATTGTTTTAGTGTAATTAAGTAGTAGGAGTCATTATGAAAAAATAATATTAAATTTGTATTTTCATTTCTTAACCAGCTTAGAAAGTTAAATTTTTCATTTTTCATTTTTATAACGTTTCAAAATAGCCAATTTTATAAAACAAGTTTTTACCGACATTTTAAAGTATTGCAATTGAAAATCTAATATTTGTTTCGTAGTTATGGCTAATGTAAGTTTTGAAAAGAAATAAAGCGTACATGGTAAGGCTTAATGCCTTTTGAAATGAACAAGTATAAATTAGATAATTTTTATCTCTTACTGGTCAAATTGATGGGTTTGTTTACTTATATAAGGGCAGTACGGTGCAATAGTGAGACGGCTACGACGGGCGCAATCATCAGTTCGAAACCGGCTTAGTGCAAAAATATTCTGCAAAATTTTTTCTGTAGTCTCTTTCCCCTGCCATCGTCCTGGTTGCTCTGCACGGCTACCCTTCGAACCAACTCCGCTGGGAGTGAAGTCCACACACGTGATAAGTCTCTACTTAGATAAGGGAATACAAGTGCTACACTACACCTTATCCCTTCCAAGTTAAAAAGACTTCGACAAAGTTCTCTGACTGTCGTTTCGATAGAAAAAAAACTTATGGAGATATTATTTCCATCGGGAAAACTTACAAAGGGTAAAAAGTATACAATGTATGTACTATTATATAATATACTACCGTATAACCTCTAGTTAAATTTAAGAAAATGTTCAAGGTTTATTTTTAAAATAAAAAGTTTCAATAAGTTTGCCTTAATCAACTTATTTGTACATATTGTTTGATTTCGTCTAAATTACATTACACTTAGTCGTAACTTTTAAGAATATAAACAGACGACACTTTTTTTTTAAATAAGAAATATGTTTTTAAAACGATCACGCAAAAAGAAAACCGTTATATCGCCCAAAAGCATATAATGATTTATTCGTTCCGTAACTATAGTTGGACTATTTAATAATGTTACATACAAACTTTTCCAGAGATATGAATAACACCAGCATATATCAAAATCAATAAGTTAATACTATTCAAGTTATACTTATTAAAATGTTATAAAATGTGACTTTGAGTTTGTTCCATAAAAGTTGTGAACGAGTTATTTTGTCAGAAATGTATTTTGAACGACTATATATCCAAAACTTGACCTTTTTGTCATGTATAACTTTTATGATTTTAATTTAATTTATAAGTTTAAAATGAATACACATTGTACGAATTATAATATAACATTCGTTATAATATTTCCGCTCATATATTATAATATAAATTGTTTGAATAAATATCGTGTGTAGAATATAATAAATATCTTAAATAAAAATATGCATGGAATATTTAATATTTTAAGAAATTTAAAAATGTATACATTTTTAAATCCAATTATAAAACGATATTATAAATTTGTTTTACAAACTTGGTATGCTAATTAATAATGATATATTATTTTATTATATCAAAATAATACTGTGAAAAAAAAACATATTTAACGTATCAATTAAAGTGTGTCATAAATTATTACATATTTTTATAATCAATATCACTTTTGAATGAATTAATTTCATTAAATATTCAAAACCATTGAATAATATTGTTAACGATAACTAACACAAATATTTTTATGCATAATACATATTACAATTAAAAATAACCCTTTTATCTATGCATTGGAATATAAATATTCAAAGGAAGTTGTCCCGAATTCAATATTAAAACGAAATTGGCGAGAATTATTTAAAACAATTCGTATCAGTTTGATCATTCAGTTAATCCTATAAAATACTTTATACCCAGTATATGTAATCGATTTAAAGAAGATCCTCCATAAATCTAGTGTTGAAGAAGAATCGTGTTAAACGAATTAGGTGTTTGGCCGGTTAAGAGGGCTTTTTCGTAAGGAAAGAAAAAGCATTCAGCACATTTTAGTTCACGTCAAAATAGATTTCCGAGTTTTTCAAAGAAAATCTCATTCCTTCCAATTATCGTTTCTTATAAAATACATTCACTGACGATTCCTTAATTAGATTTAATTCCTCCAATAAGAATTGTTAATGTAAAACTATTGTCTTAGGCTAATATGGTTAATATTGGGTGCACATCGAATAATTTACAATTATTTATTTTATTCTAACTAAAAAAATGTTTCTTTAAAAATATCATAACTTTACTTTAACATGGATCATTTTATGATTCACGTTTAAAATAAAAAATAATGAGCTTGAAACGTGTTGGTACCGTAAACATAAATCTAGCTTAAATATATTTAAGTGAAAAGTATAGAATAAAATGTATTTATAATATTAAATATTATGTCATTTAACCAACTTCATGTATTACCGCAATATTATTCTTAAAAAACACGAAGTTTGTAAATTCAAATGCGAGAAAATATGTTTACTCTGACGCACTAAAGTTGAATATTTCTGTATTATATAATATTGACAATACATATTAATAATTCGTCAAAGTTGATTATTCGATAAAAATAATAGTTTTATAAGATGAAAACATTTTCAAAATTTGGAACAAAGTATAAGTTTTTATATAAGTACATAACTCTTCTCGTATTTTTGCGACATTCACAATCAGTTTACATAGTAGTATACAGTATTTATTTAATTTAATAAATATAGTGAAGTATAAAAAATCAAAATATACAGTTCAATAGTTTAGCAAATGATCATCCACGACATTCTTTAATTTATTATTTTATTATTAGTTATTTTATTAGTCTATTAGTTTACATCTGTTTAAGAAAACGTATTAAAAACTAACATTAGGTTTTGAGACATCATTAAGTATGAATAAATATTAGTATTTCACAATGTTTTAACTTTTCATTCTATATTTAAAAGCATAAAATCGATGACTTTGTTGCTAAATTTTTATTTTAATTCCTAATAAACATTATTATTTACCAAATTTTCTAAAATATATATATATAGATGTTACAGTTAAAATGTTGAATCAGTTAGTTTATGAAATAACTATGTAATTTATAAAATAACTAAAGTTTGTAGGTAATGTATATAATTTATACTTTAACTAGTTATTTTATACATTCCCTGGCATCACTTCGTTAATGTCTCAAATTGTAAATAACAAAATATCATGATAAATAAATATAATTCCAAAATTTTCAACAATTTAATATTTGTTAGCTGTAGAAGCTGTTCCAAATGTGTTACATTAAGATCTGCGGCAACTGCGCAGTCACTGGGAACTGGTCAGGGTTTTTTTAAGTGTACTTGTACCAAAAAATGTGACACAAAGCGATGTGTTCGTAGAAAAAATGAGGTATTGTGCAACTCTAAATATCATAATAGCCTTACATGTACAAATAAATAAATAATATAACTATAATTAATTCAGTAAAATAAAATATTTTAATATATATTTAAAATTTTAATGTATTTTATACTTTAACGAATATCAAACTGAAATTGTATAGAATAACTAAATAGTCTATGAAATAACTAGTTAAAGTACAGTTTTCATGTATTATTTCATACTTAAACTAACATTCGTAGGTAATTCATGAACTACCTAGTTATTTCATAAAATAACGGAATTCAACACTTTAGCTGTAACATATATATATATATATATATATATATTTGAAGTAGTGAAATTATTTTATAAAAATGGAGATCTATAGTTCTAACATAAGTACATCATTTATTTACAAAATCAATTACGACAATTTAATACATGAGACCTTATACTCTTTACTAAAGCATTAATAAATATTTTTAAATTTTATCTTATTATACAAATATGATACTTAATAAACATACTTAATATTAATTAGTTCGACAATAATGGCAAACTTCACATTTTCATTTAATCTACAGATTTTATATAATTGCCGATCCAATAGTATTTGTTTTATAGTAAATTACTCATTGAATATATGAATTGTTATAGAATTAAAATAACATGAATGTACACAGAATAAAGTAGAAAAACTTTAAAATTAATTTATAGAAAGTCGTAAGAAAAAATATTAAATACAGATATTTTCAAGTGTATATAAATTTTGTTAAATGTTTTATAAATTTTGAAATAAGAACAAAAAAATTTTAATGATTACGACGTTTTACTTTTATAATGAAATGTTTTGAAGGAATTTCTTTTCTTTTTTTTTTTACCTTATTTTTTAATGACACATTTTGTACAACTTTATTTTATAACAAAATTAAAGTTGGGAAAGCTGTATGCGTTCCGGTAGGTTTAATACGTTTAATATTATGTTATAATGTAAAAAAAATTGACAAAATACGAAAAGAAATAACGGACGTAAAAACGGAATAATATACTACGCGTGAACAAAATGCATATTTTATTTTAATACGTCCACCAGCAAGAGTAATTACTCAAGAAAATAAATTGAGTACAAATTTAAAAAATTGTCCGCCATAGATGATGCCAAGTCTACCATACTTAAACCATTTTGGTGTTCATAATGTCTTGGGACTTTGTAAATTGGCTTTCATGCTCTTCCAGAGACATCCTATCAGGCAATAAATCAACTTTGTCCGATGGTAAAAATAGTATTTTTGCCGATGTGTTAGTTTCATAAAATCATTCACTGGTCACGATTCTTAGAACCAATACAATATCGACGTTCGGACTCGATGCAATTTATTGGACAGCTGATATCTCCGAAACATAATAAGTGTTTGTAAAAAGTATTTGACTTATGGGATCATGTCATAAAATTACTAAAAGGTTTTCATATAACTTATATGTTATTAAAGTATTTAATTTTATCAGTTTATATTGCCGTAATACATGCAATATCAAATTATGTGTAAATTGTTAGTGTTTTAGCAAAACATTTATTACGAAAAGTAAAGTATTTCATAAAATGTAAATTCAAAAACTGCTCTCGAATAAATTATAAATATATTTATTTTTTTAGATTCTCAACGGAGTGAAGAATGTATTGATTTTACAATGATGTGTGTTTTTTTTTTTTTTTTTTTTTTTATGTCTGTCGACACGATTTGGGGCAGTAAAAATGCTTCGATTGCCTTATGTAGCAACTTTTCTGAAATAAAAGTGAATCTATTTAGTACTTTGGGGGGTCAAAAGTAAAAAATTTCCAATATTTTTTAAATGCGACGGGAAAAACCATAAAAAAATTTGGGAAAAACGGGAGTTTTTACGCAAAACCAGTTTTCGACATCATCAAATTTTTTATTTTGCTATAACTCAAAAATGAAAAACCACAACAACTTGAAATTTTCACCAAATCTTTATATTGACGTTCTCTATACATGGTTAAGATTCCAAAGTATTTTGACATATTTTGACTTATTTATAGGCAATTTAAATTTTCGATTTTTGTTAAATTTTTGTTTTTAAACATCTATAAAATTTAATTGGTTGAGCGAAAATTCTTGAAAATTTTATACTAGGTTTATAATAAGTTAAACTTATCGTAACTAAAAAATATCGGTGATCGGTTAACTCAATTTTTTTTTATAAGCCCTTAATGCTCAAATTTGTATAAAATGTGTAAAAATCACGATAATTTGCAAGTTATTTTGTAGATAAAAATTCATAAAATTTTTTTTGTTCATACTTAAGGTTCAAAATTTTAATACTAGGTTATCTATGAGCTACTCTTCAAAAATCTTTAAAAAAATTTCTACCGGACTAAGAGGAAAAAATTGTATGACTGTTTGAAATTTAAATATTTACGAAATTGCATAAAATAGCGATTTATTCTCAAACGATTTTAAATATTTGTTATAATTCAAAAAGTATAAGTCGCAGATTTTTGAAATTTCTACCAGCTGTTAATATTGGTATTTCTTTTATGCAATATTTTTTTCAAAATATTATATTGATTTTTAAGCCACTTATAGTCATTTAAAATATTCGATTTTTTTACATTTTATATTTATAATCGGTGATAAAAAAAATTTGGCTACTACAAAATACTTGAAAATTTAATCGAAGATTCCACAGAAGTAGTTCTTAAAGTCATTCAAAAATTATTAAAATCCATAGGCACAATTTTTTTTTATAAGCGTTTGAACATCGAATATTGACATAAAATTACATGTAAAATATAATATAATGTAGAATGTTCTAGACTGACAAACTATATCTATGTATGCAACTGCCAACCCATCCTAATTGAAAAATATATTTATCGTTTCAAAATAAAATATACTTTTTACAATGTTTATAAATAACAATGTATTATATCCTAGACAAACATATGAACTCCGTTCAGAATCGTTATTCGTATACAATGATATCTATCATTGCATTCAAATTTAACAAATCCATTATAATAATGACCTATCCTATAAGCGAGGTGCACTCCACCCCTAACTGTACAGCAGAGCGAGGACCATCCATTTCTTTTTTTAAATTTAAAATCAAAACTACAAAAACGATTTTGTATTTAGTTATACATTTATAAACAAAATGTACTAAATATTATAATAATATTATAATATATTATATTTCAGATCAAATATTATTTTTATATTTATATTGTGGTGTTATAAAACTAAGACCAGTTGATGGGAAATATAATAGACCTTCGGTGGTTAATGTCTGTCGTAAGAACCGACTAAAATGGACCTAACAGCACTACTAGTATCAAGTGTAAATTTATTTACACTTGAGCAGAATTTCCTTAGAAAAAAGGATACTTTTGACTCAAATAAGAAGAGAAATCCGTCGAGACAAGAATCAAATTATTAATGAGACATTCAAAAGAATTGAATCCAGATAAAAACCAGATACGTGAATTGTTCCAAGAAATTAAGAAACTCACTGAGGATTTTAAACTAAGGAGATAAGCTATTAAAGATGAAAATTTAAAAGTGAAGGTAGACTACAGTAGCATTCTAAAATGCTGGAAGAATCACTGCCAAAATCTATACACGAACGACCCATATGAGTACAATAGAAATTAAATTATGTATGGTGAACATGAACTAGAAAGTCTTTTGCGGGAAAGTGTGCAGGCAGTGGAAAAACTGAAAAACAATAAGGCACTTGTATCAGATGGAATCACTAGAGGAATGGTAAATGTTTCTGGAGATAAATAAGTAGAGGTCTTATAGAATCTATGTAATGAAGTCTGGACCATAGAAACATGGCCAGAAAACTGGATGGAATCGAGAGATTCATACCACTTCATAAGAAAGATTCTATCGAGGAGTGTAGTATTTCAATCATTTCACACGCCTCTTTAGTCTTACTGATTGTCATCGATGTAAGACTGAAATACTATATAGATACGCAGATACCACCAGACAAACCGGACATGTAAAAAGTAGAGGAATACGTGAACAAATTTTAAACATACGTCGGCTATTAGAAAATAACAGGGAATTCAAACAAACGGTTAAGCTAAGGTTGACACTTCATAATTATTATTAAAATTTGTAACGTTTCGTTTAAATGGTGATTATCTAATTAATTGCATGAGAAAGAATATTTTAAAATATGACACATATTATAACTACCCTAAAGAACGTATTTAGTATATCGTTTATCTTCTAAGTAGAAAGACGTGTATGTATTTATTCATTCAGGTATCACCTTTAATTATTTTAATTTTCAACAATTACAATTATAGGAAACTACAGGAAATAATAATTTTCAATCGCAATTCAACTCGTAATTTATATAAGAATGTAAAATAAAAAATAAATCATTAGTTGAATATCTAACAAACTACAAAAATTAATTTATGAATTAAAATATATACTTGATAATATATATTTTTTAAATATATTAAAAGAAAATTCTAAACATCAAAAAGTAGCATAATCAAAAACAACAACAAAAGTTGAATCATTTACTTAAATACGTAAGACTTTTATGCGTTTAAGATTTTGAATAACACAAGAATGGAATGAATAATAAGTTACTTAAATATACTACCATGATGTTATATTCTTAAACAATAAGTATAATAGAAAACGTGTATAATAAAGTTTTATCATATCTACAATATTAAAATACTTTAAATAGAATGTTTAAATTTTTAATTTATTCAATAAGTTTAAGTTTTCAATAAATCAATGCAAGATTGTTCACCAAAAAATAAATACATAAAAATAAAAATAAAAAAATCATCAATCTTTAGAATGATATTAAACAAAGAGCTTACCTTAATTGCACAAAGATCCATTAGGTAAATTACTCATTATAATTTATTATAATTTGCGTATTTGTGCATAATTGTTTATAACAAAAGCTTTTATTAGCATAAAGACTTTAAGACTGAAGAAAATCAGATCATAGTATTTTAACTACTTACGTTCATGTTTCAATTTTAAACACGCCTAATACATCCTCATGTAGTAATAAATTGTAAAGTGGTATGGAAATAGGATTATTATACCGAATTTTGAACAAATAAATAAATATATATATATATATATATACATCGATTATTATTCGTATATAATATCGTCTTTATTAATTATTAAAACATTAAATTCCGTATTGAATCGTTTTCAAAGCTTTTTACTGTACCCATGATGCGTTACATACTTTCATAATAAAACGGGAATATTTAATAATGTTCAAAAAACTTTTATCAAAAGTTGTGGCCTAAATGTTAAGTTTAAGGTTCAAAAATTATTGTTTTAATGGATAGAAACAAATTGTTAAGCAGTTAACATTTTTAAAGTATAATATTAAATACTTGTATAAAAATTTAAAATGAATACATTTCCACAGATAATTTAAAATTATTGTGAATTTAATCAAATGTTTGTACCATAATGAATTTGTTTATACAATTAATACAATTTGGTAGTTCTAAGAATATTTTTAATAAACCATGTCTAGTAAAATCCATTAATTTTTTTATGAAAATACGAGTAAAAATAATTTTAGTTGGTACAATTACTAGTATTTTCTTCATTAACGAATAAGTTACAGCATTCTTCTTATTTTTATGAAAAAAAAAAAAGATTTAATTGTAAACGATACTTAAATTTCAAACCTCGTTCATGAATCGTATTTATTGACCGTGTACTAGAATTTTTAACCAACATCTGTTGTTCAATAAGATTTATAATAATTTAAGTTTTATTTTATCAACACTTCTCAAATTAATGAATTTAATTTTTTTTTTTTTAAATATAATTTTGCATTTTTCATTAGTCCATAGGTTTATTGATAATATACTATAAAATATATTGAACTATATACCCGAACACAATACAATACACATGTACGTATATATATATTTAATTATATATTTTTATAAATATACGTTTACTATCAATACGAAATTGAGACGTGGAGAATTTATATATAATTTATAATTTCGTACAGATATTCTTAAATTAAAGTATATAGTATAGAATAAGTATTGATTAACTTAAATTTATTAAATTTAATATCAACAAATTGTATTAGCCATCTGAATTAATATTATAAATAAATTGTAGATACATGTGCTTAGATCTATGTGCTATAAAATTTAAACAGAGAAGAAAATCAATCGTGGAAAGTATAATAGAAAATTTGGGTTCATTTACTGTAACAAAACTTTCCATCAGATGTCTGATATATAACTATGAAATAAAAAGAGCTCTGGATGGGTGGATACTTTTGATAAAATATATGTTTAGATTATTGAGGAATTTTTCGATGCTGCCATTACAAATCAAACTGAAATCAAAATAAACCTCCTCTACTCTACACACATACAATAAACATCATTTTTAAAAAAAAATAAAAAAAAATAGGTGACACGAGCACGCTTGAATTTGTATTTTGACAAATCCGCAAAATATATTTACCAAGAACATATTCTATGGTGTCGACAGAAAAATGATACACAAAAAACGCCTGATTCGTTATGTACATAACAATAAAATAAATGTGTTTCCAAAAATGTATTATATTTTTATCACAATACTCATTTAAACATTATTTTCAAACGCAGTTTTCAATTTCTAATTTTACATAGTCAATTGATCAGAAATCACCTTTTGATTATTTTCCGAATTTATTCATGTAACATTATTTTCGTTTTGTTTGAATTACGCAGAAAACGTATATAATTCACATTAATATAATCATATTTGTAATATGTTTTTTCATCCATACAAAGTTATAACACAGGTGGTGTATATCATAAAAACCGAAAAATAAATGTAAATCCTTATAATACAAAGAATTTTATTCGAATAACACAATATAGAAAAAAAAAATGTTCATACGCAAATAATGATAGTCACTATTATATCTTATAAAGTTTTTACTATAAATATAAAAAAATAATTGGTTTTAAAATATAAGTAGGGTTTTTTTTAACATTTTTAACAGTATCTACAAGTACAATAACTATAGTATATTTTTAGAACCCTAAACCATACACTTGAAATTGAATATACATTAAACTCTTATGAAGTTACTTTCTTATTTTTCTAATACCATGATATAACCATGAAACTGTAAAATTAAATTTTTTCTATTTTTTAATCAAGCTAAATTTTAAGTGGTAATATTTTTTAAAATCTTTTCTGATAATTAATGCCATACTTAAATGTGAAATAATAATGAATATATATGAAGTTTGTTTTATTTTAGTAGTTGTTTAGGTATTTAAATATAACAGTATCTACTTAAGCCAAATCAATACAAATAATAGGTGAAATGCGTTGGTCATTTGTTCTAACTCTTTAAAAAGCTGTAGTGCAATTTGTATGTGTAAGTTATTGTTTATCTGAATTCTACTATGTGTTCTCAACAATAATATTAAATGTTTTTTCTTCAAATAGTGTTCTTAATGAAATGGTGTATTTAACATTAATTGATTTAAGTTTTATTAACAATAGTTAAATAATAGTTCATAATATTAATGAAAATTTGTTATATCGGTATATTATGTTATTAAAACAATTCAAAGTATCGTTTATCAAACAAAATAAAATTATTTTCACTATACTAAATGAAGTCTGGCTGAACATTTTAGATGTTAACAGTACAATATGGTTTTAAACGAAATCAAGTTAAACGAATTTGACTAATTATAAATATAACTGACCCTCAATTATGCCATCACATAAATTGCAATATTTGTTCAAATTTTTAGAAAAAGGGTCTAATATCTTTTTATCCTTACAGTAAATGGTCAACCATTTATGTTGATAATCATTGGAGTTCTATCAGACATGTAAATTACATCCTAAAAAACCAAACCCTTTTGTTATCTTTGAAAAAAATGTATCAATGAAAATACTCACATTCGGAACATTACCTATGTAAATCTCATCCACATAAATATTAAATAAATAATTGTATTTATCTTAAACCCGAATTATTTTCTTCTTTAATTTTTTTTTAATTCTTCCTTGAAATCAATATGCGAACAATATGTCAAATAATAATCTATACATTTTACTAGATACAAAAATAATAGTCTAAACAAAATAGATATGCCAGTTTAAAAAATAAAAATAACTTATACAAAGTTATATTTTTATTTCAAGACATTTTTTTGATACATCAAACATAGTTATAAATTACCCAAAATACATTATATAATTATATACAAATAGTAACAACACCTTAATCAAGTATTGATTTTGCGTGTTATAAATAATTTTTTTACCGATTTCGTCAATCTCCTATGAATTGTACATTTATTGAGCTAGTTTTAAAACGTTTAATATAAATTCTAATAAATAAATATAAATGGTCCATCGATGTTTAAATAAAATTAGGACACCCGTTTTGTTTGGTAAATTTAAAAGACTAAAGAATAGTATATTTTATTTCATTTCATTTTTCATTTTTTTTTTTTTTTTTATATTATTGTATTTTTAGTATTTTATATACTGAAAAACTCGAACAATATCATAAAAATAATTAATCGAAATATAAAATACAATTATGAAATGCAATCCAATTAATGAATTATATATTATATCATACTTAATGTATAGAAAACATTGAATATATATAGAATGCATTGCAAACAGTTAATTCCCTAAAGAAATTTATTTGATAAAATAAAAGTGAATGTACATTTTAAAGCAACAGGTTGGTACCGAATAAAGCTGATAAGTAATACATACATTGTACTGCTGTAAATATAAATTTGCATAGTTTTATTATTATTTTATTCAACAATATATTTAATATACTTAGTGTAACTAAGATAAAACAAACATAAATGATATCAGAACATTTTTATCTATGCATAATATTTTGAGATTCCAAACAAACAAATATAAATATATATAAAGGTGTAGTGAATAATTTATTTTTTATTTTAATTAATGTGAAAAATTTTTAATTTCCATAAATAGTGTGGCAGTATTACAAGTCCATAATTTACTCAAACTTATAACTGTTTAAAAGTAATCTACCAATTTTTCATCGAAATAAAATTAAATGAATTAATTAAATGTGTAGCACTAAAAAATTAATTTCGCAGAATTTTAATTGATTGAAAGTTGAAAATCGACTCAAATAATATTTACTTTATATAATACGGTATAAAAGGCAAACGTAGAGATCGTACTTTGATGTAGAGTAGGAACAAATACCCAAGGGTAATGAGATGTAACAACAACAGTGACAACACCCCATAAATATGTTTATTTACAACTGAGAGTAAGTTACTCTCAATAAGTGTCGGGGGACTGAAAACTTTTTCCAGTGCGGATGTGTCCAAATGGTCAATAAATATGGACAATTGATCATAACTAGCACAATGAACAAAATCCAAAAATAAATGAACTATCAAATCGAACACACGTTATACTAACAGTAATAATAATATATTAATCATAGTGAAATGAGCATTTATTATCAGATGACAAGAAGGAGGGATCGGGCGTACTGAACGGTATTTCGCGCTATACGTGTTTGAGCAAGTGTCTACGTTTCTTGGATGAAATCGAAAATCTTTTCTAACAAACAACGATATATCTGTCACATTTGAAGGAAAGAGGGATCAATAGCTGAGATATTTGAAAAAATCAACTTCCGCAGAAAAATCTCATCCGGCGTAAACCAAATTCGATTATCACATAAATATACGAATCAAACGTCATAAATTACACGTTCTGATTAATATAATTATTTTTGGGACAAAATTATTTTTTCGATAATTAGCAATTATTAAATGCTCTTGTTTCGAAAATTACACTTCGATAGCCCTTGCTCGTTAGAAAATAATATTTTTGCATGGTGTAAAATAAAGTGTTTAATTCTTTTTAGATGTATTCATATAGATGGGGTTAAAATAAAAAAATTAACTAGATCAAAGCTATTTAATATGTATTTTAAACAAATATGAAATACAAAGTATGTTCCGGTCGAGACAAATGTTTTCACATCGTCTCCATTAGATAACTCTCAGTTGTAGCATCGCCACTCGGCCGATCGGTTTTCCCTGCTCTCAGGGCGGGTCATTAACCCGCAGGAGCGACATGTAAACATGTCAAGACACAAGACACTGCGTTTACATATCGCTGGATAAAATTTTCTATCAGGCGGAGACAAATAAATTTCTAACCAGACCTCGGTGACTCGAAACCGAAACAGTGACGTTTGGTATATTGCTTGCAGTTAGTTAGTCAGTCGGTCTGGCCCACCCGGGTACTCGGCGATTGCCGGGGGTCCTGAGATATATTTTTGAAATAAAAAGCCAAACAAAACCACGTTAAAATGATAAAATTATAGTGATAATTTTTCTGGATTAAATAAAAACCATGTTATTCTCATTTAGATCTCGAAACATCGAAAAGTCGACGCGTTACATTAGAACCGGTAAGGGTTGTAAATTTCCGTTGTCTTGATCGAAATCAGCCGAATATAAATGTTTTGAAAAATTGCCATAAGCGCTATTAACGTGATACTATCACATACACGAACCCTAGAACGATCCGATAACATTGGCTTTGAGAAAATACAAAATCAAATTTATATTTGTAATAGTGTCCGAACGGCGTGTCAATTTTTCGGCGGATACCCATTGAATCTCAGTCCGACATTGGTGTTGTTTAGGGACTCGTCGTACGCGTGACCAACGTGTTTCGATCACGTCGAGTCGTGTTCGAAACACGTATCGCTTTTCGCGTGGCACTTTTCTCGCGAACGTCGCGCAACGCGATCAGAGAGAAAAGGAAACAAAAAAAATGAAAACGGATACGGGTCGGCGGGAGAACTATTCCAGCCCGACACTAACCTGTCCGCGGTTGATGAACCCGTGCTTTTTGGCCACCCTGTCCGCCTGTCCGTCGCGGTCGCCGCCGGACACCCGGACGGCGAACTGGTTCGTGTAGTGCTCGGCGCGCACGAACGTCGTCACCATCAGCAGCAGCAGCACCAGCATCGGCGGCGGGAACATCTTAGCGGCCGTGTGGCCCATCCGGTCGGAGCCGCGGCGAGCGTTCGGCACCATCGTCGTGGCGTGTGCTACTGGTGGCGATCGTGTGCGCCGCCGGCCGTCGTCGTCATCGTTGTCGAACCGTCGGCGGCGCGGACCGAATTTTCGCGTCGGCAGCGCGCGCGACAGCATGGGTGGGCGCGGTCCGCGGGTTTCCGCCGTCTCCGCCGTTACACCCATCAGACATCCACCGCCGTTCGCTCCGGATCGGCGGCGAACACACACGCTGCACTGACCTACCAAAACGCGCGAGCCGCTGGCTATCGGTTCGCGGCAGACCAACACGGTCGAATGCGTTTCGCGTAGAGACGGCACGGCGACGAGCAAGATTGTCGCACGGCGTTTGTCGATCGCGACCATCGAAAAATTAAAATTTTTTCGTACCATCGGAATTCAAGCGTTTAAACGGTAAAACTTTACGCGACGTTTTACTCGTTTGATGTTTCGTGTTGAAACTGAAACGTGCGATGCGAGTTTGTTGACGTTCGACGACGAACGATTTTTATTCAACACTGAAAAAATGCATCTTCGCTGTGCGGAAAACTTGTCGGGCACTTTCAATTACTATCACTGAAGATAAAAAAATAAATATTTTTATAATTTTTTCATAAGCAACTGAATCATTATCGTATGGCATTAAGAACCCAAAGGTTAAAAACGTCATATCTTAAAATTAATATTCATCCGCCTTTGACGTGCACGCGCAAGTGGAAATAATCTTACGGACATATTATTCCGAGACTAAATATCTATTGCGGGACAACTGATGGTGTAATAACAGCCTATTTGATTGTCGTTATTAAAACAAACTAATTACATTCTTCAATATTCTCCTGGAAGCTTTGTGCACAATAACACGCGAACGTTGCAGTCTGAGAGAGAAATAACGGATAAAACATCTTGAAATCGAGACAGCATGTCAGCAGTGTATTCGTCGGATTTTCCTCCAAAATGCATTCTACCTGTCTCGCCAACCTATACGAAAAAGCTATACATAGGCTTATCACAGGCGATTTTTAAATTTCGATAAAATCGATTTTCGGGTAGTTGACTGGGTCTTTTTTTTATGTAAATAATCTTGTGGAAAGAACGAATAGTCCACAGCGTTGTCGAACCAATATAGTTGAACGTTCAGCCATAGTTCGACGATAAAATGCAGCTGATGGAACTCGCGTTTTATTAACATTTCGATGGTGATGGTTACATTCGTAGGGCTCGGCGTCACCTCGCGTCATTACCGTCTCGCAGTTGATTACCACTCGTATCCGCGATATTGAAATGGAAAGTTACGTCGCGACGTCTGTGATTGTGTGCACTCTCGATTTCTACAGGTGCATCCAATGGTGCCGAAACCTTTGTTTGACGAGTCACCTAATAACCTGCCCGCCCATTCACTCATCAACAGAAAATTTAGAAACACGTACGTAATCTTGCGCTACGTACTGAATGTAAACGATTTACTCCCTAGGTGCACGGTGTGCTCATCACATGTTAAAAGGATACCCTTGTTTTCTCAACTTAATATTTTTATATATTTTCTCGTGGGATATTATTGTTTCGCAGGCTTCGACTCTATTTTGGTGTCCCCGGCCACGGGGTACCCCCCCGCCGAAATAAAATCGCGTACGTACGGCGGCCGCCGCCGTACTATACTTGAACCACGGACTTCGGCGTCACCGAGTAAAGTCGTCGTGCGCCGGTTACGATATCGTTACGAACGCAACGGGAAAGTCGCGACTAATGTTTCGGTGCGGTGCGCGGAAGACGAAAACGATTTGCGCCGCGCGGTCGCGTTCCGAATCGAGTTCCGGCTGGAAGTAGGCGGAAAAAAATAAACAAAAAAATATAAATATATATATATATATAAAATGAACGTGCCGGGGAAACGGTTCTTCCAGTCCGAATCTCTTTCTTTCCGTCTTTCCGCTACGGTCCATTCCCCGAGAGCAACGCCAACGCGAGTGTGGCTAAGTCGTCGCACCGATCCGTCGTCCCTCCCGACCGCCGTACCGCTCCGTCCCTGGCACCCCGACGGGATCCCGTAATTGAACGCGCGTTCGTAACGACGTGCAATACACGTTCGAGTACACATATACGTGTGTGAGTGCGTGCGCGTGTGTACGCATCTACGTGGTGTCGGTGTAATTTCAAACTTTGTCGTACGCGTAATAATAATGCGAAAAGTCAACGTTAAAATTACTATTTATTATCGCGTCGAGCACCCGCGCGCGCACCGTTCGAGAGCTGCGGAAAATATTAATAACGATAATAATAGTTATGACGACGCGAATAAAACAATAACTAAAAAGTTTCAGGGTTTGATTGCGGATTCGAACGCAGAGAAATATGATATATATATATATATATATATATATATATATATAAATATATAGTTATAATTATTATTGCGAGACGTTTATGGTATTATTATTTTTCGTTAAAATATTTAAGAATTAACCGACCCGTAATCAGAGGCCAGCTGTTACTACGAGATGTATATTGCTTTTTATATTTTTTATTCACTTTTTATTAATATTTATTCGCCCGAAAAGACTTGACTGTTTCGGACTTTTTATCGCAAACGATACGGCGTGGTCGACGATCAAATAATAAAAATATAACGGCGCGCGGAATGTGTATACATTTGTGTAATGTGCGAAGCTAACCGGGTGTACTTCTACGCCTAAGGCGACGGTCGCTTACGGGCTAACGACGTTTCTGCGGTCTTACGAGCGATATTGTTGCGCGATGGTGAAAAGATAAAATGCCATTGGAAACCACAAGAATGCCACCCTTGTCCGCGGATGGCGTCTATTATGTTCGGTGGTGGCGGCGAATCCCCGGGGTCGGGGAAAGAAATTAAAATAAAAATCTACTGTGCGTGCTGTACAACATAATGTGTTATGACGCTATTATACGCTTGAATCGAAAACGTACGCCGCTGGAGCCACCGAATGGTCGTCGGACTTTGTCGAAAATCGTCCAACGAGAGTGCACCGCTGACGATGGAATCATCCCGTGGGTTCGGTAGAGCAACGGTTGAAATACGTTTTAAATTTTTAATTATTCACCGTAGTTGATTCGTCTAACTTTCATTTCGGTGTATAATTTAATGTGACGCCCGTCAAACGGACAACACCGCTATTGTACAATCTGCCAACAAGTTTTTCTGCGAGCGACAAAAAAACGTTGTTGTACGCGAATAACTCGGCCACGTGTACTTTTACCGATACGCAGAGCATTAGTTACGTTGATCGTATGCGAAAAGCGTGTGGCCATAGCTAAAACGAAAGAAAATAACACTGAACTGTATCGTCGAATATCGCTAGGTTTTACAGACGTTGTTACACGTCGTTATCCGTTACAAACTCGGTTACAAATAATATCGACCGTGTTAATTAAAATGTAACTGATGCATTTCCACTTTCCCCGTCGATTTGACAAAATGACAATAATATGAATAACGCACTAACAAAATGAGGCTACATTATTATTGTCTTGATTGATATAACATATTCAGCCGAAGACCGCCGTTGCTGTTTAATTATGAATCACTCTTTAAATTACGGCCCGAAGTGGTATTATCGTATTAGCCGATTAAACGCTCTATTTAGCATCTTCATTTCTTATTCAACAGCCGAAATTAGAATACCGGTACGAGCATTCGTAAATACGATAGAAGTACCCGATCGTTAAACCGGTCATCCTAACGGCACGATTATTATGACCGCGTGGTTATAACGCTTTTCAGTGATTTACAATCGGCCCGTGGCTCGATAGTGGTTGTTCGATACGATAATATTGGTAAAACGTTATTTTCACTATGTTTTATAGGTTCCAACAGATACAGTCATGGCACATATTATTGTACTCTGTTCCTAAATTGTTTCCCGTTTTCATTTCACAATAAAAAATATTCTAACGACAGTGATTTATTTTGATATCCAATATCGTTATGTGTCTCTTTTTTTTTTTATTCGTATGGCCTAATATCGCATACATATTTTTTAACACACATCGGCATATGAACTAAAACTTATTGATTTTTCTGCACGCCACGTAAGCGTTCAATTATTTTTCAACCGGATAGTTTCAAATGTATTCTTTTACTTATATGTGATAAGTTATTGATTTTGTCATTTTTATTTTTTATTTTTACAAAGAGCCATTTAAAAGTAGTTTAACATTTTTGCATTATTAAATCATATCAAAAACCAATTGATTTAAATAATACAACATATTTATAATCTTATTTCACATAGAATCATTTTCCTAAGTATAAAGCAATACATTGTTATATATTTGTGACATTATTTAAAAATCCACGAAAGAAATATCTTAAATGTTTATTAAATAAAACAAATTTCCCTCTCACCCTAAAATGTATAAAATTAAGCTATATTTTTCTTAGTTCGACTAGTAATGAATCAAATTGACCTTTTTTAATGTCCAATTTTAATACAATTTATATTTTTAATTAATTGAATAAATATACAAAAATAGATTATAACAATATTTTAAAAAAGTATTCATGCATTTATAATTTTGTTTTTTAAAAATATTTAGTTCGAAGAATAATAACTATTAATGTTTAATTATATCTTAAATAAAAATGAGTGACAGTAAAAATGTATTTATTGATGTTACGCATATTTTCACTTAGGATATCGATATATTTAAAAATATACTATTTTTCTATTTTTATCCATAACCTTAATATT
Organism: Sipha maydis; assembly: GCA_034509805.1. Classification (NCBI taxonomy): domain Eukaryota; kingdom Metazoa; phylum Arthropoda; class Insecta; order Hemiptera; family Aphididae; genus Sipha; species Sipha maydis. The sequence goes on from JASXSY010000427.1 coordinate 182,087, forward strand.
TTTAAACAAATTATAATTATTTAAAATTCGACCATTTTAATTTGAATATAAATTCTAAATACTAATATTTTAAATAATTACATTTGAATGATTATAATTTAAAATTAACATAATAATAATAGTATTTATACTCATTAATACACATAAAAAATCAATTTTGTTTTTTTTATATTAATTTATTTCTTACACACTATTTTAATAAATTTTACATATAAAAATTTATTTTATCATTTACAATGATTTTGATATTTTCAAGATATGGGTTTTTTTTTTAAAATGTTAAAAAATATTTAAGTAAATAATTAAATCACTCTGATAAAAGTTACTTTATATTATCTTACTTCTGAAAACTATGATTGATTTATAATATGTGACACACACGGAAGTTTCAAACAAACCTGAGAAATTATGAAATAACTTTATAAGTTGTTGGCATCTTATTTAGAGGGTAAATCATTAAACATAGCACACAATGATATTTGTTCAAGTTATAATGATAAATGACACTCCAAAATATACATTAAGTGTGAAAATATTTTTTAAAAAGTGATTTTTAAGTTTTATGACATATTGATCAATACATTTAATTGGATAATTGTTGTACTATATGTATTGATATACAAATTTTAATTAATATAGTTAGGTTATATATAACGAAGTATTAAATGAAATTATCATATAATGAGATTTACTCAACAAATAATCATAATAATTAAAACAAGTAATAACTACATGTTTATCATAATTAATTTTTATTTAGAAATAATATATAAGACTGTAAGCTGATAAACATGCAAACATATAAAATTTAAGGAAAAAATTCTTACGTCAAAATTTAAATGTTGTTAAGAATTCTATAAAATATTTATAACATATAATTATTTTAATTAGAAAAATATAATTTTAAAATAAATTATTATTCTTATTATTATTAATAACTATTATAAAATGTTGAATTATAAAATTGCTCTTAAAAGACTAATGAAATAAAAAATAAACTATTTAAAATTAACTCATTTGATATTACAGCAATTTACAACGTGATCCAGAATATACCCCAAGGGACATAAACTATAATGTACATTGGAAACAATAAATAATTAATTACTTTGTTGACAAAATTGATGATATGATGACAATGGTTATTATGAACTGAATTAAGATTCTAATCATCAGAATCATAGTTACAAGGTGATTTATTAATTAATATATTTTCTAAAAGCAACTGGCTTTTTAAGTTTAAAGGTCTACTCCAATATATTTGTATGTATACATATATTTACATATATAATACATATATAACACATATAATATCTTATAAGAATTGTAAAGTAACACCGTTTTAGATACTGAGTCAGCAGTGGAATGTTAATTTAGTCATACAATGTAATGTTTATTAACAACGGTAATAAATTGTTTCCAAATTAATGAATATTTAAAATCCATAATAAAATAGAGGATAAACAAAATACAATTATCGGTTTTTGAAAATAAATGCATTGTAGGTAAGTAAGAATAATTGTAATATATTTATTATTTATAAAATTCCGTAACATTTTTGTTTAAACAATTTTTATAATTTTGATTGCTTTTAAATTAACACATTTTAGATTGATAATCCGCAATTATAAACTTACTAATATTATGTGCATGTTATTTAGAATTCAAGATGTATTAATAGAACAAAACTTTGTTTAGTTTGAACATAATAAAACATTATTAAAATATGAATAAACAAGTATAGTAAGAAAAATAATATTGCCCCCGTCACAGTTAAGTACTACTTTTGCCTATACATTACGCCGTATTGACATTATTCTTAATTATATTTTTATGAGTACTAAATTATGTGATGTCGGTAAAAAACATAGATCGATTACAATGCTTGAATGATATTATTGATAGATACTAAATGCGATAAGTGATTTAATTTTTATTTAATAAATTATATTGGTTTTTATTTCATAGATAATTTATCTAAACTCTATTATTACCTGATTTACATAAATATTCTGTTTAGATGACTACCATAAAATGACAAATGTAAATTATTAGTTGCTCACAACAATTTTGCTGATAAAAAACATGTAAAAGATATTTCGATACTGAATCAATTTTCTTCACCTAGCCAATTTAAAAGTACTTAAAGCCGAAACATCTTTGTTCTTTACGATTTCCTGATGTGATACTCGCTAAAAATTAATAAATCATTTTTTTAACTATAGACGAAACCTGAATTATTTTTGACTAACCAATTATTCTTAAAGTTTAATCAAAATGGATTGTCAATTATGAAACGTCAGAGCCATCCGTTGTTTCTAATTATCATCCGACATCGTAGTAGTTTTTGTGGACCACTACTATTTTTTATACCCAAATGTCAATATCAGGATACGCTATAATTTGAACTTTTTTTAAAATATAAAAGTAAGTAATCACAACTTATTTTATAAATTTCAGTTCAAATTATTTGTTCTGTTAAATTAAATATAGCTTTTAAATATAGTTTATATTAAAACTGCATGAGTTTATATGCTATTTAAAATAGCATTATTATAAGAATAGGAGAAAAATGTAAAAAAAAAATGATCTGCTACCAAATATAGATGGATGACTTACTAAAAGAATTAACTGAATATCTGATGTTTACCGTACTGACAAATTATCTAGTTTTACTCACGGTTACTTAAAAATTTTGTAAAATGACGCATCAAAGCTTAAACTTTTATCATCACACTTAAAAGAGTTGGACAATTTATGCCAATGTTGTTTGACTTGAAAAATATCAAACAACTCTACAATAATGAGGAGCTGAATATTAAAATAAAAGAAAATTTAAAAAGTTTCAATTGGTAGTGTTTCCTTATAATATAGTACATATTATGTACTTTTCCGCCATACATCAATACTATTTCCAAAACAAAAAAGTAAACATGAATATTGCACGGATATAATACATAAACTCTCATTATGTCAAATCTTAGGAGTGCCAGACAAAATTTAAGATATCGAGGTCTCTTAAAGTTAATAAAAAATTATAAAATTAGTAGCATAATTTGAATATTTAAAATATATATTAATGATGTATAATTAATTAATGTGAAAATAGATAATTCATAAAAGTTATACCAAAATTTTATTATTATCAATAGTCTCAATAGCTTAGCAATTAAAAAATAAGCCCCAACTTTCAAAACATCGTTTGAGAAAATTTTGCATCCGGAAATTTTTAATCCAATTAAAATATAATCGTGTATCTCATGCGATTTATCCTCAGACTTATTGAAAAACTTAATCGTGTATTTTATTCCCAAATTCCAAATCAACCATTACCTAGCTCTAAAATTAGTGTGCCCATTTATTGTACATATTTCTTTGATTTTCCAAACAAAATTGTATTATTTTATGGTACATTTTTCTTTTAGCATTAAGTAAACAGTTTAATAATTATTTATCGGTACTCGAAACAAGAGTTATCCTCATTTTCTTCACATTTCCACAGCTGAACTTCACATTATAATTTTCTCTTTATTAGTTGACGATAGTGTATTTTTTGGAATATTGAATTCATTGAAAATTCATATTTTTTTCGGGAACCTTTTTCAACTATATGTTGTTGTTCAAATTAACGAACTTGGTCTGCAATTGTAAGGACATTTTATTTTATGGCTTATTTTCACATTTAACAAAATTGTACGGGCAAATACGAACGAGCACAATCACAATCACTATACTGAATATATTTCACATTTTTCTATTCTTATAGTAATAAAAATAATATTTGTACATTCAAGATAACGAAAAACGATTAATTTTACAATGGTTTATCCTGAGAAAAACGCTATTGATAGTAGTTTCAAATGGATTTAAATGCAGTTTTAAATAACGAAAAATTCCATATAGCGATGATTGACATACCAAAAATCTACAGTAACAACGATTTTTAGAATGTTCATAAGATTATTTTCATTAATAATAAACATTAGCAGTCTTTTCTTGAAATTTTTGTTTGAGGACGGTGTTTTTGAATCTTTGATTTCCAATCTTTCTACTACTCATGTCAATAATTGGTCCAGTTACAATTAGAATTACAACTGTAATTGTTAAATGCTTAATATCAGAATTTCCAACCTAGGCCAGAATCATTCCTGCACCGAGATGAATAATTTTAATTTTAAAATATAAACCATCCGTTTACCATGCACATAATCAATATAAAAGTACCGTTGCAGTTATATTATAACATCAGAATGTTCTTAACGATTGGGAGTAAAAATATACGGTTTTATTGTACACAAAGCTAAAGCCAAAAAGAGCAAGGTCTTCTGACACTTGAATAGTCGTGAATTGAAGTATTATCTGGGTTGGTTTTAACTCCATCATGCACGGCTTTTATTTTGTTGATTTTTTCTCCATCTTTTACACGATCATCCTCGATGTTTGTTCAGCATCGCCTAGACTCTACACTGTGATTGCATTTTCGAAATGAGTATTCTGTCATCGACGACGTGGCAAATCGTTCCGAGTTTTCAAGCCCGTGTCAACGACACTACATTTAGTTCAACATTTATTGGGTAATACTGAATAAAACCCGGTGATCGGATTTTTTTTTTTTAGCGACCGTACAATCTTTGACAATTAACCGATTATCCAACCGAAAATATGATTGAGTAAATCGTTTTTAAATTTTGTAAATCAGCCCTGCACTTGATTTCTTCTGTTAATTATCAGTACAACCAAACCATATTCACGTGCCTTGCATTTATTTATTTTTTCGGCATATTAAGCATGGATAGTCGACAATTTATGAATGCTAAATATCCTAGCTAACCCGAGAGGACTGCGAACTGATTCGTTCCAGGACTAAAATTGTTTATACAAACTAAAATGAGTTTAATTATTGTTTAATCCAATTTGATCAAATAGGAACATTCCTATTACGTATCTGGTAAATAAATAGATTAAACAACGCAGTGTGAATTTCTGTACCGAAAAACTTTGTAATGTAACTAATTTAATATTGTAAAATAAAATACTTCGGTGTATATAGAAACTGTAGTGCGAACCACATTCGTGAGGGCTATACATTTTGAAAGTATTTTTTAATATTTTAAAAACTTATCTTATCAATTCATCAATCTTTGAATTTTAATAATCTAAGAACATTTTTATTAAAATGTATTAAACAAAGACAACAATAAAAAACAAATAAAATAATAGGGTTTGATACAAAAAATATTTCAATATTTAAATGAAATATAAAATGTTATTGAATTGTAACTTAAATTAAAAAAAAAGCTTATTTTATATTTTTTATTTAAATTTCTTGAATATATAAAAACGAGTACATCAATATATTTGATTTTTTTTTTTAAATGTATTTTATTATATTACAAACCGATAAAAGTAACCGACTATAAAATGCATATATTGAATTATGTTTAAAGCAATGGTTATCTCTTTTAGTTTTATTAATTTAATATTTATTTTTATTTTTTAATAAACATAAAAATATTTTATTGTTATCCCAGTGTATTATTTATGTAGTCAATGTATAATCACATTTATGCTTTTGTAGAAGTATTCAATGATTAAATATTTTAGATTCTATTATTTTCACACAAAACAATTAGTACTTACACACATTCGTTGCTTTTTGTATTTTATGTTGAACGTTATTAAATTGTAAGTCAAAAAATGTTTTGAATCTCAATCTCAAATCTCAAATTTTGTGTTTCTCAAATTGACAAAATGTTTGCAAAAATATTTAAACCTGATCGATCATAAAACCTCAAATTTATGATTTTCATTTTCACTGAAATATATTTTACGCGATACTAATAGTTGTACATCGCAATGAGGATTGTGCACATGACAACAATATTAACATTTTTATCTTCTCATTCTAAACAAATCTACGGCTATTAAATTAAAACTGATTGATGCCATAGTATCGTACGAAATAACCACTACTAAGGCATAAACTTAATTTCAAAATAAAACTCCTAAGCGGAACACGTCGTACAAATAATTATTATAAAAAAACACGAGTATGCTTTCGTGTTACTTTTAAGCTGAAAAAATACATGTTATACAATATAAATTACCTCCGCAGTTATTCTAAACCGTGGAATACTGATTTTCTCGTTGCAGTAAAATTGACTTATAACATTCATAATAAATGAACAAAACATCATTGGTGTGCAAATTTATATCTTTTCTATTGCATAGAAATATCGTGAAAAGTCTAAAAGCGCTAACAGTGAAACAAAAAATCATATGCATAATGAAAATAAAAGTATAATATAGTGCTTTCGATTTTCCCACGGATCAACGTGGTACGTTACCTGTTTAGAATATCACAAACCGATCCGTTGTAACATAAAAATACCGTACTCAACGGGAGAAAATCTCAAGTCATTATAATAATAATTTCTGATGGGAAAAAATAAACATATTTATAACTTACGTTAAATCAAAAAGTTTAAAATAGAGTCAATATCGTATAAGATCCAGGAGTCGACAAGTAATTTCTATTGAAATTCAGTAGTATATGAACCTAATAAACAGACTAGGTCCACAGCAAAATAAAAATTATTTCATTATTTTATTTACTAATTATGACAAAAATTTTTTAAAAATGCACTTTATTAATTATGAGACCCAAAGAATCTCAGTTTGATAAATGCAAATATAATGTTAATTTTTTTGTTATAGTCATTATAAAAATGATTTAAAAACGTAATTAATGTATTCAAGTAAGATAATAATATTTTGACGGTCCAGTTGTGTGCCTTACGCGGTTCGGGTTTGAACTGCGATCCGTCAGTAGCAAACCGTTGGTATGATAAACTATTCATGGTATAATATTTTATCGTTGGCGATGCACATTCTTATAATGTCGACGAATATAGTTCACATTTTTCAGTTTTTTATAATGTTATGGATTTCATCTTATATTACAATTTACAACCATACGTGAAAACATAATTGGTTTTCAAGCAATATATCGGTGCTCATTAATAACGTGATGGACCAGTATTTTACTATAGATGAATCCGGTAAACTAGCAAACGGTACCTAAAACATTGCAACAACGTAACAAGTACAGTTTAGTTTAATTTTTATTTTATTATCTAACGTACCTATATGATACATTGAATATTGCAGGCGTAATTATACTAACACATACATAAACGTACGTGAATGATACAAATATAAATAGCATCATTTAGATTTCAATTAATATGTACGGTGTAAATTGAGAATAACCAATTGTTGTCCAGATTATGATGAAAATAAATTAACGTTAAATATTTTATTAGTGATCGAACGATAAAATCATAATACAAAGCATAATACGCATATTACAATAGTTTGGCTTCATCTAAATTCTAAATAGAAATAGGAAAATTTTTTAAATCATTATATTTACATATGAAAGTTAATTTCATTTAAATAATTTCAACTTTTATTATCATACATTTATTTCTCACCGCAGTTGGTCCATTTAGACGTTCAGTTCAATAAAAATTTAAAATACTTATCACATATATATGTATATCGCTGAATTCCCGATATTTTATCGGTTTTAAGATGTTTTCTATAAACGACATACATTTGATTTGCACTGATAACTTTTACGTTTTTGAATACTGCTTTTGAATAGAGTTCAATAGAATATTTCTGGGAAATTTCAGTTTTAATCACCATAATAATGAGCAGTAAGGCTCAACCCAATAGTAATATTTTTAGTAGATTGAGTTTTTACTGTTCATTGAACTGGATCTAGAAGTCTCCTATAACAATGTAATTCGATGGTGTACCAATGGTTGTCGGTAACTGTGTTCGCTATGACATAAATGGATACGAACAATGGAACAATCTGGAGTGAAATTTTTCCAACCTCTTTTATTTAACTTTCTACAATTGCAATATTTAAGTTCATACAAAGAGTGTGGTTAAATGTAGGTTGAAAATAAACTAAACAAAAGCAATATACGGTTTAGAAAAATAGCTCTAAACCCTAGCAAATTAGTTTTCATTAAATTTCATCGAAATTGGTCTTCGCATTACATTTTAACTGTGAAGCTTATTTTGCAGCAAAAGTTTAAATTCATAAATAAGTTATAAAGGTGCAGTATTTTATGTTTGAACTTTAATTTAGACGTTTAAACCACTAGATATTTTTATCGCTGTTTGGATAGATGAAAGAAGACGACAACTTTAAATGCTTCAAATGATTATAATTATTTATTAATGATAAAAATAATGTAGTTATTAGACTAATCCTAGTTGATTTATATTTTTCAGTTAAAGAAGAAATTTTGCATTATACTAAGATTGTATTGAAATGTATAAAATACTTCAGAAGAGTTATTTTTGATGAATAATATTGGGTGTAATATTCGATGACAAGGTAGCCGAGATAATTTTAAAGTTCGAAAGTATCAGACGTAAAATAATATAAAGGTCAATGGAAGGTCCCCCGTAGAAAAACTTATGGTTGTACATAATAAATGAAGGTTCAAGACTAATTTAATAAATTATGAACATTTGTAACATTTTCTATTAAATATAACTTTTGTCATGTATAGATATATTCATTAAGCATTTCTTTGAATCCTTCTGGTTGTATACTGCCCTGCTACTGCGAAAAGTAGTAACTACAAATTTATCAGAAAATTGAGATTTTGATGTCATACTATTAATGAGATTATTCTGAATATAATTTTATCAAGACTAAATATACAAAAATAGAGATCTAGGAGCAATTAAAAAAAGTCGAAACTGCAATACATTTACGAAAATCGTACTTTTCCTAGAGTAAAAATGCAGTTATTAACAATTCCAACAATTAAAAGCAGTATGTGCATTGTAGTTACTACGTTTACCGTTAGGATTAAATAAAATACTAATTATTTTAAATACTTTAAATAAATAGGATTAGATAAAATACTTACTGCGTTTTTTTTTTTTTAGTAATACAACAACATTATTGTTATCATTTGCCGCGTAATTGTCGTAACTTGTTTTTGTCTATCTAATTATTTTCTTTATTATCTTTACCTAATGATAACTTGGCATTATAATTCGAAAGTAAAATAATTCAAATAATTCATGTGAGTAATAATAAAAGTAATAGTATAATGTGAGTAATGCTATAGAGAAATGCTGTTATCTGTATGTGAAAATTGTCAAAGATAATTTATTAATCACTTAACTAATAAGCATTTTTGAATTTTTAGTATTAATTTTCATCTATTTCAGTCAAAATGTATATTTAAAGTTTTCAATTGAATAAAAAATAAAAACACAAGAGTTCAATTTCCTGAAAATGTGAATTTTGTAGTTACTGATTTTAAATAGCAGGGCACTATAACTGTAATTGTAATAAATTAATATAACTAAATATAAATATATAAATAAAAATATATATACAAAATACATATAAACGAACTATCCTCATTTTTAATATATAATTACATTAATTTTCAATAATCTCAGAATATTTTAATCAACCATAACAGTTATTATATTTAATTAAAATGTATTGTTTAATTATGATATTTTGTTAATCCTTGGCGAAGCAAAAACTTATTAGATTTATAATAAAAATTAATTATTATTCCAATCTTTTAAAGACGTAGTAAAACGTTTCAACAGTCGTGCACAGTATTTTAATAAATTATAATTTTAATGCAAAATATGCGAGGTATTTATTGTATTTTTTATTATTTTTCCTTACGAGGACTAATATTTATGATATAAAAATTATATTTTTTTTAATAATATTTATAAAATCTAAATATACACTAATAATTAATGAGATGATTTTATAATATTAAAACAAAATCTTAGTTTCTTAGCATACGAGTAATTGTAGAATAAATATAAATTCTACTTTATTGTTGGTAAGTTATCAAACACTAAAAAATTATAAAATGTTGAAATTATATAATGTTATTTAAATTATGCTGTCATTGAAATAAAGAATAAAAATAAATTAACCTAAATTAAATTACAGTGGCATAAAAAAGAGAAATACTCCCCCTATTTCTTATTATTAATGAAGTATACCAGATTTATTATAACGTGAAGAATGTTTTTATTTAAATATATAGTTCAAAATGTTTAAATTTTAATGTTTTGATATGTCAAAAATATAATTACATAATTTATTTCACCAAAATATTTAATGAATTATTTTTCTATTGCAAATTATAGATGGATCGTAAATTATCTGGCTTCTTCTTCAAAAAAAAAACTTATATTTTATGTAGCTTAGTTTTAATTATACTATCAGTCATTCATTTTTCATAATCATTTCCGTTTTAATTGGATAAGTGAAATATGTATAATGACTTAAAATGACAAAATTATTAAAATTAATTTTTGAAAATAAAAAAAATGTACTAATATTACGGATAATATATAAAATAGTATGATTGAAGAGCAAATATAATGATCGATATATAATTTAGTCGTACGAGTTTCGAAAGAAAGTCGATGAAACAATTTTCACGAAAAACAAAGAAATTCAAATATTTTCAAAAAAACTAAAACTAGAAATTAATGAAATAATTAATATCTATTAGACAAAATTATGGTCATTATTTACATTTTCACCATTTTTTCAACTTTTTCTTCTGCTTAGTGTACCTAGAAAAATCTGAACAAGTCTCTCCACCTTTCCTATTGTATACTAGTTTAACAGACGTATTAATATCTACTGTCCTATTTCCATAACAATAATATAAATTATAATAAAATGCAATACGAGTTCGTTCCTCAAATGTTTTTCCAGAACTTGGCTCCATTTAAAATAATAATATACATTTATTCCAATATTCGAAATTTTTTCTAAATTAATACGATAAAAATACATCATAAATTAATACCTACGTCTAAATTGTAATGTTCTAACATCAATAACAAAAAATATTTTAATAAATTGATAATTATCGTATTTTTTTTAAAATACAATTTGTAAGATTTTCAATTTCAGGTGTAAATTTATGCAACTTTTCTATAAAAAAAAAAAATTCACTAAATAATTGTAACACGTATTACACGAGTTTTATTTCATTCAACAATGTTACGATTACTTACCATGTAATTATCCTAAAATCATAATAGCAACTCTAAACAAATAATCCAGCAAAATAAACAAAATATAAATAATTTTGAACATGCGTTATATAAAACAGTAAATAACTATTGCCCTCACGACACGGGCGGATTATGATGGGCATACAAATAACATTTTAAATAAAATGACAAATTTCATCGTATCATCAAAAATTATTAGTTATTGTATTTTACCAAACAAAGACGTTATACAAAGTCAGTCCTTCTTAAAATTAATGTTAATTATTCCGAAATAACTAGTTCCAATGCGGATTGTATTAAATAAAAAATTCCATCAACAAAAATGAGCTTAAAGTTTAATTGTGTCACATGATGGGATTCCTATTTGAAAAATACAATCGTTCCTTTTACCCCAGAATACTCCATCAGATAATCAGGATTTGAAAATAATGCATTAAAAGCGTGTAATTAAATTTAAATCGAGTCCTATTAAACTATATATGGATGTACAATAATTATAATAGCGTTGTGAATTATTATGAAGTCATTACTCGGAATATGTGTTTTTATGAATACCACGAAAGGAACCGATATCGCGGACGTTGTTGACGTACTAGTACGTACTGTAGTATTAAGGCGCCATAATGGTCAACTATGTCTCTTTGCATCGATTTCACTAATTCTCGCTTTCAACATTTTTATAGTAATATGTTTTCGAGTAGATATTCTATGATTACTCATCTTGCGACAAATATTTTTTGTGTTGGCAAAAACAAAATGCAGCTTATGATTGTTTGATAAACCATAAATCAATACTGAAGTGTCAGATCGAAGTATAGATAGCAAATGTAAACATATGTTAACATATGTAAACAGTTTAGAAGAAAGCTAGAAATTACCGCAAAATGTTTACAGTATACGAATTCGATTGAAATCTGAAATGAAAAATTATTTTCGTATAAAATGTTACTGTTATTTCAATGTGATTTGAAGTGTTACGAAAAATTATTCGTATACCTAACATGAATACCGACTGTGCCTTTACTGGTCCACTAGGGTAAATCAGGATTTCAAAAACCATTCAAACGAAATGGTTTGGTTAACTTTGCTCTCAATTTAGACCTGATATCATTATAGTTTTAAATTATTCAGTTATAAATTTTACAGTTATTTTGTTCTAGTTATAATTTATTTGATATTTACGACAAATATTTTATCATATATCCTTTGAGGTAAAATATTTTTTCAGATTAATACAATTTTTTTTTTTTTGGCTTAAAACTTCATGAGAAATTTTTATTTATAACTCTAACTAAAATAAAAAAATAATTACATTTGATATCAAACAATATCTAAATAGTTTATAGTTTTTTTTTTTTTTTTTTTTTAAGCATTTTATAATAATTGGAATCATATTATACTATTAAATCGTTAAATTTAAATGAATTATCGTTAAGTTATTATATGACTTATTATTATTTCCAATAAATTAACAAACGGATTAGATGTCCGTAGGGACGTCACTATAGAAAAAAAATAGGTTACGTCTAATACCTCATCGTTTTGGAACAAAATATAATTTCTTATTGTTTAATATCTAGTGGTGAGAGAACGTATACCATCTTATTTCATTTATAAGTGGATACAATAGCGATGCTCTTCTCGGTCGTTCCATAAAATAACAAAATAATAAAATAACTCAAGCTTATTATTCATACTTATTTACATAAATATGTATTAAATGTCTCATAAATTGTTTCGTTCGAAGTTTAAAATTCTGAACTTCGATAGATCCGACCTATAAGTGTAAAATGAATATTATTATTTTTTTTTAAATACGATTTACTAAATTCAAGTTTTTTTCGTTCATTTTGCTTCCTTTTATATAAAACCATCTCACTAAAAGAACCCTATCATAAATTATTCAACTATTTCATTGGACAAAATAATGAACCTACTTAGATAACATAGATTTGACGTCTAAAGTAATGTTATCAACCGCTTTTTGTCGTATACATATCCTTTCAAGTTTTCAGATTATTTTTTGTTATTACTTTTACGACTATCATAATATTTTTCGTATTTTTTGGATAAAATATTTTATAATATGTGCACTGAATATGCCAATGGAATCACACACCGATATATGTCCTGGAGTGTTAGTTTTATCAATTAAGAACATGATCAGAATATTTGTTACAAACTCTAAAATACTTTTATATAATTATAGTTTAATTTTTAAAATAAAAATGCATGCGACATTCAATATTTTTTTATAAATAAACCATGTGTCTTATTTTATGGCCTTTTTGTTAATACAATTTTTTTTACGTTTATTAGAAATATACAATCTGTAAAATATTATTTACAATAAGCGTATGAGCGTATAGGTAATACAAAGACTATGAATACATGTGGTGAGTAGTTACCCAGCAGTAACACTCGACGTATAATTATATATATAAATTAAAACATTTTATAAAACTTATTCGGAAAAGTTTAATATCAAAAATATATTGAATATCCTAAATAATTTAAATTTGATACACAGTTGGTCGACGATTATAAACATTATTGCAGAAAAGTAGCAATTGTGTCTACATATATTATGAAAACCTTACGCATAAATAATTATCCATATATGTTGACAAATATAAATTTTAACCTAAACTTATGTTTATACTTCAAAAGTCTTTTGTAATATTGTTAAAGATTTTTTTTTTTCGATAAATAACTTTTCATAATGCAGTGCAAATTTAATATCGAATAATTGAATTGAAATCATTTCAAAACACATGAACTTTTGGAACACATTTTTCACTCGAAAATAAATAAGTATAAATATGTTACTGAAAATAAAATCGCATTGTGGTACAACTAAAAGATACGCTTGGTTAAGAATCGAAAAATAAATGTACAAAAAAAAAACCCGAGTTCATATAAAATAATTTACATACAAATCTAACTGAATATTATATGAGAATCATTTGAATTAATAATGAAGGGGAAAATAACATGTGTTAATGTAATTGGATACTACTTTAAGGATTTCAATATAAGCAACATACTATAATGCTCTGTTTGTGTGTGTGTGTGTGTGTGTGTGTGTGTGTGTGTATCTCGATGTAAATCTTATGTAACAACTCATGTCATATCTAGGTTTCATCGTGGTGTACGTATGTACTAGTCGACTGAGCTTAGCTACTCATGCGTGTAGCGTATATTGTTCACGCGATTGCTAGTTTTGCTGTTAAATGTGATTTTGTCAATCGGCACTCTTGCTAACACATTCGGGTTCTTCTATTCGAAATCAGAATTCCGTGATTTATTTCATTTGGTTTTCAATCGTGCACAATAAATGTTCGGAATTCATGAGTTACAGTAATTGAACACTATCCCTATAGTTATGTAACTTATGTTCGAACAATTAAATCACACACAGCATGTGAATACTGAATGATCTAAAAGTGTTCAAATTTTAATATTCGAATAATTAATTAGATTCTAATCATAATACTTTATGAGTTAGTGTGTTGATAAATTAACTTAATACAAGGTGGCTGATAAACGTAAACATCATATACTAATACTGTACATAATCGGTTACAATAATAAATGAAATTGCGAATGAATATTCAAAACTAAACAAATACTTAAATAATTCATGTTATCGTAATATAATCCAGACCTCGTAATAACGGTGTATAAATTAGTCTCTATGATCCAACAAAATGAATATATAATTTATTTTAAAATATTTATTAGTTCATTAATTGATAAAATATTTTGATATATTTTAATGTTTTTTTTTTTAAAAAAAAAAGAAATTAATACAATCGGTAAGATTTTCATAATATACACCGATATATTATATTCATGAATTTATACTAAGAAAATAAATGTATTAATTAACATTATACTTACAAATAAAATAAACAATTTACAATGTAATGGAATTTTATGTCATAAATGACATTTGATATTGCAAATTTGAATACATATAGATAAGTAAAATATTTTAAAAAAAAAAATAATTTAAATATACAAATAATATAATAAAATCGAAAAATTCAAAAATTCAAAAATGAATACTACTCGTATAGAACAAACTAACTTAAATTGAAATTAAATTTTAAAAAAATAGGATTTTTTATTTGTTTTTTTTTTTTTTAACGTAATTTATTATTTTATTTTTTCAATTAAAATAACAAACGCAGGTGTGAACTATGTAATATAATACGATTCATGCTATGTGTCTTTAATAATAATTTTGATTGATCAGTTTTTAAGCCTTTAAGAAAACTATATATGTTGAATTCGATCAAAAATCGACGATAACGTAATACAAGTAATACAAACACACATACTGAACCTATTTCAACGATAAAGTACCCGCAAATAAAAGGAAAAAAGGTCGAAAAGAAAAAACAATGAAACATATATTGGTAACCAGATGGGAAATGCATTGATCCTGGTAAAGTTATTTTATTTTTATTTTTTTGGCATGTTGGATCGAGTACAAGTTTTACATTTATTACAAGCCACGTGGTGGTGCAAACACGCATAAGCCTATATAATGTCATACGATGTGTCTGTCGTTTTTCACGACGCTACGGGGACTTAGAAAATAAAACAGCTTCCACCTCGGATGCAATGCTTCTTTATTTTTCTGCTTCGTATGTCCCCCATCGGTGCGAACGATGGACGGCGGGAGAGCGTGTGCGAGAGCAATGCACATCGAACCTACTTTTATTATTATTTTCCTATTCTACTCTATATGAATTTAAAAAGAAAAAAAATAACTTTGTAGCCAAAAAGGGTATAACGTGAGCAGCGTGCTAATCCAAGTCACGTATGACTAAAGTTTTGCACGCGCGATATACACACACTCGTACACACATAAAACCTTTCACAACCATTTAATAATATTTCAAATTTTCAGGCACAGGTTACTCAAAAGTGTGTTTGAATCAACTGTTCTGGGAAACGTGATCGAACCGTCCGTTGTGCGTGCGCGCGCGCGTGTTTGTGTGTGTGTGTGTGTGTGTGTGTGTGTGTGTGTTGCGTATGCTCGTTCGTGTGTCAAACCATAAATACCGGTACTTACAATCTACTGTTGGAGATCACAAGTGCGTTTAGTCTACCGCGTGTTCCCTCCTCTGTACTCCTTTGTTTGTTGACTATAATAAATTAACAGTGTCGCTTTGATACGATAGACGTTTTTTGCGGCCATCGGTATGCAAAGTTAAAGGTTTTGAACTTGTACTTCAAACCGACCGGAAATCCATAAGTCCATGTGTACTTCTGAAAGGTTTTTTTGAACGTATGAGTGGCAGTTTGTAATATAATAATAATAATTATTATTATAACAACTATGGCAAAAATCGTTACAGTAACAACTAGTAACGCAAACAATATTATAATTATTATTCCGAAATATAACAACTCGAAGATATAATGATAATTTTATGCTGTCATTGTTATAACATTGTTCACTGTGTTATTTAATGTTATGCGTGCGTGTGCTTATTTGCATTTAAAAACACCGTTTTAATTTATCGAGTTTTACCGCGGTACTCGTCTACTATTTCACATGCGTTTTGACCGCGCGATTTCTGCATGTATATTATATATACGTCCCTGAAAACGAACATATTTCCGCCCTTTGACCGAGAATTCGGTATACATCCGTGGGAGTTAGGCACCGAATACAGTTCGATGACCGTTTGGACGTTATTGAACTTCCGCGGACCGCGGATGAGTGTCGAAATCGATTCGCACCGAGATTGTTTCATAACCCTGTTCTGTCACCAATTTCAGCTTATGGGCAATGATATACGATTTTGAACGGTTCACGTTCCGCACGTATTTTACACGCCTACAGTTTTTCGCATTTTCCTCGTGTTCTCCCGATGGCTGTATTATGCGCGTGTGATAATGTGCTATTGCTTATCCACCGAATCGGCGTCCGATTTAAAATGGTCACGGAGGTTTTTATTTTTTTTAAATCCCGGCCACGGACGTCGCGCGAGTACAATATAAACGGCGGTTTCGGCGAAATCATTATTTGCATCATAAGCCTCTTATTATTATATGCGTCCGACCCTCGAATTGGGTTCGACCTGAGCATACGTGCTGGAGCACAACCGGAAGGAAACGCGAATAATGTCGTGTAGCCGAAAAAATCGAGGCAATAATAAGTGGAACCCGATGCCCGCGAGTCGACCCTTTTTACACCGTAAGGTTACATCGGGGATCGGTCCGCTGGTGCACACGGAATACGCGAACTGTCGTTCGTTCGGAACGCTATGGAAATAGCCGCAATATTCACCGTGCCGCGGAGTGGTGGTCACGACCGTCCGTGCGGTTGATCGAGAAATCGTGTTCACCCCCCCCCCTGATGTGCCCGGAATGTAATAGTACATCACGTGGCTAAATGGTTTCGAACCGCATTTGTTTGTACAAAAAAAAAAAAAAAGTCAACGAAACGCGTGGAACGTGTACAGGTCATAATACGCAAGCAACGAATACGGTGTTGGTCAAACGTACCGCATTCGACGAACGTCGTATCCGTCGGACCCCGGGGACGGTATCCATAACTCAAGGGATGATCGATGTTGAATAGGAATAGGAGAGGGAAGGGATAAAAGCGATTTCGTTTACCGTACGTAAAGTCTCGAATCGTCGGACGCACGACCGCGACACCCGGCAATCCGACACGACGTACTACGACCGAGTACACGCATCGCGAATATGATTCGAAGCCGTTGACACCTTTTGTTATCACCGTTTTGCGCGAAAACACCGAGTGCACATGATTTACAAACGTTCCCGCGATCCACTGGACTGTAATATACTACACGCCTTCCGATCCGCCCGCATTACCCGGTTTCGACACGGTGCTGCGCGTGTGACGCCGAAAACGAACAATTGGAAATCGATCGAAATACGCGGAACGCATTCGCTTTCCGCTTACAGGTACTCGAACTGGTTTACAGTCACCAGTTATGTAGGCTTCTCCGTAAATCATCAAAATCAATCCGTGTTGTTCCGAGTGACAGGACTGTAGTATAGAACGAGTACGTACATTTTATTTACTTTTTTATTCTCCTTTCGCACAGTTTATTGAGACTGCGAGATCCGAGATCACGCGATTACTGCGTGCGATACTTTTTGAAAACGATCACTTTAATACTTAATGATTTTTGAGTTTTGAAACGGTTTTGTCATGTTGTAGCGTTTAAAAAAATTATACGACTGTTTGGTATTTCCAATTCCGTAAAGAATATCACGGTTTCGCTCTCATACTTTGTCACAATATTGGTCAATTAGGAATCGTACAATAAATTATATCCAAAATTATTTTAGTCTTGCGTCACTTTTAAATTCTCTAAAAAACGGCAATGTTCTTTTTTTTCACCATTTCTGTTTCATGTAGTAAATCTAAACCAAAAGTTTCATATAACGTCGTTATAGATTGGTAATTAGACTCAGACGATGCTTGAAAAGGACAATTTTTCATGTCTTTAGAAAAAAAAACGAATAATAATAATAGTATATTTGTTTAAACAAGAGTATACATTTCTTTTGGTAAAACAAACAGATTTATGTAAGTATTTCATGCGAGACGAACTCAAAATTATTTTATCTGTAACATAAAACTAAGGCATTTTTAATTAGATATATATTTATAAATTCTACTCTTACCTCTGCTCTAATTGTACTTTTTTAACAATTCCCAATAGTTTGGAAATTAAAAAAAAAAAAAATTAATTGACCTCTACCATCAGCAAATAGAAGGCAGTGTTATTTTATTCAACATTTAAATGCTTGATTCTTATAGTAAATTTTGATGAATTAAATGTTTTTAAAACTTATGTATCTATTTATCTTAGTCCGTTTTAAAAATAAATCTGAAAAAAACTTACATGAACTAAAGTTTATAAATATCATTTTTTTATATATATATGATAGATGTTTAAAGAATCTCAACAATTTAATTTTTAATATTAAATTTAATATTTAGACTAAGGTTGAACATTTTTATGGATTTCTTGAATATGACTTATACAGTATATAATTTCGTAAATATTTGTACCTAATGTGGACTTTTTCCATTTTTTTAAGTCAAAGTTTGATACACGAATAATTTATATTAACAATTATATTGTCAACTATTTTTGTTTAATTTGTTAAATCTCTGCTTGTTGTATTTATATTAGTACAGCATTTTATTAGATAAAACAAAAATAACACAAAATGTTCCGTTGTAATTCGTTGAGCTCTTTTGAAATTAATTCCACGAACGCAGTGATTTATCATTTTCATTTTCAAATTTATAAACAAATAAAATAAATAAATTCACGCTCGTGTCGGATTAAACGTAACATCCTGTACGCATATTTTTCAAATCGTTTTTACATATTTTATAGTGTATACTGTTTGTTAATGCACTTACTAATTAAAATATAAATTCATATCTTGAACGTACGTGGTTATAAAGCATAAATCAAAAGATAAAAATATAGATTGGTTAATGACTCAATAAATTACGTTACAGTACTTCATTATAAAGTGGACATTTATTGTTAACGCGACTAGGGTCTGGGATTATGCTTCCTTGGTTTTGTACGTATTATATATGTATTATATTTTTTTAACATCCTTTCAGCGTAAACACATTCGAAGTCATATCGTATCCTGAAAATCTAAATGAAACCTTTTATGTTATGATTATGGTATACCCACAATGAATTTGTGTAAATAATCCATTAAATAGTGTATGAATAAATTATATTTCCGAGAAAAGCAAGTAGGTATATAACATAATTTTATTTTATACACAGATGAGATCAATAAAACAATATAAATGCAAATTGGACACGTTGTGCGTATTATGAAAGTTAGTACGTTTAGAATATTTGGTAAATATTAAAAATATATTTATTACAAAACAAAGAACGTTTATAAAAATAAAATTATATATATATATGTGTGTGTGTGTGTGAGTGTGTACATGTATATGTACATAATTATTTATTCAATTGATTAGTATTATTTTATACGTAGAATAATAATATACACGATTCGAAAAATGAAAATTAGTTTTTTTTTATTTATATAATTTCTACGGTAGTACCATCAAACAACACTCTGAATAAATTAATAATATTTATATCAATAAAAAACTGATGTTTTTGTTAGTTAAAGTAACTTCTAATAAGTGTTAGAGCGTTGGTTTAAAATCTATAACAATATTTATTTTTATTTCTCGACGTTTTTACGTAACCCGTGTTTTTTTCCCATAGCGGAATTTCTTCATTATAATTAGAGGAGAGTCGAACTGTTCGAAATTCGAAAAATCGAATCAAACATTAGGCGTTCGGATCGGGTTCGAAAGTCAAACCAAATTTTTAAGAAAACCCAAACCGAACCGAACCGAAGTCGTACAAAAAATTTAAAATCTAAATAGCTCGAACTCAAAAAAAAATGTACAAACACCAACAAATTGTAATACGTCAAACGTTTCGAACCATAAATGTTCCCGGTATATAGTGAATACATATTATTATGTTTATTTTTATTTTTTTAATTGTATACTTTATAGTTTATACAGAATATATACTGTATAGCATATATTTTAATATTTGAGAAGTAAAATTAAAACCATGATAACAATACTAGAAGTTTCGATTACACGTGCTATTGAACTATTTATAGACTTGGATAGTTATTTTATTTTTGTACAAATTTGTAATTTATTATCAATATTATATTTATATTATATAACATTGGTCCTAGGTCTAATCAATGGTCGTTACCTGGTACAATATGCGTCATTACTTACATATTCGCTATTAATGACTATAGTGAAGTGTATTGCATCTTAATATCTTATTACAACAACTGTATATAGTATATACTAAATAGAAACTTTATTTGTCGTTAATCAATAATCATTATCTATTCAAGTAAGTGGTTTATAAATAATAATTATTTTTAATTTAAAATACTCTACAAATTAAAAAAAAAAAATCTGGGAAATATTATAATTTATAGAATAATAAAAATTATAAATTGCAAATAACAAATAATAATAATTATATGTTATTAATTTACTTTTTACTTTATAATTAATTGTTCAACAATGAAAAAGCAGAAGAAGAAGAAGAAGAAGAAGAGAAGAATTAAATGTTCAACTATTTACTATTTATATTTAGTTACATTGTGAAAGTTACATTTATGTTTGGTATTTTACATAGGCGTGCGCACGGGGTATGCAGGGTATGCGCCCGCATACCCTGCGGCCAGACGCTTGGGGGCACATGAACAATGTCTCAGTTCATAATTTTAACTAGGTTATAAAATGGTTAAGCGATATCAATAGTTATGGATTGGAGAATGGATTTGTTTTTAAATTCCATTTTGGACGGTTTTCAATAATTTAAGGAAATATGGGTTTTATTTTTAGTGTAGGGTAAGTATTTACTATTTATATTTTCCTAGAAATGACAATGATAACATCTATTCTTTAACTTTACGATGTCTAAATACTGAACATTTACCAGGAAAATTGATGACAATTCTACACACATTACTGTTAATAGTAAAATTGAAGAAATGAGGTATTTTACTTTTTATCCAATGTTAGATGAAATCATTCAAGGAATTGTTGAACGTTTTTAAATATTAAATACTTAAACAATTTATTTTGACCGAGTTAAGTGGAGGTGTAGGACAAGGGTGGCCGACCCCAAATAGTTGCGAGGAAGGCGAGGCAAAAGAAGAAGAAGAAGATAATATTCTAGACTGACAAATGATATCGGTTTTTTTAAAATGCTCTAACTCAAAAACGAAAAACCGTAACAACTTGAAATTTTCACCAAATCTTTATATTGGCGCTCTCTATACATGGTTAAGTTTTCAAAGTATTTTGACATATTTTGACTTATTTATAGACAATTTAAATTTTCGATTTTTGTAAAATTTTTGTTTTTAAACATCTATAAAATTTAATTGTTTGAGCGAAAAATCTTGAAAATTTAATACTAGATTTATAATAAGTTAAACTTATCGTAACTAAAAAATATCGGTGATCGGTTTACTCAAATTTTTTTTATAATCCCTTAATGCTCAAATTTGTATAAAATGTGTAAAAATCACGATAATTTGCAAGTTATTTTGTAGATAAAAATTCATAAAATCTTTTCTGTTCATACTTAAGGTTCAAAATTTTAACACTAGGTTATCTATAAGCTATTCTTCAAAAATCTTTAAAAAAATTTCTACCGAACTTAGAGGAAAAACTTTTATGACTGTTTGAAATTTAAATATTTACGAAATTGCATAAAATAGCGATTTATTCTCAAACGATTTTAAATATTTGTTATAATTCAAAAAGTATAAATCGCAGATTTTTAAAATTTTTACCAGCTGTTAAGATTGGTATTTCCTTTACGTCATATTTTTTTCAAAATATTATATTGATTTTTAAGCCACTTATAGGCATTTAAAATATTCGATTTTTTTACATTTTTTTTTTATAATCGGTGATAAAAAAAATTTGGCTAATACAAAATATTTTTCGTATCAAAATAAAATATACTTATTACAATATTTATAAATAACATTGTATTATATTCTAGACAAACATATCATCTCCGTTCAGAATCGTTTTTCGTATACAATGATACCTATCATTGAATTCAAATTTAACAAATCCATTATAATGACCTATCCTATGAAGAGTCGCACTTCACGCCCAAGTGTACAGCAGAGCGAGGCCCATCCGGTTCTTTTTTTTTTTGTGAGTAATCGATAACCGGTTACCTATCAATTTTTCAATGTAAAAAAGAGATTGGTGAAATAACTATGGTTCTAAAACCTACACTAAAAACCGATAAGTTTTTAATATTAAATGTTTGGTTGGAGTCGATATCACACTATATTGTTTAGTTCAAAGTACAATTAGAAAGTTCGGTTCGGCATATTAAGGTTCAGTTCGAGTTCGATTCGACATACTATAGAAAAGTTCGGTTCAAGTTCTGTTCGAGACCATATTTTTGAGTTCAACCAACTCTAATTATAATGTATCCACAGACACAATATAAGAACATCGCGTTTGCATGCATTTTATTTAAAATCTTGGATAAAATTCTAGTGAACCCTTTGAATTATAAAGCAACATTTTGGAGATGACGTTTTATCTCGACCAATGTGTTTTGAGTGGCTTAAAACATTTAAGGAAGATAGGATATCTGATAAGAACAACGAATGGTATGGTAGACCATTGACCTCAAGAGCTAATGAAACTGTAAAACTTTTCGAAATAACCACTGATCAACTACATGAGAAGATATAGAAGACCAGAATATCTAACGATTCTTGTCAAGATATATTAACTAAAAATTTAGATGAAAGCTGATTTGAAGCAAAATATATTCCTAGTCTCTAATCTGATGAACAAAAACAAAAAAAAAATCAGTCTCCTTACAACTTTTTGAAAAAAAGGTACTAATATGGACTTTCTAAAAAATATCATATTAGGCAATTGAGTGCCAACCAGGAGTACTTTCAAAAGTGTAGAAGAAAATGATAGCGGTATATTACTTCCCAGGGAGATTTAAGACGATAACGTACATTAAAATTGTATTGTGTTGATAAAGTTTTAATTAAAAAATATGCGTATTTATTTATTACACTTGTTTAATCTGTGTATAAGTGGCTTCTTTCGTTGTAGATGCAATGTATAAACAGTTAAAATATAGTGTATTTTAGTTTCAAAAAGTGAAGTCATAAATGTAATTATTTCATGTAGTATAAATATTAATTACGTATTTATCCAAGCAATAATCACAATAGGATATTTATTACGTAACGAGTAAAAGTAGTTATTGATATCAATATTATTATAAGCATAGAGAAAATTACATTATTTCAAAGAATATAATTTGGAAAAATATTGAACAAATTCATAGTTTTTATTTTTTTATTTTTTTTGAGAATTGTATATAGTTTTAGAAGATACCGTAACATTAATGTTTAGAAATAACGCAATTGGTGAAACATCCCTGCTTTATGCTATAAAACGTCCTGTTGAAATATTGAACATATTGTAGTTAATCTAATGATAACAACATAAACTAAATTTATATTTATTATTAAATAAATTGTATAATCATTTTTTTTAATTTTTTTTTTATTTTTATTTTTTTTTTTTTGTTGGAGCGATGGTTGAATTATCAATTACTGGAAAAAGTCCGAGAAAGTTATTTTTGATTTTTAAACCACTATATAGTGTAAATAATTTTGTTGTTCACAAAAACTGCTCTTGGCTTTGATATATAAATACGCGTTCACATCAAAGTAATATTTTGAGTAAAGCTTAATACTTACTAGGATGTATAAATGATGTAAGAATTTGGATTATTTAACGAAATATGATTTATGTTATACTATATTGTATTTTATAAATTTCTATATTATTTTTTATAGCGGCACTCCAACTATTAATGTTATTTTCATAAAAATTATCACTTTTTCAAAAATTAAATTCCATCGGAAAAACTGCTCTTTTCTTTAAAAAAAAAAAAAAAAAGCTAAACCAAGTTAAAAATTGTATTATTATAAAATTTAAATGTTGTTTTACTACACTTAAGCCGTCCATAATTGCTACGTAAAAGTTTTTAATGGTTAATTCAATTCGTTTTAAGACTGGTTGTCTTGTTTTCTCACCAGTGATGAGATTCACTGCGCATTGTGGAGTTGTTTACGCAATTTAATAAATGTACATCGACACTCAGATGATGTACGACGAACGGGTAGCTCGTGAAAAATGAGATTACCAATATGGTATACGAGTGTAGTAACTGGTGCACGGTTTTCATAACGGATCGAGAGTATATATTATTATTGTTCATATGAAAATTTGAAAACAAAATGCATCTATTCGACTCAGTGCATATATATAGTTTACAAGGCAATAATGTTGGTGACAGAACAATTTTGTAGCTATGTCTCCATATAAATGTGCTACTGTTCCGTTTTGTAAAATTGAACATTCACTTATTCGATTTATTTGAATTTCGAACGTTTGGATGCATTATTGTTTTTTTCTTCTGTATTACCGGCAACGAATCATGCATAAACTTGTTATTTTTCTTTATATAACAAGAAGAATCAGTGCTTTCAAACAAAATGCAATTTTGTTTTTTTGTGTGTTATTTCATTGCGATGTTTTTTTTTAATATAATTTACAACTATACACCAATATTGATGAATTCTAATACGATTTTCGAGTTGTTAAATTCTCAATTAAATTTGAAATATTTAAAAAATTAAATTTCGTTACGAAATACGTCAGTGAATAGTTTTTTAAATTTTTTTCAATATTTTTCAACTTTATTTATAGTGTATGTTTAAGTTAATATATATATAGCTAATTAAATATCATACCATGTATATTGTACGAATAACATGTATATAAATCATCACATGGAATGCAATTCTTAAGGTTATTGCCTTACTCCATCGTATTTAAAAATAAAGTCATACAAAGAAAAATGATGACTGGTTTGCATAAGGTGTATCATCTAAAAAATGATATGTTTTATATTGTCACAAATATGTTTTTAATAACTAATTAAAAAGCATATTGTTAACGAAGCACTCATAATATAATCGGTGAATGAAATTAAAATATATATATCAAACTTGTAAAAATATCTAAGTATGTTATAATCATAACAACGACATAATAATAGATGTTATTCGAAAAAGGAAAGTTTGTTACATACTATAAAGTAATGGATTTTAAATGAGGTTACAAAACTCAAAAGATACGTATTAAGTTAAATCCTCGTCTTTCATCATTGTAAGCATATCGTGTTTCATATTGAAAAAAAAAACATTGAGAGTTATTTTTGAAGAGAAAAAAATACGTTGTACAATCAACTTTTGCCAACACAATTTACATTAACAGAATACAATAGAGTATTCATCGCTCATAAAATGCGTTTGACAATGATTGATGAAAAAATATTAAATTCATTAATATTTACAAAATCGTTATAAATAAATCGTACAACCATGTACATACACGACGCGTTCAATTGTCTAAATGTAATACTCGTATTTACAATTATTTGGAAATTGGAAACAGTGAATTAAAAATATGCAATGAAATATTTTTAATTAACTTAAAATTTATTTGGAATATCATGTAAAAATGGTTATATATTTTATATTGGTATAGAAAATTATAAATATTAAATGGGGAAAGTTATGGGGAAACCTGTTCCTCCTTCGCTTTCGGTTCAAATGGCAAAAAAAAATATTATTTAAATATAATAAAATGAATATTTTTGATCCATAATTATATTAAGTGCTCATTAACTGTCTATATTATCGACAACACTAATGACAATGAAACCTAATATAATGATTATAAGTATTAAAAATAAATAATAACGATGTTATATGGCAATTTTGAGAAGGAAAAACTACTCGCAACTACAATTTTTCTTTATTAAGGTTTTCTCATACGTATATAGCACATTTAGCAAGCATAAGGACAGATCATCCAAGAAGTAATTAAATTGATGTCAGATAAAAAAAAAAAAAAAGGTCATTCTATACAAAGATAGGCAGAGAGTGGTCCAGAAGATTAATGTTTACTGTAGGTAATGGATGAGAAGTAAATATCATAAGAAAAAAATAGAAAGGGAAAGAGTTAGGTGGATGCAAAGAAAGAATAGGAGAAAAAATAGAGTGAGAAAGAGAAACGATGAAAAATTGTTGTTCCTATAAAGAGCCGATATTAAACTAAGGGTTATAAGAAATTTTGTGGCATCGAATATTATGTTAAAGCTAGAATTTGAAAATTGTATATGAAAATATATTTTATGATTAAATCATTCACTTTATTGTACCTCATTTATATTTAAATTACATCACAATTATTATTACAAAAACTGTAAAATGAAAAAGACGAGATTTTTCATATATATTTGAGAGTTTAAAAATGGAACCTTGACATACAGAATTTCTCATTTTTAAGTAACTTTGGTATAATAAAAAATATGGTAAATAATATTTTAAGTTATCACTGTTGGCTCATTTAGATTTTTATTTATACTATAAGATAGCATATACATATAACAAAAGGATTATTTTCACCAATTTTGATACTTAAGTTTCGAAAGTTAATAATTTCACTACAAAAAATGAAACAACTATTTTTTTTTCTTTTTTAACATCACATAAACATGGGTTTAATATTACATTATGTTTTTGACAACATAACATTATAATATTATCTTTAGAAGGTGTAACAATATTATACGTGGCAATCGAGATCAAAAAATACATATCAAATTCAATAATCAAATATATATTTTTGAAACATAATTAATTTAGATAAAATTAATAGTTTATCGATTCGACGTGGTATTAAAACGAAACGAAATTTATCAATAATATATTTCTCAATAGTGATATGTGTTTTATTTTTCGTTCCGTAAACAATCGATCTTTGTTTTTCTTCACATAATTTATCGCAACATGCCAATAATTACCAAATGTGATGGAAAATTAAATCGAAATTCGAGTTCTCTCATCCTTATCATTCAGTAACTATCACGACAAGGATGAGGGTGCTAACATTTTTATCGCTTTGCTCTTTTATTTGTGTGTAAAAAAGTTTAAAAAATAAAACATTGATGGTTATTGGAATTGATCGAGCGGATTGAGTGTCCCATAAACACGGTCAATTATAACAGATTATTATTTATTATTTATCGGTCAACAATATCGTTTAATCCTGCCGTAAACTGAACATTATCCTTCCGTCGCACTACTGTTAACATTTGCGAGGGTTCATGTTTTTATGACGCACAATGATATTATTACCCGACGGCCTGAGTCCTTAAGGACCTCGTGACTATACACCGACCTGTGTGCTTATGATCACCCCGTGTAAAGTCACATCAGAGAAACGACCTGGCAAACTTTCGTAATCTTCATAAGTCTCTCGTAATCCAAGTTTTCTACGTGAACAAGTGTTTCATAATTAAACAAATATATTTCACTAAGCTTCATGAAGATAGCTAAAATGTCAAATATGTGTACTTTAATACAGCGAGAAGTGCCTTTGACAAAATATCAAAAACGATACAACAATATGTGCCAACTATTATACTCCCATGTTAATCGAATCAACGATTTAATATTCATACATAATTATTATATGAATTAAAATTAATTCTGTTGGATTAATCGATTCAAGTATGCGGTAGTAATGAAATTTTAAGATCATAAATCATTAATTATTTATTATATTGAAATGTTTCGTAAAATACTTTTTGCACCATACCTGTGCCATTATAAACACAAAATTATTTGAGAGAATCATTGAAAGTATTTTAAAATAGTCGAATGATTTTCGTGAAATTTCTGAATCATAATTATTAAATTAAGGTTATAGAGTACCCAAACGTCTTATTCATTAAATAGAATGTTTGTTTCAAATCGTCTTTTTATTTTTATGATTAAAAATGTGTAAATTTAGTTCTATTATGTAATTATGTTATTTTTAGTTCATTTTATACATTTATTACATTTATAACACAATTATATTTGTTATTAATCAATAGAATAATTTAGGCGTAATAAAAAAATTATTTATTTTTTTATATTTTAACAAAATATAAAAATTAAAATTATAAATATAATGGTTGATTTTTTTTTTTTTTTAGGTATATAAATAATAAATTTTATATATTTATACACACTGAAATAAGTTCAAAATTTAATTTGTAACTTTTAATGAATATTTAGTATCTAATAATTAGTATTCAGAATTATTATTAAATAAAACTATTGATATTTTAAATATATTTGGAACATAGTTTTTATTTCAAGTGTAAGCTTAAATTGAAATTTATAGAGTAAAATGACATTAGTCACTATTATAAAAATATTTAAAAACCTGTGTAAAAAAACGCCAGTTAATTTTTTTTTTCATTAACAAACATATACAACTTTTGTAAAATATTGTTTTTCGGATTATTCAAAATAACAAATCGAAAATTAGTTAATTAAAATAACTCATAGCTATTTAAGAAGTTACTTTCTATAAGGGACTTTTCAAATGTTTGCGAAACATGTTGGAATTAATTATTTGTTTAATAATGGTTCAAGTATTTGGAAACCTTTGAATGAGATTTAATGTTTCCCGAGACCAATTATTTACCTATATTTCCGTACGAGGTAAAGAAAATAAATAAGTAACAATATGGAAAGAAAAATATTCAAATACTTAATATACATTCGTTCATCAAATACATTTACTCGAATAGAACAAATATTAGTTTATAATTAAGCAACGAAAACAAATAAACAAGAAAATTAACATAAAGACGGAAAATCGTAGATGAGAATTCTCATAATCAACAAATTATTATGACTATATTTTTATACAAGTGTACGAAGGAATTCCAGAACTCTGGATTTTGTTCTTCGTTGCTTTGTTCTCAAACATAACAGTGCACATTGATCGTCACAAAATACAGAGATAAAATTTTCGTACATGAACTTTATGTGACAAAGTCTATCAGCATGATCGTCTACATATCCGACAGAGAATCCCAAATACACGCCGACGAAAAGACCCGAATAATAATTCCCAGCGATGCGAGTTCAAACGTGTTTTCTTCCCGTCTAAACATTAATAATAGTAATAGTAATAATAACAATGCAATTGAAATATTCCGGAAAATTATATTCATTTTATTTATTCATTGGCGTTTTTAAAATATAATTATCCTTACCACCAACGTTATGTGTATTATTCACGCGTTCTATTCATGTTTTATCCTACATCGAATGAAGATTTGAATACAATATTTTATTGTAAAAATAGTACATGCAGAGTGAAGCATCACGCTGTTGAGATCATTAATCTGCGCACTCACGAAAACGGATACCGTTAAAAAAGCACAATTGTATTCGTAGTGCGTACTCTAAGTCTGTATTATTTTTTTGTAAAACACGTAGCGAAAATGTTTGCATAATGTAAACGTCAAAAAAGTGCAACCAGTCAATATGGATAAAATAGAAACAGGCGAAAGCTGTTACGCAAATATGTCTCATCACTCGCACAATTAGCAGTTGAGTGACAGTGAACAAAAGAGAAAAAAAGAAAAAAATCGGTAGGCATGACATTTATGTTAAATTTCGTACAAAATTTTCCTTTACACGAACACGAAATTACCATGCTACCGATATCGTATAAAAACAGAGAAAACACTATAACTATAACTTCTAAAACAGACAACGTAGTACGACACGTTTTAAACGAACCATATTATTGTTCGTCGAACATATTTTCAATTCTTTTAGTAATAATTTTATACTGTAAAATGACTAGGATATCATGGTCACGGATTTTGAGTTTCCGTGCGTTCCGTGTGAATATAAAAAAATAAAAATATCTCGTGTTATGAAACTCGGCATGTGGCGAGAATATGTTTAATGCGGTTTGTAAATAGTTCTTTTTACTTAAAAAGTTTCCTTTTAATCTTTAAATAAAATACAATGTTTTATATATATATATATATATATATATATATATATACGATCAGTCGCAGATGCACTCGTATTTGACTTGCATATAATTACGACCCGAATGACTAAAAATATCATCATGCACATATCGTGATAAGGTTTGAACTAATATTAATAAAAATAAAGCAACCCTTTCCCTTTTTTTATATACATTCACCGATATTCGATCAAACATTTTCAACAATAGTTAAATTTTCATAAAACATGACACTCTTGCGATGCAAACTAATGTTTTGAAATATTTATTGACTCAGTACAGTTAAACATTCCATAAATACTTTTTATCAATAAATATTGATGCACTACTTAGATGGTTTTGTACTTTAAATGAGCGTGAAACAAATTTCTTATAAATCCAGACCTACACAATTTTAAATCCTTTAAATATTCAAACTAGTATATTAAGACAAAACAACACTGTACTAAAAATATTTGACTATTAAACAAATTTCTGTAACAAATTTTAGAATATTACATGGTCTGTAACACATATTTTGTATATTTCCGAGTCTTTAATAACATTTTTCATCATTTTTTTGATATTCAATTGCAATAGGTTAAATAATTATACTGTAAATGAATATAAAATATTTTTATAACAATATTAGTAAAAAAAATAAAATATATAAATACAATATTAATTCCATTTATTGCCTAAAGTATAATTTAATATACAAATATTTACTACCATTATCAGTTTAAACAATTATTGTCAGTCATTTTTATATTATGTTTATATAATAAAACATTTATATATATATATATATATATATATTTATATTTATTTATTTATGCAATTTGTTTATTTATTTATATATTAATATTTTTCTATTACTGTAAAAGTATTCCCTCTAAATGTTTTAATTTTTTTAGAAAATATACATAATTTGTTTTATTTTTATAGAAAAAATGTAAATAAAATATGTAAAATAATGTAATATCGACTTTAAATCAAATTAAATCAAATTTAGCTTGTATTTTATTCATATTTATTTTTTTTAATGCTACACGCTTAAAGATTAATTAAAAAAAATTGAAATTAGAAAATTGGAATAAGTAAATTAAGAATATTTTTTTCAAGATATCCATTATATCACATTTTTAATTTTGTTTACTTGGTATCAAACTTCTCTTACAGATTCATAAATAAGTATAATTCATAAAATACAATGCTTATGGAAAAATACTAATGAAAATAACGCACATTTATAAGACGGCGTTATATATAGGCAAAATTGGTACATTAATGTGTAGTGAGAAAATGTTATATTCTAATTGACGTACCTAATTCTATACAAGTAACTTTCATTAATACCGCTCGTATTTATAATTATATTAACTCAGGTGACATGTCATACTTCAATATATTAATACAGCAATAAAGAGCTGATTTGAACAAACATCGTCTCCATGTATTATAATGAAAGGTCTAATTAACGTCTTACATTGTGACATCATATTCTGAGACCTTTAGGTGTTGATTCAAAACAGTCCAAGTAAGAGGGAGAAAAAAAAACCAAAATTAAAATAACTTCTACTTCGCTCAAAATCTGAAATCAAGCTTTACCATAATTCGAACAAGCAAAGTCCGTAACACAAGAAGCCTATAGTGTAATTTTCCTATTTATTTTCCTACCTATTTTCCGTTGTTGGTCAGCCGTTAAATTTTACAAATACGACAAACTATGAAAAAGTTAACGTTCGACTGAGAAAATAACATACGGTAGTTATTGAAAATAATGTATCCAATTTCAAACAGTCCTGTAATGATTAGTTAAAAACATTTTACTATCAAATTATTTACCTAACTAAGGTAAGTATTTCCCAGTTTTCAAATGTCGTTAATTTGGTTATTCTAAAGTTATCACTTTCGGCGACTGGTTAATCTCCACGAGTATGTCGACTGGACAACACAAAGCGTTTTGTTCATTACTACATTCTACGTGTTAATCGGTAATAAATGTGCAACATAATTTTCGCCGTCGTTACTGCACAGAACATACGTCGGTGGTAAGAGCAGTTTGAAGATACAAAGTGTTTGTACGAAAGCGAAAAGTATGAGCTGGACAGTTTTCAACGCAATCCGTGAAAATCAACCGACTGCTAAACAAACTTCGATGTAAGTTGAACACTGGTAATTCCTCTAACAACGGTTTGACGTGTTTTGAGGCTACATTCAATTATGGGTAATTATAGTATTATGGGTTGCCAACGTTACAGGCACTTAAGCCCAATGA
Organism: Sipha maydis; assembly: GCA_034509805.1. Classification (NCBI taxonomy): domain Eukaryota; kingdom Metazoa; phylum Arthropoda; class Insecta; order Hemiptera; family Aphididae; genus Sipha; species Sipha maydis. Next base: position 215,038 of record JASXSY010000427.1, read on the forward strand.
TAAATTGAAACGTATCGAATTCAGCAATTTTATGCAGGAGGCTGTATATGGTGAAAATATTGTTTCTCCTCTGGTTTACAGTGACGGAACAACTTTCCGTTTAAATGGTGAACCGACATAACGTTCGCATATGGGGTACGAACAACCCTCGTACCATAATCGAACACGAGAGTGACTCGCCTAAGACTAATGTGTTTTGTGCCATATCCAAAACACAGATCAGTAGCCCATTATTTTTTGCTGAAAACACGGGAAATTATAGATCTTCCCTGGAAATGTTCCACGACTAAACACTGACTTCGCTGACTGCATTTATTAGCAAGATGGAGAACCATCACGTTGACATTTGAATGTATAGTACGTGGCCTTCAACACAAAACACTCCTTAACCGTTGGATTGGTCATAACGGGCCTAATGTTTTAACACTTTGCAACTGAGCATCTAGGTCATAGGATCTTAGGTCATGCAAATTACATTTCTCGTTAGGTTAAATTTGTAATTTTGTAAGATTTCCACAGTTACGTTTACATTCCACCATTAGCATCGAGCTTCGATGAGCTAAAAACCGTATTACAACAGCGGTAGAAACAATCACAAAGAATAATGTGCAACAAGTATGGAATTAATTCGATTTGCGACTAAGCTGTTTTTATACTACTAAAAATCAATTATCGTTTAAAAATAAATCTAATATTAATAAAGTTCAGATTTTCTTCGAAAGCGATAAAAACTTTTAATGCCGTACGATAGTTTTTTATTTTTTTTTTTTTCGTGTATTATACGCATTATGCTTTCATAAGATTATATTAGATTCATTAAGACGCATAAGATCTAAAAAAGAACTAGGTAACAATGGAATTTGTAATGGCTATTTTTTATTTTTATTGCTTACTGAAAACAAAAAGAACAAGAAACTCAATTTAAAATTACGTCCTACAACTGTCAATAAATTTAATTAAGAACTTCTGTTCCTTTATTGGTTTAAAAATTACTGTTAATTTATAATTCAAAGCTATTACTGACCCATTTTATCGAATGATAAAAAGTCTAATGATTTAAGTTTTTTCTAGTGGCATTAAAACGTTATATTGTTTATTTACACGAATTCACTGTTTTCTATGATTTAAAACATTTTTCTCAAAATAAATTTTTATTTCATAATATTATTGATTTCAAGCTAATGAAAAAAATACAAATAACATGAAAATAGAACGAGAACCAATATCTTTCAGGCCTTATTGTATTTATATTGCTTTGGATTCAATCTTTGTCTTAAGTATTTGTGAATTATTTGCATTTAAAAAGCAAATATTGGATAATCAATGATGAATATACATTATATGTATGAAGTATTTAAGTGAATAAAAATTATGTCTAGTTGAGTAATGCATTTATTGTTCAAAATACGTACTCGATAAAAAATTAACAATATAAAATATAGTATTCAGATCAATTACGAATTTCATATTTCAGTAACTTTTCCAAAAGGCCTAATGTAGTTATTGAACAATATTTTACTGAACGTAATAATGAATAATATTCGTTAACTTTTTGAACGATGGTATTACGTTTATACTTACTTAATACTTTATACTTAACGTTATACTTAAAAATAATTAACATATTTAGCAATGGGATAACTGGAATAAATTACGAATGAATTAAACACTATACGTTTATTGTTATATTTTTGTTCATAACAAATTTATAAAATGTTAAATTTTCAAATTATATTACTTCAAGTTTTTACTGTTAAGGTAGATTATATATAACTTAACTAATATTATTTTTTGCCATAAGAAATATTACGGAAATAATCATGTATATATATATACATAATAGAATCCTGCAATAAAGTTATATAGATACTGATTGATATCCTCACAATATATGTAAACAATCACAATTTTTTTTTATATATAATATATAATAATGGTTAATTTAAAAAGTGTATTCGATTATTTAAAATTTTTCAAATTCAAACACATATTAATAAATATTAGAATTTAAAACATGTCCTCCAAAATATTCAAATAATGAATAATTATAATAGCTGATAATATATATTATCTAATATTATTAGAACACAGAAATAATTACTACTACTTATAACTACTAATCATATTGGGAATTAATTAGTCGATCGATTTAGAGCTTATATATCTTTAAAGAAAAAGTGTAAAATTACTCGAGGTTAAATGAGAATTACATGGTTAGTTTATCAAACTCATTACTTTTTCACTTTGCATATTTCACTTAATAACCAAATGATGTTGGATTAATTCAATGATAAAATCATATGAGTTATGCTTGATTGTAATTTTATAGAATGAAATAAAACAAGATCAAAATTAATAAATTAATATGTGAGTTTATAAAATTGTATAAATGATTAAACTGTATTATTATTATGAATTAATAATAGTAATATATAATCCTTGTAATGCCAAAATATCGAGATGGAACAACTTTTATAAACATAGAGAGATATTTTTATGATACTTTATTTTTAAAATCATTATATCACAGCTTTAAATTTACTTCAATAATTAAAGTGAAAAATTGAACGAGTTTTTTTCATATTTAAACAGTATATAAATTATACTTAAAAATAAATTACATTGAAAGAGAGATGAAAAAAGAAAATTAAAAGGGTTTCTAAGCTCAAAATAAATATTAAACAGAAAATAGATAGTGAAAACCAATAATATTCACATTAGACGAAAAGTCGAAATTTTTTTTCAACTTCGATGTTACTCAAAATACATAATATAAAATATAATATTTTGATAATTTCTAATCATAGGAAATTAAAAAATTGAATAAAATAAATAAGCTATTTTTTATTAAGTTGGTTATTTTGAATCAACTAAGTATATTTAAATACGAATATATTGTTATGATTCTCTGAATCATAAGAATCATTACAAAGCATTTAAAATTATTATTTAACAAAAAATTACTTACGTTACTTATATTAATAGAAAATGTAATAGCCAAGAAGTCGCTCCAGAATTAGTATTAATTTTTTTATTATATTTTATCTCATACTACACTTTAGATCGGCTTTCAAATCATTATTCTGATTTCGATATGTTTACATACCATATTTAATTTCAAAATAAAAATGTATAAAATCATGATTTATTTGAGTAAAATAGTGAAATTGTAACCCGTATGAGAAAAATAAACATCTATCTATCAGTAAAATTTTAGTTCCCGGAATCAATCATAAATGTAAGTCAAAATCTATTCGAAGCAAACGGTGAAATCAATAGAAAGAAAACGCCAAGCTTTGTAGAACCAAAATTGTCTTGTATAATGATACGACGAATGAATGAATGTCTAGTAAAATTGAAACAAAGAGCATTGTAGATTGCTTTGAGTACAATTTAGTCGGACAATTGTTTTGTTGCACTTGACCCAAGCACTGTTTGATAAATTGAAGGCGATATTTTCGAATGAATTATTAATTTGTTTTTATATCCGTTTAACTATTCAAAACAATAATAAAAAATAAAAAGATAATTAATTTTGGGTTAAAGTGTGATAATATCAAATATTCTTATGTGACTGCTGTTCAAAATGTGTAAAACTTTTTGATTAAAAAAAATATGATTCCCTGCTTTCTTTCTTTAATTAAAAATAACTGTTTACGTATTTAAAATGCATGTGATCAGTGATCCCACAACTAAATAAAATATTCATTAAACAAAACAAAACAAAATATTACAAAAAAAGAAGACATTTAGTATTGGAACATTAAAACCATAACTGTTTTAACAGTTTATATTTTTTTTTTCCTTTCTTTTTTTTTTTTTTTTGAATACTTACTGCTGATACGCTTGAACAGAAAAATAAAATACGAGATCCGACTCGTATATGGTGAATCTGATATAAATTTTGAATACAATTCGATAATTTGAGGGTTTTTTTTATAATAATGAACATGCTTAAAACAACTAAACGAAATATAATTTTTGGGTGTTCATTAAGTACCTATTTGATTGGAAATTTATTAACTAAAACAAAATAATTCAAAAAAACAAAATTATACAAGCCAATGGCCAAAAATCAATTTAAACATTCACTTGTGTAACAATAAATAATTCGCAATATCATATTTATGTAACCTTCGAACGCATCAATATTCAGTTTTAAATACCGTGTGCCAGAGGCTTTTTGTTGAATCGTATAACATTGTTTATGTTCACCGTGGGACGAATGACAAATAAATAAAACTGATAAAACATGGATAAAAAACTGAATACTAAAACGTATGTAAAACGTGTGCGCGACCGAACGACGCGGAACTAGACCAGGAACGTAATGACAGACGTCTAAAACCATAGGACGCGCGTGCACGCATTTCGTGGTTTAACGTAAGTGCCTCGAATAAAATTTTATGAAACCTCGTCACCGGGTGTTTTATAAAGGTAATTCGTCTATAAATGCATTCGTATATTATGCATTATTGCTGGTAGCGAATTTATGTCTCTCTTTATTGTCCTTACAAGTCAGTAGCACTATTACATGTGTTGTACAGCTGCCAGCTTGGGTTACGATAAAAGGATCGTTGCAGTTACAATCCATATGTCGATCTGTTGTAGCGTTCGAGAGTGTTTCGAGGTACACTTGCAAATATTTTTATCGCGGACACTGGTGAATAACATTAACTGGTAAATAATTTAATGGACATAATGTGGCAACGTACGTGTGTTTTAATATTCATGGATGGTCGTCATAACATATACGGTTATTTTTATAATATTTGCGTACAAATATTTCTGTATATTGTTACGATATTGTAATAACTTGTAAGACTTTTGAAAAAAAATCTATACTTGACCTAAAAAGACGAAAACAAAAATTTATATTTATATTTCACTATCGATGTCGGTAATCATTTCCAAGGCGATGCCAATAATGCAGGTGCACATCAGTTATTGTAGACAATCTGTGTATATTTCCGTAAGTGACTGTTGAGTTTAATCAATGTCATCTGTAGGTAAATTTTCCAATCTGACTCACAATTGGTGACAACAAATCGTTTCCAAGTAATAACAAAAGAAATGTAACAAACAGCTGGTAAAAGTTAAAAATTCAAAAACTTCTTTGAACGCACAGGATTTAAAGAAAACTCCTAAAAATGATAAAAACGTACGTAAATACGATATAATAACCATAATTAGGAAAGATTATGTTATTAAGAGTCTAAAATATACTGCACTCAATGTAATTTACTGTGTGACTAACGAGGATTTGTTTGATATTCTGAATACACTTCATGCTTCTATTGATCATGGTGATCGAAATAAAATGGTGTCCGAACTATAACAAAAATATTGCAACATTATAAAAGAAGCTATTATGAGGTATTTTAAACTATGTATACACTGCTAAAAAAAAAAAAAATTTTATTTATTTTAATAAATAAATTAAATATCTACCACATTGATTATTTATTGTTATTATTTGTAGAAATTTTATGATCTGCCATTGTCAACATCGCCATACCTAGTGAGCCACTGTTAATATTGACTAATCGTGACTGATAATAGCTGATTTCCTACATCGACAGTAAAATATAAATAAAAATAGCTCATGTATTACAAATGATTCGCTCATTAAATTTATTTTTATTTTTTTCGAATACGTGTATCAAATCTATTTATTGTATTTTGTTACGAAATAATAGTAATTTTTAACTTTAAAAATAAAAACGTTTTTAATATTAAAATGAAAAAAAAAGATTACCTAATATGAAATACGGATATATATATATATATATATATATATATTATTACGTTTTCTTAAAAATTTCGTTGACAAGAAAAAATAATTTTAAACATTCACTTAAATCTTTAGACACTTATTTATAAATAACAAAAAAATAAATAAATGTTCATATAAACTAATGTCATCAAAAAGTTGATTTAATTACAACTACCAACAAATAATAAAACACAAATTTTCTTTTAATACAAATAACAATTACCGTACACTCAGTAAAACAATTTAAAAATAAGTTTAAGGCTGTTTTTAGTATTTTTTTTCATTCACGGAAATTGAAAAATTGTTCTTCTTAGTATATTTTCTATCCAATTTCCGACCTAAAATAATGTCACATAATATAACATTTGACCTTACTAAAATATTTATTAAAAAATATTTTTCTAAAAATAATAGCTTAAAAGAAGCCTACAAATATTTTTTTCTTCATTAATTTTAAAATGCATTGTATTCTATAGTATTACAATATGTTTGCAATACATATACAATGACTTAATAAATGCATTTTTAAAATAAATGTTAAGTGTTTGGAAGGTTTATTGAAATATGTTTATATGGAATGTAATTATAAAAAGGCAAATAGTTTAATGAATATTAGACAAATTTTTAAATGTTAAAATAAAATATAACTAATTATTTTAGTTATTATTATTAGGAAGTAACACGTTATTCATAAACAACAGTTATTGTAGACAACGCAGAATGCTAAAGCTGGATTATTTTATTTGATTCACTATGAAAATATTAATAACTTATATACATAGAACAATTCTGTAAAAATGTTTAGAAAAAATCGTCATCGCAATTGATTATTGGGTACTTACAATAATAATAAAACTACAATCGACTGGTAAGTAACTAAATATTACAATATTATCGTAAAAATAGGTTGAGATTAATCATATTCCATAAGTTTGTTACAATAATTATTTGGTTATATGTTTTATATATTTTTATTAATTTTTTTTTTTATTATTATTTTCAGTAAAACAAGGAATATATTGGTTGTACCATAATGTTTTTTTTTTTAATGTCTGTATTCACGATTTCAATCAGAAATAATTCTTCGATAATCACAACTATATGAGATTTCTGGTAGGAAGTTTTATCTAATTGACATGTTGGTAAGAGGTAATTTCTCAAAAGTTTTCCTTATAAATACAAAACAATGACAAAATGTAACAGAAAAAAAATTTTACACATTCAGCACACCGATTTTTTACGATGTTGATTTTACTTTTTTGTTACAACTCAAAAAATCATTAGTTATGGAGATAATAAATTCCTAGCAAAACTATAAAATGTAGAATTAAAAAATTATTAAGTTACTTACATATTATGCTTATATATAGAAACTTTAATAAATAATAAATTATAATAACGTATAATAAATATAATAATAAATTAATAAATTATTTGTTAATACAGTATTGAATTATATTTCCTATTTTCAATGTTGACTAAGATAAATCTATAATGAACACTCATAATTTGATATTTTTTTTAAAATTTAATAGTATAAATATAATTAACATCTTACTATCAAACATCATTCCACTATAGGTAAATCGGTAACTAATGGACACTAACAAAAATATATATTGTTATTATGGAAACCGCTATCGTTAACCGTATCCTTTGTATGAATAATAACATTGCTTTTACTTCGAGTCAAGAGTTAACCAATGGTCTTCCGTATAACGTAGTTAAATTTATAAATGTTATGTTTATTCACAAGAATTATTTTTATTACGAATATTTTGTGGGTAGAGAATAATATTTCTACTTTTGATGTTTTGATACTTTTGAAGTATTACGATTTATACCATTGCCGTTGTTGCTCAATAGCCTCAATGAGAGCAAAATTAGTAACTTTATAGTAGTATGATTGAACGTATAAATATTGTTGCTTTTATTTGCAAGAATTATTTCCTTTACAAATTTTTTGTTGGTAGAGAATATTTCCACTTTTAGGAACTAAAATAATTGCCTTTATAATTGTTGTTAACCATCGGCTTTGATGGAAGTCTAATTTCATTAAAGACTGTTTTACAATACTGTTTCTCGTTAATTTATTTTTCGTTGCTATAATCGGTATCACCACTTAACCACAACTCCAAAACTGTAAATGATTCAACATAGTAATAACACTGTCCTTGATGTTTACTTAAAGTTTCCATCATGTTGGACCGAGTCGCTCTGAAAGGCAAAATTCCTTCGGTTTTGATTGTATTTTTGATATTGTTAAATCCTTTTTCAACAAGCTGTGATACGTACGACTGACTGATGAACATTGTATTCTTTCTTTATTACTGAGATGTTACGTTATGTCAAAGGGATTAAAAGTTTGATATCTTTCAACGATCTACAGAACAAATAAAAATTACGATTTTAAGATTCGTCCACTAAATCGTTCTTCCAGTTGATATCTTAAAAAGGTGTTATGATAGTAAAAGCAACGAAATATTCGGTCATTTCTAATGTTGATTGCTTTTTATGGTACACCACATGGCGGATCTCACGTCTATCAAATATATTGGCAACAAGTCGTTTTACATTAGACCAATCTGGTCCGTCCGTCCATCCGTCCGAGTCATACGTCCGCACCATCCACCAAATCCGGCACACAGTCCGAGATAAACTTAACGAACACACAACAGTACAGTTATTCACGTGCTCGTGGTACATGTTCAATGTATAATATATATTATCGAAAATGTTATTTTTCCTTTCCGACCAAGTCATTTTTATTTTTTAGTCTTTTAATTTGTACCCGCACTTTTACGGAAACACTACTAAGACATTGAATACCGAACACCGCTTTTCTGCGCTCCAAACTAAGATTATAAAGGTTTGCTTGAAAAACACGACTGCTCTGCGGGAACACTACGTTCTGTAGCCGACCACAACTTTGAACCATCTTCGTAGGTGGGTCATTGTTTGGAAACTTTAAATCCTCTTATGCAAACCCGATAATGTGGTCATCGTTTCCGAAAACGTTTCTGAATAACACTAGATTGATTTAAGACTCTAAAACACGTGGAACTTAAGACGCGCGAGATAAACAAATAGTCCGTTTAACTGTGGTCGAATACAAAACAACACGGCAACTATTATGGACGAATAAAATGTACTCTGGCACCATCGGGTAGCCGAAATTCCGTCGGGTCCGTGTCAAATGTTAGAAGTTATAACATACGATACAAAAGTGTCAAGTCTTGTGAATGTTGAAACTATAAATACTCTTGAAGTACAAAAAAAACAACTTTCTAGATTACCTACGACAAACACTGCCAACGTAATAATACGAACCAAGTGCTTTTTTCACGGTTGTATTGTAATATACGTTACATATAAGTAGTACACACAAGTGGAGTAACGTTTTATTTGTTATTTTAAATATATTATATAAAATATTATTATTAACTGGTACAATTTTCACTAACTAACAATAAACAATAATAAGCTGTATGCCAATATTAAAACTTAACTCCGGTTTTTAATAACAAAACATTTTAAAAAATATGTAGAGTTATGTATTTTTTCTCCGGATAAAAATTTTGAAATATAATTTTTTAAATTTGCTGTGCTTTACTTAATGTTTTTACCTATTACAGAAGCTCCCCCACTATCCCTAACAACGAAAATTGTCCGTTCGTGTTTATATACTCGTAAATGAAGATTTATCATCACGATTCTCTTTTCATTCGTGCTACCGTATGATTCTATTTTAATTTAATCGTACGTGACAAATCGACGACAAAATGAAAATTGCAAGGACAGCAAAATACAATTACACAACAGATACAATAATATATTAATGGACAATGTAACGATTCTACCCAAATCGGTTATAAAATATATTTTGTTTACGCTAACGTGAACGGTTTTGTTAAAATCACTTAAAGTTAATAATGTGGAACAAATTAATACAAGCTTAAAATTTGGAAACCATAACAGCTTAATATCTCATAACAGATTTTGTTATTAAACAACATTTCAATAATATATTATAAATAATAGATTTCCTCAGTTGGTTAATACAGACTTTTCAAACGGTTTGTTTTAATAAAAATAAATAAATAATTTTAAAAAACAAGCTTTGATCATTGACCAATATAGTTCGTAAAAATATGAAATAATCAAAACGCATTATGTTGAATATCACATATTATTGTAAAAATTGCTTACATACATTTCTCATACTAATTTATGTTTAATCGTTAAATTTGTAAATATAATACAGTAACACTTGTGCGAATGATTTTTTAATAATGTGTACTAAGATTAATTTATTTTTAACATTAGAATTTGCATTATCCTTCAATTATACCTAACATGATTTCAGAGTAGTTCTACACACTATTTTATTATTTGTCTTTTCAAACTCATTTTATTCTTCGTGTAAACTAATAAGAACCGAGATTTAACTTTTGACTGTTCAGTGTATACGTTAAATTAATATTATTAAAGTTAATATCGTGTTTAAACAAGAACTTGAGATGATCAAAGGTATTCAAATTGTGTTCTGTTTATGACTTTGTTCTGTAGACGCAAATAAGGAGTTGCTGAAATTTTTATACGGAAACATTAAATTTTAATCCGATAGACCGTAGTATACGTTTTTGACAATTCTTCAAAAAGTAAGTTAATAAAATCCAAATTATTGATGATTCTCTTTGAAGTTATAAAATAAATCTCTATGCAGTATATGAGTTCATATCATATGAAATATGAAGTTTAAAAACGAATGGAAAGTATATAGTATAATATATTATGGATAAAACACAAATTATTGAAAAATATAACAGAAAAAAAACTCCCTTAAAAGTTTCAACAAGTACGTGATGTGGTATTGGATCATCTGATAAATATAATATTCCATAGGGTGAAAAAAAAAATGACAAACAGAAATACTCGATGATATTAAGTTGCTGGCGACTCAAATTGTGTTGTAATTTCTTTTGAATAACTCAATAGGAGTTCCGAGAGTAGATTTTCTATTTTATAATTCAATCGTAATTGTTTAATACACCACACATTTTTAATAAGTTATTAAAAATTAAAGAAGCATTTAGTCGAAAAGAAATATTGAAGTTATGATCTTAAAAAATAAAATGTCCCTATGAATTTTATATTATGTTGAATCTTGAAAATTGCATTCCAAATAATAAAACCAAACTTTACTTAAACTAAAAGTAGTAAAAGTTTTGTATATTTATTATTAAATATTTCAATAAATTAAACAGCAATACCAATACCAAAAACAAATAAAAAATAACTTATGGCCTACGCTATTGTACTATTTTATTATTGACAGCCAAAGAACCATAATGTTTATTAGAATCAAAGAAAAATAAATAAAAAATAAATACCTTCAATTGTTGATTTAATTTACCTAATCATATTAAATTCTTACAAAAAAAATAAAACCTGTTAACATGTAGTGAGTATTAATTTATGCGATTAAAATATCCAAAAAACAACTATATATTTTAGTTACCTAGCTACGGTGTAGTATCACGAGTAGGTATGTTTGTTCGTGGGCAAAAATTATTATTAAAAACGCCGTAAAACTAAATAACTAACTTATACATTGATATAATCGTATCGACTTATCAAGAAATGTACATGATATTCAATACTCATACTCATTCGAGGAATCGATAGTACTGTTCTGTGGTCCTCAGGATAATCAATGCGAGTAACTAAATCACAACTGGTGACTTTGGCAACCGACCCAGTTGCAGGAGAACCCGGTTTAGAAAATTATTTTTGGACGAAGCAACATTTTAGTCTCCATCAATGAAACTCTGAAACGTTAGCTGAAAAATGTTAAACCAATCGTTGAAAGTTTTTTTTTTCTGCAGAAATTTCTTAAGAACCTTATGCTCATTAGGAGAGGGAAAACAATCTTAGTTAAAAATCTTAGATTTTTTTTTGTTTATATAATATTTTAGGAGATAGATATTCGTTTTTGATGAATGACGGATTTGGCCTCGAGACTTCGATGTATGGAAACGCTAAATTCAACCGCCACAATTTAGCGTTTCCATACGCTACGCATTGCTTAAACAATCGACATTAAACCCGATACAGAGCCATTAAGGCACATGGAAATAATTTATGTAGATAAGCAATTGGAAACTGATTGGAAACTCATGTGCAATCGCAACGACTATGGACATCGAACTGGCTCTTATAATATCATTATGTATGATACACACACGCGCTTCTTGTGTTTCTCACAATTCGGATTTATTTGAATTTGGTTTACAAAAAAAAAAAAAAATCCTTTCATCTGAAATGATCACTCTTTTTTTTAAATAAGAAAACTGATATTCTAACCAATACAAATACTTAACGTTTGATATAAAACTCTGTGAATACACGTATGTATGTAATATAATATTTTAATAACCGACTGTTTCGGAAGTCACATATTTATTGCGGTGAAATTGAAATATATCGTAAATATAAGAAACAGTTCTTGAATATTTTTTTTTTCAAATATTCAACGAAAGTTTATATTTTTCAAAGAAACGCCTCCGTTAAACTTTTCCTTTTAGCTTCTAAAAACAAATATAGTAGACAATACTTGTGTAAATAAGAAAACATCGATAATGTAGAAAATGTGTAGAGTAAAAACCATTCGTTGGTTATATATGTGAACGAAATATAATTTACTACCGTTATGTTTGTCAATCGCACGTCTTACATGAACTCTGTAATTACATTTCATCGCTTCTTCAAATTGTCAATGAAAAATGCGTAAACATTACCGTTACAGAGCGTTCATGATAATGAACAGTACATTAGACTTACGTAGAATATCGGAAACAAATTTCGATATTATTTTGTAGGTAAGCAAAATAAATACACGTGTTGAAGAGCTCAATCACACTCGCACACGAATCACTGCTGGCCATTTTAATTATTCGATTGAAGTTATTAGTTTTAATTCAAATAAAACAGCACAACAAAATAGTATAATTGTACAATATAAACGGTTGACACACTAAATAAAAAAGTTTTGTTGCTAAATTTTAAGTTGTAGAAACACACGTAATATTGTTATTCGTAAATAGTTATAGTTACTAGATGTTCTGTTATCAAATATTAATCTTGATTTGGTATTGACCACTTAAAAAATTGTATATGTGACTGAATGCATTCAATTCTATACACAAAGCAATGATTTGTAACTACAGAATATTACCGAACCTTACAGTCAGTGTTACAGAACAAGTTTGTAGTGATTTAGATGTGAATTGTTATGTATACATGATTACAATACATCTACAGCAAATCATTTAGTTGCTCATACTACACATGCAAGTACTTGTTTTGTTAAGAGTACTGAACTATTTAGTTACCTACTGTATCATTTTTGTTTTGTTATAATTACTATAATGATTAAGTTGCTTGTACAAAATTATTTGTAACTAATACAAATTTGTTTTATGTTATAGATAAAACATTAATAAATATAACTACAAATTACAATTATAAAAGTATTTTATTTTAATATAAATTACACTCATCGTATTATATACAAATTACACAAATTATTATTATAAACTATTTTCAATTACAAAATAATATATATATATATATTATGATAACATGTGATGACAGATTATAATTAAATAACAAGACATTAGTATATATAAAACGTAAAATGTTGATATCATTGTAATGTTAATGATATATTGTATATAAAATATAACATTTTTTTTAGAATTTTATAACCTATACATTTTAGTTATATTATAAAGACTTAAAACACTATATAATATAACTAAAATTTAAAGGTTATAAAATTCTAAAAAAATTGTTATATTTTATATACAATATGTCATTAACATTACAATAAAATTTACAGAGACTTGAAACACTATAATTCATGACAATCAATTATTAGTTAGATGTACAATTTAATAAAACAACAGCAATATATTTAAAATTATTATAAAGTTTCTCTAACGATCATAAATCGAGTTCCATTCGAGACAATATTTAATATGTTAGATATAGTAGATACTACTGAATTTTGAAAAATAAAATGTCAATCTGATTCATGTATGGCAACTTCGTGAGCATTAATATGCTCATACAAATCTACTGTAATTAAAAGACAACATTCAAATATAATTCTATGAGATCCATAAATAAAAATATTTTTGATCATCACAAAATGTGGTATTCCATCATCATCAAAGTTTTTGATTAATATACTATTTACCTTTTAATAAGTTCCTCGAACTTTAGCCCATTTAATACGAATTAATAGTTCTTCAGTACTCAAATTTAATTCATCTTGTATTTGCTTAAATGTTGAGAGAATTATACATTTACTAAGCTCTATATTAACAGTGTACATAGATATCCATGATTAAATATTTTATTTAATTGACTTTAATGTTTTATAGCCATAGTTAAGCAAATATTGCGCCTATTAAAGAATGATCCAGCAGATATTTTTGAAATCCAGTGTTTAGCTTCAAATCTCATTGACCAAAAGTGTATAACCTGACCAAAATTTTTTATCATGGACAAATAATGAGTAAGAAAATGAAATTTAAACTTAAGTACGTTTTTTACTATATTTTATATACAAATCATTCATTTCACTCACTAATGTTTCTAGTAATGTACAATTACTTTCCTCGTCTGATGTTAACAAAACAATATCTATTAATTCACACATAGTTAGATACAAGTTCAGAATTAGTTCTACCAAAGGAATAAAATCTCCAATAAGTAAGACAAAATATCTTGTTAAAGTTAAAATTTCAGAAACAGATTGCCTCATTTTCCCTAAATCAATATGATCCATAGATAGTGTGCATGTTTTATTGTTTTCTGGCCCAAAATCAAAACGAAAAATTCGGTCATTCAATGCATCCAATGGAAGTAATTTAAAAATGTTTATATAATAAAATAAAATGAAGCTCATAACATATTTACCACATCATTCGAGCATATCATGCATAACGTCTACACCTATTCGATCAAATAAACTTAATTCATTATCATCCCACCATATATATTACGTATTTGTGCATGAATTCATGTATCGCCAATTCATAATTGTAAACGTTGCACTATAATGCTCGTACGTTTGTGTAATGTTTGTCAGCGAAAACGTACACGACGGACGAACATTGTAAAAACACTTCCGGGCACGAACTGTCATGTCGATTTTAATGCAAACGGTGTTCTCGTATTTTTCGATATCTATATCTAACTGACCGGTGCAACGATAATATTATAATTGACAAACGCAAATCAATCAAATAAAATAGAAAATACGAGTAAAAACTTATAAGCGAGAGCGTATTATTGTTATGTTCAACTTGATCGTTAAATTTACGTTTAAATTTAAAGTATTGAAAAATTGTTGAACACATATATTACAACTGAGGTAAACAGTGTATTTTTGAATATGACTACGTTTGAAAAATAGTTTAGTTCTACTTTCTCTGTTCGAGAAAAAAGATTTTATTGATTTTTCCACTATGGGTGTTTCGGTATCTTTAAGAATCATAAAGAGTCTCCGAAATTCTTATGCAATATCTTATTAAATACACAATTATTGCCCACAGCAGGTACTTACTATAAATAGGTAATTATAAAACTATACCAACGATTCTTCAGGCGTATAAAATAACGGGAAACCCTAAGGAAATAATCGAATTTCTTCAAAGCAATGTGTTTCTTTTTAATGTTGTTGATTCATTCCGTTCGAAAAAATAAACAGTTTTCTGTTTAAAACGATATTTTTCCCAAAATTAATACTACCATATTTTTGATATTATACCTAAATTATTTCCAATGACCAGGCGAATAATTGGTTTCAATGAACTCCGATATTTTTATGCTCG
Source organism: Sipha maydis (assembly GCA_034509805.1). Lineage (NCBI taxonomy): Eukaryota > Metazoa > Arthropoda > Insecta > Hemiptera > Aphididae > Sipha > Sipha maydis. Next base: position 230,719 of record JASXSY010000427.1, read on the forward strand.
ATGTATTTTAGTAAATTAAACTTAACTTACTATTTTATTTTGAATGTAGTGAAATACCAGTGCTTTTAAGTCAAAATACACATACAAGTAGTTCAGTTGAATCTAATTGTACCATTTTTTCTTTTGATACAAAAAAAAACCTTTTTTTTTCCAACTTGTCAAAAGTATAAACTTATTTCATAAATTTGTATTTGATAAATCAAACAGCTTTAAATAAAAAAAAAAAAAGTAATGCCATTAAGTGTTTTAAATAAAAATTACTTATCAGTATTTTTAAAGAGCTAGTAAGTTTTTTTTTTTTCAAAACTTTATAGATACATATACACAATATGTACATTTATATTTTCCCTATAACAGGCACCGGTAACTCACGGTCCGCTGAACTTAAAAATGAAATGTTTAAAATTTAAATTATAATAAATAAAATCTTAACGTGACTTTTATACTTTAACGAATAAAAGCTATCAGCTTATCTCACATTCTCAATACTTAAATTAATTAATAATACAATTTCGAAAAAGTAAATATTGTTCATGATTTAGCGATGAATACGTGAATGTAGTTTTAAGAATATCAACACGCAATATGAAAGCGAATATTAACGAACTAGCGGGAAAAATTCAATCTCAGAAATCACACTAGAAACTTAATATTTATATCCTATTGCACTCAAGAATCGATTAATAATATTTTTTCTTACATTTTTTAAATATTCTCTATTAATGTATTTTATTAAAAATTAGTTAATAAAATCAATATGACAATTTTAACTTAAAATGATTGTTGCATCCCGTACGTGTATTAGTATATAATATATTAAAATTGTATTTTTACTAACGTTTATTTTAATTTTGTACGCGACGTTCAATGAAAAACTGATAAAAATATGGCCTGCGTAAGTAAAAAGGTTATCGATTCCTGCCCTAGAATATCAAACAAAAATGTCTATAATATGTACAAGTAGTTGTCTTAAAATTTTAACGTTAATTCGAACGTCGTACGACCTATAACAACAACTATTACACAACAATCAGTGATCTACTTTATTTTATGCATCTCAAGAAGTAAAAACTCTGTTCAGTGAGTATAATATTATAAGCACATTAAATGTTATTTAACGAACTTCACAAATTATACTATCATCGTATTTAATAAGTTAAATTCTTCTTCTTATTGTTTATGTCGTACAACATTGTTTGGTTCGAATCCGAACATTTAGGTTCTCGTGTTAAAATATAATAATGATTTTAAACGTGTATCGGTAACTCTTTTCTCCGGCGTTCTTGTAACTCTTTCAAAACTGAATATGCGAATTACCGTATACATTTTGAAGTCTCGTGTAACAATTCTGCTTTCATACTTATCATCGGTTTATTATGAAACCTACTCACGTTTTTCCGTTGTTTGTCTTTGTGCAGCGCAGTAACCTATATATTTATTACTTATGCTTAGTTACCACGAAGGATTTTCACTCTTGTTTAAAATTAAACGCAATACAATTTCAGCGTATTCGTTTATAATATTAAATCTCCTTTTACACAACAGGTATGCTTTTAAAGTGGAATTATTTTATTCCAACCACCAACCTATTGAAACGGGATTATAAATCATATTATTATTTCATGTCTGTTAATAATATTTTATCAAGATCGGTTTTTTTTTTTTTTTCATCGTTTCCAATCAGTAATTATTCTTCAACAACGTTTTGGAGTTACTGAGCAAATACCATCGATTGCATTTCGTAGATTTAATAATATACCTCAACATCATATTCCGAATACAACGAAAGACTTAATCAAACTTAAGACGACCTATTTATTATTCCAACAATACGAATATGCAACATAGACTTTCTGGATGAAAAAATTTTATGCTATACAACACGCATACGTAATTGTTCGATGATATTGAATTTTTTAAATTTTAATGATTGTAATTATCTAACTATTTACAATCAATTAAACGACTATATACTATCAATATCGAAACTGAATATAAGCTTTATTAAGAATGTACACACAGTGGCGTCTCGTGACTTGGACGACGAGACGAGATCGCATCCCCTACTAAAAATTTACTGTATAATTATACATATTTAAAAAATAACTTTCATTGCACTGCATTTTTGGAATAATTATTATAATTGATAATAATAATAATTTATAATATTATGTAATTTATTGTTTATATTTTGTCGTGTACGAACATAAGTTTCTCTCAGATAACAGGTGTGTATGTGTAGAGTGTACGCATGTAAACACAAGAACAGAGCAGTGTTTGGACGTCCGGCAGCGTCGTCCAAACTATTACGAACAGGTGCAGCAATCGCGTGCGTGCGGATACGTTTAAACCGCGATCTTTATAAACGCGAGTCTTAGACGACCGGCAACGTCGTCCATACGGTAAAATATTGGCGTATAACTATTTAATATTTAAAATAATTTATTTTAAAATTAACTACGTATACCTATATCAATTTTCAGCTACTGCTCATTTTGTAATTGGACATTGGTCCGCAATAAATAAATTATATTAATACATAGGGATAAGGTATCGAAAGAAAGTATCGATAATTAATATCGAAACAAGTCACGGTTACGAATATTGATATCGGTACAGTATCGGACCAACAGTGCTGTATGGTTCAGAGTGTTGGGCGGTTAACAGGAGAATAGAACAAAGTATGAGTGTCGCGGAAATGAGAATGCTTAGATGGTTGAGTGGAGTGACAAGAGAAGATAGAATAAGGAATGAATACGTGAGAGGTAGTGTTGGTGTAGCGCCAATTGTGGACAAGATGAGAGAAAATAGGCTGAGATGGTTTGGGCATATGATGAGGCGAGAGGAAACGAATGTAGTAAGAGTGGTTATGAAGATGGACGTTGAAGGGAAAAGAGGAAGAGGAAGACCAAAAAAGAGGTGGTTGGAGACTTTGGAGAATGACATGAGGGCTGTCGGTGTGTGCAGAGAAGATGTGATTGACCGAGTAAAGTGGAGGTGTAGGACAAGGGTGGCCGACCCCAAATAGTTGGGAGGAAGGCGAAGTAGAAGAAGAAGAAGAAGAAGAGAAGTACAGTATCGGAACCAATGTATCGATATCAGTAGGTATCATATCGAATCGTTATAAAAATAAAAAATAAAATGTTCCATAGTATAAAATGATACTGTATTTTTATAATGATACGATACTGATATCGATACTATTGAAAAAAATATTCGTATAGCTAGTATAGATGATTATGTCCTCATTATCCTATTATTTCTATTTTTATCTTTTATATCCACTAGAATAATCTAAATATTTTCAGTTTTTTAAAACAAGGGCCCAATTTAGCTTAAAATAAAAATATTTAGGCTGAGCTTGAACTAAAAATCAATAATTTATAAAATAAATCAAACCATAATGTGGTAATAAGTGAGGCAAAATTATTGTTTTCATAAAAAAAATATGGATAGAAAATTAATACTTTGCCTCCAAAAAAATATAAAATTCGGAATTGGGTCACTATTCTAACTCAGATAACAATTTTGTAACATTAACATTATAATATCATTAATAATTGATTATATATTATATTATATATTATTATTATGTATTATATATAATGTAATATATATAATGTTGCTGTTGTCATATTGAGTATTCGTGTATTCTTTCGAATTCATATACAGGATGTTTCTGAAATGGTCGAGGAAATTAATATACATGTACTCTCTGGAGTAGCCAAATGAACCTTTTCAATTTTTTTTTCTGTCTTCAAAACCTTAGTTTTTTCTAATTATCATTAGAACATTATTTCGAATCTGAAAATGAATACTTTGAAGATATTTCTTGCGAATTTCTCACTTGAATCAATATGTGACATCGATTTTGAGCTTGTCGTGCGTTTTTCACGACCGAGTCGCCAGGATCAGAAAATGTGGTGTGACTTATCGATTTTTATGAGCACTCTGCAAGATAAACGAAGGTGAAATTTATTTGTTATCATTTAACATATCTGATCAATTAACATAGATTTTATATTTTCCGTTAATAAAATGGATTAAATTATAACAAAATGTATCCTCACGCTCAAATAACTCAAATAATTCTACTTGAAAAACATTATTCGATACCATTCAATACGAGGTACGTTTGAAATTGAACCGATATAGCGGTAAATAAATGATTCGATACCATTTATTCTATTAAAGTACTTTTTTATCGATACAAGTAAAGTATCGAAACAATGTTATCGATACCAAAGGTACTTGTATCGAAAAAAAAAATATCGATACTTTACTGGTATCGGTAGTAGGATCGTAACGTAAACACTCGTCGTTTGTTTTCGGTCGCTATTGACGATTATTATTCTTAAGCATATTAGTGTATTACAAAATATAATAAGCGAAGTCAGATAATCGTGATAATTGTGTGCATGCGTGTACCTGTACATTTAAACAGTATTCTTATGTACGCGTTTTGGACGACCATCCGCGTCTTCCAAAACATTTAAGTTTTATTTATATTGTCTACTGTGGCCAGCGAATAAACACTAGTAGGACCATTTTTCATCAGCGAAAAATTGGTGCATGGATTTTATTCATAAAATAACTGGGTAAATTAGTTATTTTTAAATTATATAATAATAATACTTACTATAAGACACATATTTGGATACTATGTTTAAGACACTTTGACAAATAAAATATTAAGCTTAAAAGTAACAATATATTAAAAGTAATAATATGTGTATAGTGTAATATTTTATTATATTTTATTGGTTAAACCTATGACTAGGGATGTTATTTTTAAACTCACACATCCACCACCAGAACTCACGAGCCGCCACTGCCTATACATAAATTAAAAATAAAAATTTATAAGCAATGTGTTACCGTCTTGTTATAATATCACAAAATTTATCTTAACTAATTAAAATATTAAGACTAAATTTAATTTAATATTTACACTTACCTATATGTATAAAAATGGATTTTATATTAAATTCAAGCTAATACAAAATTGTTTGTTCAACTTATGATGTATCACAGAGTTTTTGTTAAATAGGGTTGTAAACAAACCAACATTTAACTTTACACATATCTAATAACAAACTTTATTCCAAACATATATACGTATGTTCTGCAAAAAATGCAATATTAACATTATTATGAATTATTAAATTATTACAAACAAATTTGCATAACAATTTAGGCGAGTGTGTGTATGTGTGTAAGACACTAAATCAAGTATAATAATATCTTCCCTTTAATTTTACTTTAATGGTAAAACATTTTTTCGCAGTATCTACTTTCAATCAATTTTTCAAATATTTATTACAAATATATTGAGTCATATATATTCATATAATTACTGCCAAGCTTTTTACATATTAATGTTTTAAATGTGTTTAATTGTAATTAATCCATACTGAAATTAGCTTGTAAAATATTTAATGAACGCATACATGCTTTTATAAAATAAAATATAATTAAATAAAATACATAAATTACGATTGATTATTTTGAATATCACTTCATGTACTAATATATATATATATATAAGCCAAATACCATTCACTATTTTTCAACATCTACTAAGCGTACGAACTTAAAATTTGGAATAATGGTTCCGCTAATACCGTAAATGTACAATGAGAAAGGATTTTTAAAAAAATAGCAGCATAGCAATAATTAACCGCCCTTGCGTATTATGCGGTCCGTGGATTTCCAGTTATCAGCGACTAGTCTCTTTAGTCCGTCAGTTGTGTGATACCGGCGTATAGATATGAATTTTTCCGATAAGTTTATCGATAAAAATTATCTCCCGCATTACGTGTACACCAACACGAATGTGTACGGAATATTCGTATTAGCTACTTATACAGGCTATGATACAGGAGAAAATCAGTTTATCTATCAAAAATTACTTTAGTTATAACTGATTACCATTTTCAATTCAAACTGCTACAGATTTCCGTCAAGGTCTATTTTACAATGACAACTAACAAAGCGCAAGGACAATCTTTCAAAGTGGCAGAAGTGGATTTAAGGAATAATTGTTTCTCCAATTATATGTTGCTTGTAAACGTGTAAACTCTCCTGATAGTCTAATAATACTGTTGTCTGAAGGAAAAACCAAAAATATAATGTACAAGAAGGTAATATAAAAGAAAAAAAAAGTATAAAAAACTGACTAAGCAGAAAAACTGTTTTGCACTCAACGATGTTACCCATAATATTCTAAAGTAATATTGTAAATATGAAAAAACAAAAAACATACACTTGAATAAAGCCTGGTAATTCAGCTAGTAGATTATAAAAATAAACACATTAAGCTAATTTGTTTTATTTCTCTTATAAAATTACTGTCCTAATACTACAACTCCCGCTATACTGAGCAAAACTAGGGAGAATAAAGTGAACTCTCAATGGAATTATTTATTATAAAACCCCATTAAGTTTTAAATCTAATATTTTTACTTTTAGAAGAAAACGTAAATTACATTTTCTCCAAGGATCTTTGATATGGATTTGAATGATCTCTGATAAATGTAATGATAAACCATTGACCACTTTATTGAATCGTATTAACACTACTCGTATTTCTAGTTGTGTGTTTTCAAACGCATTTTTTTTATCGATTTCAATTTTTTTATTACGGACACAAATACTAGGGTACGCATAATTTTCAAAATGATGTCAGTTCGTGGTATTGTAAATATGACAAATGTATACGTTTATCGTGTACTTCAGGAATATCGGGGTAATTAGATTACTGTTTCATAGCTCACAAAATACAAAAACGCCAACATCGTTTTACGTGATTGGTAAACAAACGATGAAAATATTTTAAACGACATTATTTCGAACGCTCTGTGTTCTGGACTCGTAGAAAACCCTACATGTATAATAACAATCAAGCATAATACTACGTACACGGCAACATGTCCGTATGCTTACGTCAAATAATAATATTGTTAACAATCATGGCACTATTTGAGAACGGTTTCGAGTAAAGGCTGGAATGGTTTTCATGTCGAATGTTTTATCAGGAAACGTTACATGTAGCTGAAGTGTTTCGCGGAATACCGTGTGCGTAATAATTGTTGTAAACGTGAATACACCTCGTACTATACGCGTCATATACTACTATCCTGACCGGTGCACTTTAACAGCTTACGTGCATTATCCGACTGGTCAGTACCCATGTCAGTTGTGTACGACTTCCGGATATCGTTTTACGACGTACGAGCAAACGAAACGCGGTTGAAGACACGTACTTCAACCCGGCTCAGCCCATTTGGAATTTTCGAAAAATTGTCTTCACCAATTCTTAGTATGAAGTTTGTGTAAACTTGTATGATAATTTTCTAAATTTTTACGATCTTGGTTTTCCTGTCATCGAATAAAAACAATGAGTAGGTCTGGGTCGATGTGTTTTCAACCCCGTCCAAAGGGAAATTTCAGTGGTTTCGATTTTTTTAATTGTTTAACGATTTTTCACTTAACAGTAAAACTGAACTTGATACAACTTTCGAATTATTTGTAAATACACTAAAAATCAATATTCAGAAGTACTTAATCTAAAATCTATCAAATATAAAATACAGTACAACACTCAACAGTATTTTAGACAAACACAACTAAAATGGTAACGATATCGAAATAAAGTTATTATTTTTGTTTAATCACACCAAAAATAATCAACGTGCTATTAATACTGATATCAATATCTATATATTATATGATGTGAAATAGTTTATTGTTAAAATAAGTTATTATGGGAAAATAATATACTATCCAGAATGTAACAAAAAATAATAATTACTACAATAAATTAATCACTTTGGAAGATATAAAACAGCCTACATAAATGAATAATATAAATTGCGTATCTTCAATAATATTTAAAAATTGAAAACATTTTTAAAAAAAAACGACATTTAAACAAAATAAAAGAAATAAAAATTGTTTCAGTGCATGTTGCACTTAGTATATTACCAAAATGATGTATGAAAAAAAATTAAATTAAATAAATACGTATTTTTACTGTTGGTATTGCTGAACAATTGCCAGTATAAGCTCATACGGGGGTACATTATGAATTTTCAATTAAACAAAGTATAACATACATACAAACAGCGTTCCATATATTTTATATACTCATTTAATAATCACAATATTCAAATCCAAATGTTCACCGATCGTCCAAAAAATTCGCATTATACTTCTGTCTTTCGAATCCAGTTTCATTTCGATTTCCTTCATACGGATTCCAGATCATATTGGTATTTCTGGAAATAAACTAGCTGACCGTCTGTCTGTCACTACCAATAACTATAGTCTGGCTTGTCCACGTAAATGTCCTTGCACTGATCTTGTATCCCTTCATCGTTGAGCTATCCATAAACTATTGGACCTTGAATGAAATAACTTTCCAATTTCATACGAATCTACCTTTAAAGTAAACTATCCGTGTACATCGTTTCAGAAGTTAAATGTAAGCCGATCTATAATAACGCGTTACTCCAGGCTTTCGAATGAACCACAATTTACTACTAGAATATGCGTACACTGTAGGACTAAACGATAGTTCTTCATGTTCTCTCTCCAACTGTGATGGCGAATGTTGCGATTTCCGACATTTACTAATCAACTGTTCAACTCTTACATCCAATGGGCAAAATTTAAAAATTTTACTCTCTTCATACAAAATTATCTTACATTGACTAACAGTCCTCCAAAAGTTCCACTTTAATTAAATACATAAAAAATTATACTGAACAATCCGGCTTCAAGATATAAGATATAAGAAGATATATAGTAAAACAGGCATACTTTATACACAATAATAATAATAATAATAATAACTATAAGAATAATTGCTGAAATTTAATAATTTATTGTTAAAATTTCAATAAACAAAATAAAAAATTAATAATTACAACGTAGAAAAAATAAACCTCTATGGCATTGTTTAACTTTACCGCCAAAGGATGAATGTACGAATTTTAAACATTTTCGTACCAACTCGTACCAATATCATACTGAATAATAGTGGAAAAAATTTTCGAAAATTCCAAATGGGTGGTGACAGAGTGAAGTACGTAGTGGAGACATTGCGTCTGGTTTACCGGGGGTGCGTGACAACGATATAATGTAGTTCACAGGTTAACGCAGTGAAATTGCGGAACACAGCCAAAATAACGATATTATTTTATTATTGTTAATTCGTTTAATTCGTTTCGGGCACAGCACCGTGAACGAGAAATAACCTCCGCCGTAATACCCTACTCACTAAATTTCTGCTTAATTCGATTATCCAACTAACTTCAATTCGATGTCACAGTCGCAAGAGTACCGCGTCAACTGTGAAATCATTACACCGTCTTTAGCGCACGGTTTTACTCGGCTCGTGCAGTGTTGCACCTACTTATAAAATAATAGTTATTTCCAAGAACATACGTGACGTGTTCAGCTTATTTTTCTGATCTCGGTACGCACGTCATGATTTTGGATGAAGTGTGAATCCAACTGAATACGACTTTAGGCGCCTATAGCGACTTATGAAACGTGTGCATGTTTTGGGGAATGGTATTGCGTTGAGCTCATCTTCCAAGTTTTTTCCCTGTTGAAAATATCTCTCTAATTTATATTAAAACACAATTTGTGAAAACGCTTGTATAAAATATGTGAAAATTGATATAATTATACCACTGAAATATTACATGTATATTATTTACTAACATTATTAGTATTTTTATGTTGTTTTAGATTCTGAACGGAGTGAAGAATGTATTGATTTTACAATGATGTGTGTTTTTTTTTTTTTTTTTTGTGTCTGTCGACACGTTTTGGGGCAGTTAAAATGCTTCGATTGCCTTATGTAGCAACTTTTCTGAAAGGAAAGTGAATCTATTTGGTACTTTGGGGGGTCAAAAGTAAAAAATTTCCAATATTTTTTAAATGCGACGGGAAAAACCATAAAAAAATTTGGGAAAAACGGGAGTTTTTACGCAAAACCAGTTTTCGACATAATCAAATTTTTTATTTTACTATAACTCAAAAACTAATCGATGTAAATACTTAAAATTTTCACCAAATGTTTAGATTAGCGTTCTCTATACACCATTAAATTTTCAAAGTATTTTGACTTTTATTAAGCTATTTATAGACAATTGAAATTTTCGATTTTTGTAAAATTTTTGTTTTTAAACATCTATACAATTTAATTGGTTGAGCGAAAACTCTTGAAAATTTTATACTAGGTTTATAATAAGTTAAACTTATCGTAACTAAAAAATATCGGTGATCGGTTAACTCAATTTTTTTTTATAAACCCTTAATGCTCAAATTTGTATAAAATGTGTAAAAATCACGATAATTTGCAAGTTATTTTGTAGGTAAAAATTCATAAAATTTTTTCTGTTCATACTTAAGGTTCAAAATTTTAATACTAGGTTATCTATAAGCTACTCTTCATAAATCATTAAAAAAATGTCTACCGGAATTAGAGTAAAAAATTTTATGACTGTTTGAAATTTAAATATTTACGAAATTGCATAAAATAGCGATTTATTCTCAAACGATTTTAAATATTTGTTATAATTCAAAAAGTATAAGTCGCAGATTTTTGAAATTTCTACCAGCTGTTAAGATTGGTATTTCCTTTATGTCATATTTTTTTCAAAATATTATATTGATTTTTAAGCCACTTATAGGCATTTACAATATTCGATTTTTTTACATTTTATTTTTAAAATCGGTGATAAAAAAAATTTGGCTACTACAAAATACTTGAAAATTTAATCGAAGATTCCACAGAAGTAGTTCTTAATGTCATTCAAAAATTATTAAAATCCATAGGCACAATTCTTTTTTATAAGCGTTTGAACAGCGAATATTGACATAAAATTACATGTAAAATATAATATAATGTAGAATGTTCTAGACTGACAAACTATATCGCTGTATGCAACTGCCAACCCATCCTAATTGAAAAATATATTTATCGTTTCAAAATAAAATATACTTTTTACAATGTTTATAAATAACAATGTATTATATCCTAGACAAACATATGAACTCCGTTCAGAATCGTTATTCGTATACAATGATATCTATCATTGCATACAAATTTAACAAATCCATTATAATAATGACCTATCCTATAAGCGAGGTGCACTCCACCCCTAACTGTACAGCAGAGCGAGGCCCATCCGGTTTTTTTAAATTGTAAGGATCAGTACTGTTTTATATTTTGAATGAAACGATGATTTTTTTTTTTTTTGTAACTGTGTGCACGCTTTACACTAAAAAGATTGTTCCGATCATTACCAATTTTAAAATTTTTCATACATCTCTTTTACTGATTAAAGAAAATCAATTTCGGATCGTTTAAATATTATATTTCGACAACACGTTAAAAATCACGAAAGCCGCTACATTTTTGTGACAAAATATTCATAAAATTTTCAATTAATATTGGACACCTATAAGATTTTTTATAAGATTTTCTTTACAACCAGAAAACATTGAAATTTACTAAAAAGTTACAAAAATCTTTTATAGGCATCAGAAAATAAAATTTTTACGTAATAAAAAGTTTGAGTATTTTAATACATCATATCAACTAGAAACATTAATTGAGTACTAATAACAGCATTTTATAGTTTAAAAATATTTTAATGACATTTTTACTGTTCATAGGCGCTTGAAATTTTATTTTTCCCAAATTTCAGGTGTCTTTTTTAAAAAAGAATAAAAATATTTTACTAATTTAACCTACTTAGAAATTTGATCCTATAACTATACCAACCAAACTATATTTTTTTAGAAATATGAAACAATTCACCCAATCATTTTTACTCAGATATGTTCTTTCGAGAATAAAGTTACATAGGTTTCAAGTTTATAAGATCAATACCACTCACCCATCCTTGAATTTCACTCAACTATGGAGTATCATCCGATCTAAAAAAAATTAACCTTTTCTTTATTTTTTGTCACTAAAATAAGAGAAAGTAGGAAAATGACAGTATAATATAGTCTGTTATTAAACGTTTTATCGACCTAATATGTCGAACGTAGAACTTTTTTTTTTTTATTCTAACATAGCATATTCTGCTACTGCATAGCTTTATATTTTTGAAAATATACGAATGTTAAAATCGTAATTCCAAATTCGACAAACATGAGAAACAGTTTACATTGACCCGAATCTGCGGTATTGCCGTATCAGTGTTTTTATCGTATAAGCCAATGTCGATATAATTTAAATGAGTATATTTAAATGATACGGTATAATACTGTATTCGGTAGGATTATCGATTATCGTTAACGGTCGTACGGTGGGAAAACCAATTCAGTTTATCGTGGCAATGTATTTATACATACCACAATCAGACGATTTGGTATTTTGACCGATAGCTCGTCATTTTTCATTTTCCCATCTGTGGATCAACATTATTGTGTCTTAAGTGAAATTGTTATTATAATCACTGTAATTAACAAAAACAATACAATTTAAAAAAAAAAAACTATTAAACCTACTTAATTTTATTACAAGTGCGTAATGGATGATAAATATACAGAAATGTTTATATCATTGGTTGAATCAAGACCTGCATCGTGAGGTAAAATATTAAATGAATAGGTCTAAAGATAAAACAAAAAAAAAGAATCAACATGGAGAGAAATACCTACGTACTATTTCAAATGAAGACATGTCGATACTGAAATAGAAAGATAAATTGTAGGTAAGTTTATAATACTTTTAAATTTTATTTTCGTTTGAGTATTTTTAATAATATAATAATAATTAGTAATAATATAACTATATATATATTCATTTATAAATAATTAAAAGCTTAGCCTGGTGAATATCGAATATCGATTTGTTAAAAATAATGAAAATCTTTAAATTAACACCCAGACATAAAATACCAGAAAAAAATTTGTTGAAATAATCGATAGACAAAATTAACTTAAGAGTTAAAAAAAAAAAAAAATTAACTTGTTCAGCTTTATAATATGTATACAAATTTAATTTGAATTTTAACAATTATAACCTGGTAAAATCGTTTTGAAAAAATTTACCCAAATATAAGATTCTTGTATGACATCTATCAAAAAGCAAATATATGAAAAACATTTTGGATCTTCTGCTATCAAGACTTTATTTTTATCATGATCAATAATGTTATAAAAAAAAAAAAAACGGATCCAACAACTACTTAAGAAAGCACTGATGACTGTAGGACAAAAAAAACTAAAAATTAAACTAAATTGACGAAAATGAAAAAATCGTATCATTAATCACCGAGTACTCAACCGAGTACTTCTAGTATACAGAAGAAGCGCAAGTCAGATTCGACACAAAACTGGATGCAAAAATGTTAAAATATATCGATCACCAAATGAACACACCAAGAAACGAAAAAAACTAAAGGTACTTCTTATTATTGAAAACCGGTCCGCACTAATAATTGAACGCTACGAGAATACAACACCGTAAGTATTGTCGTGGGTTTGTGATTTTTTTACTCTGCCACTACAGCTTATTCGATTGAGTTGTTATATTTCATTATTTTTCCATTGGACATTTGTGTACAAAAAACGAGAAATACGATTTGCATGAGTGAGAGGGAGAGAAAGTGGAAGAAGAAAAAGTAAAAATATCTTTATGCATACGATTATATTGTATGCGGTAGGTAAAACAATGAGGAAAAATAAATATTGTGTGTTTGTAATGTAAATTACATCGCAACGAAGTAATGTTACTTATAGAAAAAAAAATTTCTCCGTTGCTCATAGTTAATACTTTATATTAATATTAATTATTTGAATAATATGTGCATTGTAATATGGTTAATAATTGTATGTCGTAGTCGAACTACCTTCCTATATTTTAACATGGAAATCATAAATATTTTCGAACATATATCATAATGTCTATATAGACCGTAGCTAGATCAATTCTTCAGGGGGGACAATCGATTTGTAAGAAAGGGAGGTAATATAAAAAACCCAATATTTGTATTTTATTTTTACAGATTAATTACAATGTTTTAAATAAACTATCACTACCATAACCAACTCATATATGAATTTTCACTTATTGATGTATTATTTTTCCAATATATCAATAAATTCAACAATCGCCGACTTCTAATAAAATTGATAGGTGGGGCAACGATCGAGTCTAGAATTGCAATGCCCCCTTCCCTCCCCCCAGTGGCTACGAGCTTAAGTCTGATCAATTAATTGTTTAAACACATCTTCGTATTAGTATATATATATCTAATGCGTGATTTGATTTCGATTAGTATTAAACATTAAAATGCGTGTTTACTAATTAGGTCGGATGATAATGTTAAAGTAGTAATTAATTTTATTCCGAAAAATAATCCCCCTGGGGTTTTAAAATATAACTTAATATATGGGTTGAGTATTTATACGATATTTGTACAATAATTACAATCAACTCAACAGTTAATCTTTTTTTAACGCATTTTTCATTGATATTAATTTCTGTCAAATTATTAAGAAGCGTAATTCTGCATGTATTTACTTTGAACGGAAATTTATAGCATATAATATGGTAAGGAAAACATTTTGATAGTATCCATTATTTTACCATGCCACTATAGTCTATGACGGAATCCGTTGGTGCATTTAGGATTGACAGTGGCTTTATGTTTTCACGTGTTCCGTTACAAAAAAGATCCGTGTTAAATTGTTTATAAAATGCATAGGTATCCGTAACACAATTGATTGTCACTCTAAAACGTAATTGATTCAACGTTTTCAAAAGTTCCCATACGCTTAGCTTGTATAAACGGAAAAAAAAGAAGAAAATAAACAATGTCATTCAAGAAAGGTTAACTTTTAGAAACCTTTGCTTTCGTACGAACGGGAGATAGTGTTCCAATATATATGTACATCGTATAATTCGGGTTAACCTTATGGCGTTATCTGGACAAGTTGTATCCTCTCGAGAGTGTAATAATTATGTTAGTGAATTATATTCTCAGTTCACAGAAATTGCTTAAGTTAATTTGGGTTCCTTGAGAAAAGGTAACGTTTAACAAGCTTAATTTAACACAATAAATAAATCTCTTAGATCTAAATTTTACCTACTACCTATCTGTTCAATTGTTTTTTCATAACAATTATTAAAATATTAAATTAAATATGATTTTTACACGCAAATCGGTGCAAAATGACTATGTATAAATTCGATAATATTTTAAACGCAACGGTTGAGGTATTAAATATAATGGCCAATTCCACAGGATTATTTATTATTTTTATGTTTATACCGAATCGGATGTCTTCGGGTTGCATTGATTTTTACCGTATGCAACTCTAATATACATATACACAATGTGTATTGCACATAGTTTCTTTACTAGTTTTCGGTTTCATTTGGAACGTACTCGCATGTTAAAATCGACGCGTCGAGATGGATTTGAATAAATTTATTACAATACATTAGTGCCGAAAGTATTGTTAACAGCAATGGATTTCAAATCGATGATTCTTGGTACGTTCAACTGTAAGAACAATAAATATGTTGGGCTTATTTAATACACGTATTTGCCAATTACGACGGAATGAAACAAAATTATTTTATTATTTTTGAATGTCGATATCTACTTTTGATGACCTGCTGAATAGAGTAGAAATTAGTTTGAGAAGGCAAGACACAAACACGTGAATAAGCATCAGTCCAAAAGAAAAATTAGCCATCCGTTCAAGATAAGATATATAGTTTTACTATTGTATTTATTTTAATTTTAATCATAATAATAACTTTTAATAACCAATAAAAATTCTATAAATTATTGATACATAGAAGCAATCAACATTTTCACTTAATTTTTTAACTGTTCGATATATATATATAGTTCTACACTAAATCAAAAAAATCATACTCTTCAGGCTCTTGACTTAAGTATTAATACAATTGTAGCTTACATAATTGAAACTGATGGTGAAATCACACTCTCTAGGTTTACGGTTTAATTCTGAAAAGGTAATTGATGTTGTTGAGGCAGTTGGTTGTAATATCCATTATTTGACCATTGATCACATGATGTATAGGAATTGGTACTAATAATTTATGTTGACTACCACAATCTGGACATTGCAGTGTTTTTTTAAAATGTTCAAACAATGATATAGCGCCAGGTTAAAATTCTAAAATTTGATCCTCATTAAGTGATGTCATGCTGGGCAGAGGAATTTTGAAAATTTTTTTATTATACAAAAAACTATAATATATAATAGGATGAATGGTTGAAGGATTAGCTAGGACTCAGATTTAAATACCATTGGACCAGAGAAATCAAGTCTTGAATAGAAGTATTTTGAAATTTATTTTGATTTTGAATTTCATGATGAGGTTGAAAAATATGATGTCTAATAGTTGTCTTTTTTTTTCTTTATATAAGTTAGAAGACCTTAGTAGGGTATCTGTTCGATAAAATATCGAAATATCTACTTTTTACATTGGAAGCAAACATTTTTAAATTATTAAATATAAAAATATATATATAGCGGTGAAAGGAAAAACTTCAGTTAACATTCCCTTAGTTTTTTTAACTTACCAGTTTTAGCACAAAAATTTCGATTAGGTAATATTGCAGGTTAAGAAAAGTTGTATTAATATGTTAAAATTATAAAGTTTAGTCATCGGCAATGGTGGCTGATAATTAATGATAACATTAAAATACTAGCTCATATTTGATAGAGTATAAAGTAAAATCTAGGTAAAAGTATGGTTATAAGACATGATTAACATTATGTCCACAACAAATACCTGTATTTATGTAAAAATCAATATAAGTATAGATGATAAATACTATATTTATATTAAACCAATACAAAAAAGTTTAATACTAACATAATATAATTCAAATTGTGTAGTCAATAAAACTGTATGATAAAAAATGATTTTATTTTTAAAGTAAAATAAGTCTTATATGTTTCATTTCGACATATTATAAATAAATAATTATATAATAAGACAAACCTTAAATGAAACAATTTTATTCAGAAAACAAGAAATCAAAATAATGATGACAAATTTTAAATAAAAAGTGATATGTTAATTATATAAATTATGTTAATAAATTATATCTAGATTGAATCGTGCTTTATATTCTATGATCAAATCTTCGCAGAAAAGAATTCTCTCAGGTTCCCAAGTGTTGTCTTCATCAGGAAAACCTTTCCATTTTACATATAACTCAAGTTTACCCTTCCTCCAACGATGGCTTAAAATTCTTTCAGCATGGTATATTTCTTCATCATCTGATACAGTACTAGATACTACATTAACACTAATAGCAGTAGTGGAGTTTCTCATTCTGAAATAAATATAGATAATTTAATTTTAAAACAGACACTATTATGAATTGTAATATCATATTATTAATGACAATACATATTACTCTTATACATATTACTATTCATATTTTTAACTGAAAAAAAAATTTTATGGATAGAAATATTTAACTATGTACTTATTTAAAATATTTGTAAGTATATAATTTTTCTGACTTGAATGGTTAAATATATGGCTATAGAATAAATGACTATTTTCTATATTAATTAAGAAGACAACATCTACAAAGCTTTGCAATGATATCAAACTCCCTTGCCACAGAATTAAACTTGGTGATTAGTCACTAATAATTAGCAACTATAAGATTCTTGGTATTTTCATGATTAGTTGTAGAAGTGGTTTCAAATGACCAATTAAATGTCTTATTACTTAATTGGATTAAAGAAAACATTTAATCATTAATTGTGATTAATTGTAATTTTTTTTTTTAAGTACCTATAAACATTTATACCAATATTTCAATTCAGTAAAACATACTAAATTATAAAATGTAAACATAAAGATTTAAATATAAATTAGTAAATACTCGAATATCGGATTTTGAGTACAACAACTATGGTAAAAATAATTGTTAAATACAATATTTGAATAAAAAATAAACAATTTTATTAATTTTTTGGTGTTAAAAAACTTCTAAAATGGTCACATTTTCGAGTAATTGCAATTACTCAAAGCTCATCTTCTAACATTAGCTGCTATAAAATACAACCCCCCTGAATTAAACACTAATATAAATGTAATGCATTTATCATACCAGCAAATGTAAGTTTAGTTATCGAAGAGCATAGTAGCATTTTTAATCTATTTTATATATATATTTTTATTTATCCTATAGCTATAATAATATTTACTTAAATATTTACTTTAATATTTACTTAAATAATAATCATATGAAATTGTTCTGTAAATAATAATACATATTATATTTTAAATTCTTATATTCATTGTCTATAGAGAAAAAAATATTTTAACAATTAATTCCAACTTTCATGACGTAAAAATAACATTAAATTTATTATAAAATATATATGATCTTAATTAATTTTTAAACATAAATATAATAAAATATACAACATTTACTGCTTAATCAATATTTATATTTTTTTTTTTAGTTAAAATTATTAAAAAACTCAAAATGTTAGGTATTTATATACATTGTAAATCATAGTTCTAACGATTACAAACTGGTAACCAAATTTATTTAGGATTACCGGCTATACATTTATATTTCTAATATAATCATGGTTTAGACAGACCATATCGTTATTTATCACATATCAATAACATAATTTTATTATAACATAAAATCTTCCTTATTTACACTCATTATAAAATAATTAATAACTTCTTAATTTTCATTATTTTAAAACTGTAAATACAACTAACTGAATATAATCTAAACAATCACAAATAGAAGTAACAATTTTAATAGTGAACTTAATATATTAATTATCAATTACAAATGAAATTATTATAAATGTGTGTAATAATAAATAACATGGAAATAAATAACAATACTTAAATACATAAAAAGTAAAATGTATTAATTATCTTATAAAATAACTTATACATTTAACAGCCATTTATCCATATCTATCTAGTTTTTTAACTGTCTTCTTTATCTCACAACCTTGCTAATTTATTACAACCCAATTTTGTTTGTATTGCACAATCCTTGTTCTCTTTCACATTTAATATTAAATTTAAAAATTTTCTTTTATTTGAAAACAATTATTTTTTACATTTAAATTTCATTACATAACATTTATAGGTAAACTCAATTTCTTTTTCACGATTGTCTCACTCAAAGTTCTGATAATTATCTTGAAACCATATTTTACCCCTTGTCAAATTCAATTTCAAAATACCTTTTTTAATACTTATTGCTTTTCAACCTTTATTTATATATTAATTTATTTATACTATCACTTAGTTATACTTTACAGGTAATTATTGTCTTTAAAATCTTATTTTAAAATTAAATGTATAGGTTAACAATGTTTCCTTATAAAGTATTTCTAAGACAGTTTGTAAATTCATCATTTTTATCACAATACTTTTTTAACATATTTTATATAATTCCTATGTACTTACCCATATATAACCAATTCATTACTCATTGAATAATTTGAAATATTGTTTTTTACTTAAATTTCCATTTTTTTTTTTTTTTTTGCAAATTCTTGCAAACTGTAGGTACACAATTTACCAGTATACTGTCAGCTATAAACATACTTAGAATACTAAATAATGCAAATATTTGTTTATACTTCTTACTTACTTCTTGTGTTGTCTTCCACTTCAGTTTAAATACTTCAACCCACCTTGAATAACAATCTAAAATAATCAAATAATCCTTCCCTCTATAATAAGCTATATTCACTCTAACTTAGTCAAATAAGAACATTACCTAATTTATGGTTGATTATCTAAATAATCGTATATTTTTTAAGTATACTTATTAAATCATTCTAGAACTAAATTTACAATATCAAACCATAAATTGTTACACTTAATAATTTATTATAATTATTATTATACTACAATTATTGTCAAAACTAATGGTTACACCAAGTTTACTAATATAAAAAAAAAACCATAAATGCCTGAATAATATATATGTTATTGAGCTAATTATTTTGTTTTATACACTTCCTAATGACTATTATGTAAATGTTAAAGCTTTAAATACCTTAAAATTTTGGGTACAATCACTATTTTCAAAATACACTAACTCAATTTATTTGAACATTCATTTAAATAATAATTTTTCACTCAATCAGTATTTAATTTTAATTTACTATGTTGTTTGTACTACATGATATTTTTAAATCATTCACTATATATCTTAACAACTCATCATATTTTCTAATATACCTATCTGTTAAATACATAAATTTACTATGCGTATATTTTAATTCATACTCACAATTACCTTATGTTAACTATAATCTTTTAAATAAATGATAATCCATTTTTTTTAGACATTTTCTCATTGTTGATATATAACTGATTGTTTATCTGTGTATACTTTTATCTCATTATAACCATAAATGTTATTTATTTTAAAAGTTATCGTCATTAATAGGAGTGGCTTCTTCTATAAAGTATTTTTGCAGCGTTATTTCTGAAATTTGGTAATTGAGAACGAAAATTAATAAAAATCTATTAATAATTTTACTTAATTTGATAATATAGGTTAATATTTGTGCAATATTAATAACCCGTCAAACATTTCTAGTGCCGTGAAGCAAAGAGTAGATATTACAACTAACTTAACGTCCATATTATATAAATTATTCTTGTTCGCCTTCATGGTTAATTGTTACAACATTATTTATTTTGTATGATATGTTCGACGTTCTGTTATGTTGGTATAGCTTTTGCAGATTTAACGCTGACCTTATTGCAGACTGCAGGCTAATATACTACTGTGATGTGAGATACACAGTGTTACATTTATTCTCTTTTATCTATTTGTTGAAAAACATAGCAAGTAAGGTTTTCCTGAATCAAAACATAATATCTATCCCTTTTTGTGAGTACAAGTAAACAAATAATTATATTAATAAAACGGGTTTACAATTTCTAAGTATAATAGTACAAAACTTATTATTGTAGGTGGCTCCATTTATGATGATTTAAAAATTATGAACTTACATAGGTACATTAGGAAAACACTAACTTTGTCCACATCCTTATATTAGAAGTTAAAATGATTTAATCCATAGATTTACAAATTATGTATAAGTATTCTAATAATTTTTGTTCATTCATTTAAAAATTATTTAAAATTAATTATTATATTCTTATAGTTTATAAAATATATCTAATCATTAATAACTGTCACTAAAGCTACAATAGTACATAAATAAATATTTAGATACTTAATGTTATACCATACACTAATATTAAATACCTATAATACCTAAATAATAAATTATAATTTTAATATAAATGAGAATTACACTTAATGATTATTATTTTATTATTATATTTATATTTATATTATATAACTTTTGATTTATCATAGTTAATATACATACATATTTTATAGCAGGGGTCTAACCTATGGCTTGCCAAATTTTTTAAACCAGCTCATCAAGTTTACAGATATTTTGTCAATATTATTTTAAATCTGAAAAAATGTGCATGTGAAATGATTTCAATAATTAGTTCTACTTATGTGAACAGACATTTTCAAAAATGAAATATATCAAATGTAAGTATATCTAAATCTAATTAATCTTAACGACATTTGATGCTGTTGATTGAAACAAGTTTTATGCAAACTATCAAGAAACTTTAAAATACAAGCAATTCCAAACGTCTCATTGAATAACTTAATCAAATTTCAATAAAACAAATTTTAAATTAGGTATAAAAATAAAATATACATTTTTCTAGATTCTAAATAAATATTATCTATTCTTCAATTATATTACCTCTCCATTCCTTTAAAAACGTTGGCTAATAATTCCAAAGTGTATCTTAGATTTCGACTACCATAAATAAAATATTAGAGACCCTAATTTTATAGGATAGAAGCAGTATAAAAATTTAAAAAAATTAAAAATAAAAAAACAAGTCAATACTGAAGACATCGCGATTGTACAACACACAAGATTTATTCCTAATTACAGAGGTGGTTTGGGAATGCCATAGATTCTATGAACATTTAAGAGGGTAGCAAAATGTTTACAATGATTCTACATAAGAACTAATCGATTTTTTCGCACTTTCAATGAGAAATTATTTATGAATCATAAATAAATAAAATTATTTATATTATTTAGTAGCATATGATTAAAGCCCATAAAAATAAATGTATGCATTTAAAATATAATAAATTATTTTCAAAAAACTTTTATTATAATGATTTCAATATATTTAATTCAAATAAGCATTATATTGATTTTTATAAAAATTATATATTAATTATGAATAATTCAATCAATACAAGTTATAAGGTTTTTAAAGGGAAACAAAATCAAGGTAAAACAATATTCTATTTTTATATATAATACAAAATATAATATATTCTATGATGTTACATAACTTTAGACATTGAAATGTCATTTAACAAAATATAAAAGTAAAATGAAATTTATATCAATTGAAGAGTATTTTATTTTATATGGTATTTTATTGAGATTTGTATCAGCTTAATCTTGATTTGTATGGGGATGGGGCCAAATTTTATATAAATTAAATTTTTAAACCTGTATTTAGGTAATTTATACTTATTATTATTTTTAATTTCATATTAATTAAAAATATTGAGTTATAGTCTACTGAAATAAGAAAAATAATTGAGAGCATAGTAACTGGCTTTTGAATGAATTGTTGAAGATACTTATTTTCAGTACATTAGAAAAGAGGGATTGCAAAATCTTAAATAAGACCCTACAAACGATCACCATTACAACATAATTATAATATCAACCATTTAAAACCTGACCATCTAAAGCAACAACTAGTTTATTTTTATTTTTGTTAGGAACAGATTTTAATTGTAATTAATTGTAATTTAATTAATTAAACAGCTTTAATGACAGATATTAATGATAAAATAATAAAAAAAATTAATAAATGGTTAATACTTATAAATCAATATAAAAATATAACATAAATATGTTAAGAAATATATTTTGGTTATTGTTATTTATTTATGTCGATAATGTATTGAAATAAGACATTATTTTTAAAATTGGTTTGTACAATTAAAATATTATTAAAATTATCTTCCTTTATTTCATAAATTAATTCTTAACTGTATATGGTTAACTATTCTAAAACTGAATTAATGCAAATTTTATTATGAGTGTTTAATATTTCTAAGTATTGATACCAAAATGTATATTATGGTTATTTTCTAAAACATGTTAAGCAAAAATTGAGATAAGGGCAGTTTTTTTAAAATTTATTTCAGAAATGTGTTCTTTATATAATTTTCAAATGTCTATTTATCTTGTCAATAGACAATTTATTACAGTTACATTTAAGTTTACATATACAAATTTTTTCAAAAGAATAGGGTTTATGTGAAGTTTTTAGTTCTACTATTTAGTTGTTTAAGTTATTATTAGTTTTAAAAAAAAAAATTTACATTTTAGTATTATTGTTGAGAATTTGGTATATATATTTATTTATTTATTTTTTTGGGATTATCAGCTGCTAAGACCATCCCATCTCACAACCAATTCTCCAGCCATTTCTATTCATTGCTGAATCTTTCCAGTTTGCTCCGCCTCCTAAGTCTTCTACATCCCTCTTAACTATATCTTCCCAAGGGCTTTTTCCTACTGAATTCTATTCCAGCACCATTCTTAATAGAGAATTCTGGCTCCACATTGCATGTCCTGCTCATCACAACTTTCATTTCTTGATTGTCTTTGCTATGTTTTCATTAAAAATTTCACAATAACATGCAACAATAAATATTTAAAAAAATAATCTTATACACAGTAATAAATTTAGTACAAACAAAATACAAGAAATTATTTAATCAATAAATATAATCATCGACAAAAATATTTTCAATATAATAATAAATCATATTCTCAAAAATAAGATTTAGTTATGAGTGAGTCTTTAAGTGCTCTTTTATCTAAAATGTACATGCAAAATAATGAAACCAATATAATTATAAAATATATAAAAATTATTAATAAAAAAATAATTGAATTTAAATTTCATTAATATATTTATTCAAAACTAATCAATTAACAATATGTTTAAATATATAAAAATTGTATTCCACAAAACATTTTATTTAAAATGTAATCATAATACATCACTTTATGAACCAATTTGTTTATTTCAATGACTCAATGACTGTAAGTAATGTTTATATATTATTTTTTGCGCATTCAATTGACTAACAATGTGAAATATGTTTATCGATGCCTTAAAAATCTTATGTTTTCACAATTAAAAATTTCCAACACAATTAATATACTTAATGTTTTGTTTTCAGCTTCACCAAAATTGCATCCTGTTTACAACTAAAGAACCTAAATAATTCAATAATTGCATTTGTTTTTGGAATGCAATAAGCTTTCAATGATTCATTATAAAAATAATTCTAATAGTATTCTTTATTTACAGTTATATAGTATACTACAGTTTAAAATAATTATATCCAATTAAATTTAAAAACCAAGCCACTTATACTCCATTCATTTTTTTATTAGTTTCTGTTATCATTACGTATATAATTATTTCTTGCATGATTGTCCGTTAGTTCTTTAATAAATTACTTAAAATTACCTTTTCTTAGTAATTTAACCTTTTTTTTCTCTTAAATTATCTGATTATCAACTTTTAATTTAATTCATAAAAAACTGTATCATGTTATAAAATTAAATTAGTTTAATACATACAATTAAATCCCAATTAAAATAAAAACCACTTTATTGTCTGTCATAACATAAACAGTCATGAGTGTCATGAGTTATTAACTTATTAGTAATAAGTAAAGGCCGAAATAATATTCTCTTAAAATAGCAAACAAAAGATGCTACTATTCTCTTAAAAAGTTGAAAATATTCTTTAAAAATTATAATTAAATTTACAAAAAATATGCTTCTATATATTCTACTAATTAAAAATATGCTTTTGATTGCAAAAGAATAAAGTACATAAACAAAAAATCTGGTATAAATAGGTACATAATAATTTTACTTTTACGCATGTAACATTTTATTTTATGTGCTCATATTGGTCCGTTTAAATGTTTTCATATGTATTGAAAGGAAGTTTGACATTAATTGAATTCACAAAACATGCTGCAAATTAATAATCCTAGCTAAAAAAAAAAAAATTTGTTCTTCCATTATTTTCATTCAAAACTTTTGCTACGTTTTCAAAATTCAATATACTAATATATAATTTATTACACCCCTGCAGCAACTGATATTGAAATTTATAAAATTAACCTATATATTCTTTAATATTCTTTTATTTTGAAATATTCTCAAACACGCAAAAAAAAATGTTGCTATTAATTTACCCGATTCATGATTTGCAAAGATTTTAAACCCCCGTTTAACTGCAAAAGATCAAAAAAAATAATAATATAATTCTGTCCTCTAATTATAGTGGGTAAGAACCCACTACTATACATTACTAAATAACATTTTTTATAATAATTTTTTATAATACATGTAGTTAAACAATAATGTTAAGTTATTCAATGCATTAAACAAATATAACTGTAAAACAATTATTAGTTTTCTTTCGAAGATACACACGGAATAATTGATCAACTGAAATCATGTTGGAAAATCATAATGGACCGCAATAAAACAATAAGTAGCAACGCCGCAGCATGTAAAATGCCATGGAACCCGGTTGGCGTCAACAATACACGTTTAAAGGATTTACCAACAAATCGAAATTTTTCACGTTGACGGTTGATGCATGACTTACCACGCTTTCGTGTCTTTCTAGTGAAAAAGCACACGCACGCACATAGTACACATATATATGCAGAGAATCATAGTTTTTTATTTGTTATCAATAGTATAAAGATAATACTTACTGAGAATTGAAATCCATGAAGGTTTTTGTTTCGAATACTTAATAAGCCGCAAGATCGGTCCACTGGACAAACAAGGTTTGCTCAAAACAAAATGGCTCACGGTTGAAATGAAAAATACAATGATGTCATACGGTGATCGCCTACAAACACACGGCCAAGACCGGGCACAGGAAGGTGAGACAGCCACTGAATATGACGATTGATCGGCGATAAAAGAATAAGAATAATCGTAGACTGGCAAAACATACACGGACGATGAACTGCAAAAATACTAGCGTCAAGTTGCCGTTGGGTGCGTCGGACAAATCACATGGAGTAAAAAATCATATACTTACACCGTTTTTACCACATCTAAGCGTGGTTATGGTACAACGAACACCAGGCGCGTAGCTAGGAATTTCAAAGGGGAGGTGTTATTTAAAATTAATTGACAAAATTATACTGATAAAACTAATACCTTTACCTATAATTTTGTAAAAACGCATTACAAGTGAGTAGATAATGGTTTATGAGAACATTTTTTATTAAAATTTAAAATTTTTTATCTTGTATATTATAATAATTAATAAAAAAAAAAAACTGTTTAAAATTTTAATTAATGCCGGGTCCTTCTTTATTGCTTCACATTATTGTTTTTCGTATTGATAAATAATCGGTTAATGATGCATCTTTATCTTTATAAGACATAAGTATACTTCAGCTGGAAGGGGGGTGTTACTACACCTGTAACACCCCCCCTGGCTACGCCCCTGACGAACACTAATAATGCATTACTATATCAACGTAGGTTTAGTGGGCGTGTGTGTTATGTATGTGTGTGTGTGTGTGTGTGTGTGTATGTGTGTGTGTGTGTTCATGGGTGTGGGATGTGTGTGTGTCCCTCACATGTGGTGGCTATATTTTCTTAAGCAGCCACTGTGATCATATTACAATAGATTTTAATGAATACAATATATTGTGGTATTCTGAAATAGGTATGATCGAACTGGATTTTATTGAATAACGTCAACAGGATATCGTCCGTTTGAATTCGATTAAGGTCCTGTGTCCCCCATGCATATATAAGTACGCATCCTTACCTTTTCGTAATTTCAAACTATTTCAAATTTTATGTACACCTTTCAATATTGCTTACGAATTCCTCCATTCCCACCGTCACCATCACCCCCTCTTCCCACACCACTGTCGTATCACGCAACTCATCCACCGACACCACTGCTACCACCACAACAGCTCGCATCACGCTCCTCAACACACCGCCGCCCTAACAACCACAGTTGCCCTCCGTTACACCTATCACAAATGCCTATCCAGCTCCTTACTCGAATATTATAGACGTGCAATAATCATGCACTGAATCAAAATCTTATTTAAAAAAATATTTTTAAAGAAAATATGTACAAATTTTGACATTTTTCTAACTTACATTAAGCCAAATTTAAAAATTCGTTATTGTTGAGTTTGCATTTTTATTGAAAACGGAAAAATAATAGATACAATTTTAATGTAGGAGAATAATTATTGAAACGGTTTCAAAAAGCTAGACATTTGTACCGATCAGTAATTTTATCTTAGAAAAAAGGATAGTCTAGTACAAATATGTATGTACAGTATGTAAAATATAAATAATTATTATAATTTTATTAAATAGGTTATATTATAAAACTTCAATATTTTTCTTTTTATTCTTATAACTATAAGATAATTGAATAAATTAATAAACTAAATATTAATAAATTGAATAAACTAATGGTCAACATTTTGAATAAAATAACAATAAAAATGAATAATCTTTTAATTTATGGTTATTAATTAAAGTATGAAATATAAATAGGTTGAGTGAAGAAAAATGAATATTAAATATATAACTAGATAATCTGCCAAATTATAAAGATCATTTAACTCAATCGGCTCAGATTAAAATAATTAGTTGATAAAACAATATTTCAAATACCTACTTTTTTTTAACATTTTTTTTTATTAAATTAAAAGTTAAATTATTACTAATATATAGTTTACTTTTACCCTAATATATGCAAAAATAGAGAAAACCATTGATCATTCTATGTAATATATCTTTAAATTGATCAAATAGTATCACTAGAATTTTTGTATAATGGAAAGCCAACTCCAACATACATTCTAATTTTTTTTTTTTTAACAACATTTTTATTTTGAATATGTTTTGTATTATTTATAACATTGCAATTATAGTATATACAGGGGATACTATTTTTAATTCAATGGATTTGACATATGAAACATCAGAATTTGTTTTATGCAAAATTCTACAACAAGAAAAATACTAAAGCATTTATGGCTTTATAAAATATTCAATAATGAGTCCAAGTTAATAGACATTATATGTTCAATTGGTCAATAAGATAAAATATGTGTTATAAGGAATCATTTACTATAAAACAAATTGCTATCATCAAAGTCTTCATTATTGCTTAGTCTAAATGATCCATAATCATATTTTTTATCATATGTTTAGTATCAACATTGGCCTAAAGAAAACTCAAATATAAATAATTATAATTAACAATGGAAATACTACTAACAATATTATTCACCTCATATATAACTTTAAAACACACTACAGGTACACTAAAAAAATTGTTTAGGTACAATTACAGAACGAACCATGCTAAAAAAAATTGTACACAGTTAAGTTAATCTCTTATTCTTCTATGCTTAGTCGATTTACTTAAATTAATTGCTCAATATATATTTATGGGCGATAGATAATAATTTTCCAATAATTTAAAATATATACACAACTCTTAAGTATTTAAAATACATACCAAATACTGTAGACAGTATTATAAACAATAAGACATATTATGCTCACTAATTCCAAATACACAATACTACAATATATATAAACTATTAAAGCTATTGTAGACTGTACAAACGCAGTAAAATGAATCAGAATAATAAACTTAAAAATTGTAATAACATTGATTTTACATACTAGTATTTATATTACAACAACCTATAACAGTACCAACTATCAATAACTATCTATATAATGTTTACCAATAACACAAATTAGTAAAACAACAATAATTATAATGGAGAAGCTCATTATTTGGATTCTGATAGAATGTAAACATTATAGGTAATTGTAACGACAGGTGATTGTATGAAATAACAGAAGCAGCAATTTTTCACATTGATTAAAGTTGCAGTCACAAATTTTTACTCAGATATTGAGATGCAATTGATTATTACTTTTTGTTTATCATACATATAGTAGAACTGATAGTGAATACATTGTATTAACAGTCATTGCTATAATGCTAGTTTATTGTTAAATAATTAATAATATTATATTGACATAATTACCTTGAATCAAAGAATATAATAGAAACGACCCTCAATCAGTTCATAGATTTGTGTATATTTCTCTGGAGGCTCAGTTGATGTTAGCATCAAATTTTTTGAAGGTTCAATATGATGTTGTATCCGTATCAAACAATGTACCGCCATCCAAAGGTATATGAATATAATTATCTATGAATCTTGCCGGCACTACAAATAATAAAAGAAAGTATAAGCCTTGAGTTTCTCACATAAGAATGATCATTGAAAATAATTATTTAACAAAAAAAAAAAAACCCAACTTAAAATACATATAAAAAATAAATAAATGAAAAAATTTGGGATAGATTATCTACCTACATATAATAAGCTAAACAGAAAAAAATTAATTCATGGTTACTCTAAGAATTAATAAATTAACATTAAATTTTGTTGTAGTCGGGTGCCTTCATATATATATCGACGTATATACAGAGGTGGCCAAAAGTTGCGCAACGCCTACCGCCTGTATGGCAACGTGCGTTACGGCGCAGTTTCTCCCTTCCCCCTCGTTTCCGTAACGTCATATTGCAACTGTGGTCTCGTTATCGTGTTAACGTACAAAAACATAATCTATTAGACACAGTTTCGTGTTCGTTATTGTACACTAGATGGAGCCCCATGCCATTATGCGGTTGTGGTTCGTGATTTTTTGAATGAAAACTTCAACAAGTAGATTGGTCGACGTGGGACAACAGAATGGCCCCCAAGATCACCCGATCTCACGCCTTGTGATTTCAGCATATGGGGAGTGATCAAAGATCGAGTTTACAAAACGCCAATCCAAAATTTGATTCATTTGAAAAAGCGAATCGAGGAAGAATTTCAAATTTTAAGCACCGATTATACGTATTTATACAACGCCACAAACGCGGTAAAAAAAAACGTTGTGGAGCAGTTATTGAAGCTGGAGGATATCATTTTGAACATTTTATATAATTGCCGTGAGATTATGTTACTTTGTAATATTCATTTTTATATCCTTTTTTTTATTTGAAGAAATAAACAATTTTTTTACTATTAAAAATTGTGTTGCAAATTTATTACGCGACTTTTGGCCACCTCTGTATAATATTTATTTATACAAACTCGTATATGGTATGTATAAATTAACTGGGTTTCCCTAATGGTTTTTATTTGTCGCTGTATCATAGCATCGGTGACCACGATCGTTATCTGTTAATAACGGGCGGAGCAAGACGTACAGGTAACCGGCGACGACGATCGTTGTCTATTGATAACGGGTACGGCCGCGGCAGTCATATAAAAAGAATTCCACCTCTAATAACTATAAAACCTAGCTAAGAACACTCTCGTAAGCTCATAGATTATTTTACTTTTTGTTTCATTAAAATCGGTTCATTAGTTTGGGTGCTAGGTGGGAACATACATACATTTCATCCTTCTACCGCAGTCTGGTAAAAATTGAGGTTACAAGGTCTTATCACTATCAGTTTGAAATTTTAAAATCGGCGTTTATAAAAGCACTTAATTATACATTAAGAAAACTTAAATTTAAACTTTAAAAATATTTAATTAACAAAAAAAAAATGACCTAAAATAGGAAAAAATAACCAAAAATTTCAAAATTTTCTTTTTACATAAATATGATAATTTACTAGACATATTTTGTAACTGTGCTGAATTTATATTATTAAAATTACAAAAAATATTAAAACAAAAAAAAAAATGTAATCCATACATAAATATTTATTCAAGACTAGGGGCATAGCCAGGGGGCCTGTTATAGGTGTAGTAACATCCCCCCCAGCCGAAGTAAACTTATGTCTTATAAATTTAAAGATGCATCATAAACCATAAGGTACACATATTTATCAAAACGAAATATATACTACAATAACAATAACGTAAAGCGCTAAAGCCGGGACCCGGCATTAATTAAAATAACCGATTACGATAAACAGATAAGCGGAACGTTATTCGGCGCGCATGCGTAACGACTCGTTTTAATAAATAACGTAAATGGAGTGCAACGTTATTTTTAACCGGCGTTGAGCAAAAACTCTTCTTCTTCTTCTTCTTTTACTTCGCCTTCCTCCCAACTATTTGGGGTCGGCCACCCTTGTCCTACACCTCCACTTCACTCGGTCAATCACATCTCCTCTGCACACACCGACAGCCATCATGTCATTCTCCAAAGTCTCCAACCATCTCTTTTTTGGTCTTCCTCTTCCCCTTTTCCCTTCAACGACCATCCCCATAACCACTCTTACTGCATTCGTTTCCTCTCGCCTCATCACATGCCCAAACCATCTCAGCCTATTTTCTCTCATCTTGTCCACAATTGGCGCTACTACCTCTCACGTATTCATTCCTTATTCTATCTTCTCTTGTCACTCCACTCAACCATCTAAGCATTCTCATTTCCGCGACACTCATACTTTGTTCTATTCTCCTGTTAACCGCTCAACACTCTGAACCATACAGCATAGTTGGTCTCACTACACTTTTATAAAATTTACCTTTCAGCCTAATTGGAATTCTCTTATCGCATAACACGCCCGATGCTTCTCTCCATTTCATCCACCCGCACTTAATCCTATGTTTTACATCCATGTCAAAGCCCCCGTCCTTTTGAACAAAAGATCCTAAATATTTAAAGCTCTCAACTTCACCTATCACATCACCATCTATTGTCAGTTGTCTCCTCATTCCTTCAACTTCTTGGTCTCTTTGTCCAAAATCATACTCAATATACTCAGTTTTATTTCTACTAATTCTCAATCCCTTTTCTTCGAGGACTAACCTCCACTCATTTACCCTATTATTGACAACTTCCAGGTTTTCTCCTATCAGAACTATATCATCCGCAAACATCATACACCATGGTATCTCACCCTGTATCTCCTTTGAAACCTCATCCATTACCACTGAGAACAGGTAGGGGCTTAGAGCTGAACCCTGGTGCACACCTACTCCTATACTGAAACCTTCTGATACTCTACACCGACTCTTGACACTAGTACTCGACCCTTCATACATATCCTGGATCAAATTAACATATATTTTTGGGACATTTTTCCTTATTAATGCCCACCTTAAAACTTCCCTTGGCACCCTGTCATACGCCTTTTCTAAATCTATAAACACCATGCATAGTTTTTTATTTTTTTCTCTGTACTTCTCTACTATTTGCCTAACACAAAATAATGGCTCCATTGTCGATTTTCCTGGCATAAAACCAAACTGGTTTTCTGATATCGACGTCTCACTTCTTATCCTCTTCTCTATAATCTTTTCCCAGATCTTCATACTATGACTCATGAGCTTTATTCCTCTATAGTTCCCACATTCTTGTATATCTCCTTTTCCTTTAAATATTGGTACAATAAAACTCTTTCTCCAATCTTCTGGCATTTTTCCCTCTATCAGTACCTTATTAAAAAGATTTTTCAACCACCCAATGCTTACATCTAGAGAGCAAAAACTCTCTATTATTTAAAACCGTTCGGTGTCATTTTATCGTTAACTCGTTTTAAGCACGATTTAGGACATCTTTTCATGCAGCGTATACATAAAAATAAACGTTTACAACTTCATCATTATTGATTATCATGATGAACTATCGTAAAACCACAAAATAACCAGAAGGCTCACTTATTTAGAATTACACGGGTTCTTAAGGGGGATAGATTTTCAACACCTGGTGGGATAACAGTGTAGCCTGTATATAGATAATAACCAATTGTACAACAACAGAATTATTTGGTCCCGTATTACAACGTATTTATACAATAAATATTGTACATAATTTTATTGTATAATAATAATTAATAATGTTTAAGTTAAACTAAAAAAAGTTTAACTTTAACTTTTAACGCTTTTAGCAGTAAAACATTTTAACTATTTATAGTCACATAAATATTATTTATTTTTTCATAGTAAAACATTAATTACACATTTTTATAAATACATTAATACATAATACTAAAACTACAATATCTTAAAGAAAAATTATTATATTTTTTTTTTTTTTACAAATGTTTTAAAATAGATAGATTTCTTTTTTTTCAGTTTGTTTCAGACAACAAAGTCCTAATTAAAAATTTAATTGCAGTAAAAATTCTAAAACGTACATTATAAAGTAGATATTTCATTGTGGATCCAATATTATCGTAAGTAGCAATAGAAGAAAAATTGTCAACAAATATATCTTCTAATTTAATTACATAATTATAGAACTCATCGT
The DNA here is from genome assembly GCA_034509805.1 of Sipha maydis. NCBI lineage: Eukaryota > Metazoa > Arthropoda > Insecta > Hemiptera > Aphididae > Sipha > Sipha maydis. The sequence goes on from JASXSY010000427.1 coordinate 264,238, forward strand.
GAGATATTAATAGCTTACCAAAATTGGAAAAGTCTTTTACAGAGTAAGATTTGAAAAAAGTTAAGAGTATTACTGACAGCTCTAAGAGATTAATTTGAATCACTTTCAATAATATCAATCGATTTCAAATATTCAGTTGTAATGGCAATTAAGCAAGTATTTAATAATGAAGTATCGGTGCAATTGTGTTTTTACCATTTAAACCAATCTATCTGGCGAAAAGTTTAAGAGTTGGGATTAGCCGTTAGATATAAACAAGACAAAAAATTTAGAGAGGCTGTAAAAATGATTCCTGCCTTAACATTTCTTCCTGCAAATATAAAAAAAAGGTAATTTATACTCTTTTTAATGTATAAATTTATGTAATCTTTCAGTATTTAAAAAAAATGTAGAAATGTCACTACTATCCAATTCTTTTAAATCATTGTAAGAATTAGACGATATTTTGGTGTATTTTGATTCAACTTACATCAACGGGACATACAAATCTATAACAAAGGAGTACGGTACAACTCGTTTTCTACGACGTCCACCAATATTTTTATCGCACATGTGTAACGTTTACAATGCTACAAAAGAAGGCTTTGGTCGGAGCAACAACGCGACAGAAGGGTTCAACAATGAATTAAAAAATATTGTAAGAATTAAACATCCTAACTTATATGTATTTATTGAATCAATACAGATGTACAATGCGTCTGCAACGACTGCATTGATACAACAACAAAATTAAATAATAAATGTACCGAAAATACTTAGTTTTAAGGAAAATAAATTACAATCATATGTTACAAGATTTAAATATAATGACGATAATGACATTTTATATTATTTAAAAAAAAATAAGTCAGTTGACCTAAAATATTATTCATTTATTCATTTTTACGAAATTTTGTGTTGACTTATTATTATTCTGATTCATTTAAATTTTAACTATTTGTAATATTATATTGTATGAATATTGATAATGTATTTGTATATTTTGTAATATTGTAATTTAAACATTAAATTATTCAAACCAAATGTGGACAAGATGAGAGAAAATAGGCTGAGATGGTTTGGGCATGTGATGAGGCGAGAGGAAACGAATGCAGTAACAGTGGTTATAAAGATGGACGTTGAAGGGAAAAGAAAAAAGAGGAAGACCAAAAAAGAGATGGTTGGAGACTTTGGAGAATGACATGTGGTGTGGGCTGTCGGTGTGTGCAGAGGAGATGTGATTGACCGAGTAAAGTGGAGGTGTAGGACAAGGGTGGCCGACCCCAAATAGTAGGGAGGAAGGCGAGGCAAAAGAAGAAGAAGAAACATTAAATTATTCATTTAAAATTAATGTATTTAGATTATCAAAGTATGTCGGGGACCGAACGTCCTATGGCTAATAATTTTCCCGGACGAAACGTCCTATCTTAAAAATTGCCGGGTACGAAACGTCCGTAGACTGATTTTTTGTCGGGGACGAAACGATGGGCGCCAAACGTCCGCGATTCGTTTATCTATAGTGATAACATCAAAAATGTGTAGATTCAGTTTCAGAAGCAAAAGATAATTTTTAATTATTTTCAAATCCTGACCACACTGATATCCCAAACATTTTGCACTTATTTTCGAGTTCTCATTAAGTGAGCCTTCTGGTTATTCTGTGTGCCAACCGACAAAATGGCGGAAACTGATAAGCCAAACTTCAGTAAATATCGACAATACCTTATCTAGTTAGTATAGAAGTCTGTGCGTAAAACTTACAATATCAACCAATATGTCTGCATGTTATCACACTTATCTGTTCTGTGATAACAAAAAAAAACTTATCAATAAAATATCGAAGCATTAAGTTAATAAAATAATTAAAATAACATTTTTTTTTTTTTCAATAATAATAATATATAAAGACAAAAAAATTGAAATTTAAAAAAAAAATGTTTTTATAAAACATTATCTATTTACTTATAATACATTTTTACAAAAAGTATATGTAAAGGTATTAATTTTATGTGTATAATTTTGTCAATTAATTTTAAATAACACCCTTTTCCTTTGAAATTTCTAGCTATGTACCTGTTCAAGACAGTTCATGTTAAATTACAACAAAATTAAATAAATTCATAAAGCATATATTTCACGCGTATTTGTATGATATCAACGGACAACCATGATAATAATGTTTATCGCATGGTTACAGGGCATATAAATCTTTACTATTGATAACATGTGCTTGTTTTACAATCAAAGCAAGGCTTATAGATTATAACATAATTTTAATACTAATAATTATAATTCTACTCAACTAGTTGATAACACCAAATTTTTATGTATACATTTCAAAATTCAAGTGTCAAAAATGTATTATTTTATTTTTTATTTTTATCCATACAATTTAAAAATTCCAATATTTTTAAAAACTTTTTCTCGTTAAAAGAAAAAAATTATATTAAATATGTTTTTTACAAATGTTTTTATTTAATTTATAAAAAACATTTATAAAACAAATTTTTTTAAAACATAAATAATTCATTTTATAGAAAATGTTTCAATGAAAACAAACTAAAAATGTTTCATAAAAAAATTCGTATTATTTATTACGACTTAAATTTTTATTCCATCTCATTTCCCAAAAATCCCGTTTTGAAATGGTTAAAATGAAAAATATACGCATTTTTCATTTTTCAGCGTGCGTTTAAAATTTGGGATTTATTAATTAATAATGAATAACAAACATTATTTTTTCGTCCAAAGAAGTATAAAAATACGATACGATAAGACATAATGACTGTATAATTAACCTAACCTCTATATGAAATTGATTATTATGATAAAAACTGATAAAAATTACTGTACTACTAGTAAAATATTTGGTTTAAAAGTTGCTCAAAAATATTTGTTAGCTATTGATGGAACTAATAATTGAAAACATCTTACTGATCGCAAAAAGACTCATGAATGTCGTTCTTATAATTTATTTGCTGAAATAATTCGAGGAATTTATCTAGGAAACCAAAGAGTTGATATTGGATTAAATGATTCAAATAATATACAAATTGCTGAAAATCAACAATTGTTTTAACTATGTTCAAGGCTATTTTATTTTTAACAAAACAAAATTTAACTTTTCAAATCCACCAAGAAGATTTTCTGTTAAGTAATAGTGGACATTTTTTAGAGCTTATTCATCTTGGTGATTATAATCCTTATATTTCTATCCATTTATTGACTATAACTAAGAATTTAATAAAAAAAAATCAGAATTACTTATATATCAAATAATACACAAAATAAAATACTCTTAATTTTAAGCAATATTATGAGAGGAAAAATCATTAATGATTTAAATGGAAGTGTATTATTTTCTATTATTATTGATACCACTTCAGATCTTACTCATTTAGAACAATTGGTATTTATTGTGTGATATGTAATGGATAATAGTGATATACAAAAGCATTTATTATCAGTTAAAGTAACTAAAGATGCAACTAGCAGACTTTTTTGGTTCATTCTCTAGTATTTGTGAAAAATATAATATAAATTGGAAGAAAAAAGTATGTGCTCAAGCTTTTAATGGCATTAGTTCAATGTAAGAATCCTGAAATGGATAATAAGTTATTTAAGAAATAGAACACAAATCGTAAATATAAATGGTACCCTAGGAGACGAAAAAAAAAATTGTATGTGGAGTACCCCAGGGCAGTGTACTAGGACCGATTTTTTTTATTTTATATATAAACAATATTTGTAATATGACTGTAGACGGGAAAATTATAACGTATGCAGACATTACATGTCTGCTATTTTCAGACTACTCGTGGGATTTTGTAATTGACAAAGCAATAAATGAAACAAAAAAAGTAGTCAATTATCTAAATAAGCGAAACTTACTCCTAATATAAAAAAAACTTTTTTTATGACTTTTACCATAAACAACACACACATTCCAATTGACGATTTAACAGTTCACATCTGTAAAAACCAAAACGAATGCAATGACATAAATTGTAAAAAAATATTTAGAGTACAAAGAATTCGTTATTGGGATATAATATTTGACGAACACTTAAGATGGCACTAACATATTAGTAATCTAGTAATGTGATTACGCACAGCAGTACATCATTTTCTTTCTCTAAAATCAATTTTACCAGTGGAAATTATTAGAACTGTATATCCGTCTCTTTATCAAGCTATATTCCAGTATGGTATATAATATGGGGTGGCCTCACAGAAAATAATCTAAAACCACTTAAACTACAACAAAACAAAATAATAAGAATTTGCCTAAACAAACATAGTCTTGATGGTTCTACACAAACAAATTATTTAGAACTCAGAGTTTTGCCAGTAAAACTAGTGCATGCAAAATTCGCAATTTTAAGGGTAAAAAAAAAACATTATTTATACCTGGTTTTCCGCAGAAAAATTAGAAAATAAAAAAGAATGTAGAGTATACAATATAACTGTAAATTATGTAAACACAACTTTTGGTCAAAGATTCTTGGACTATTTTGGTCCGGTCTGTTACAACAAATTGGACCTCGAAACAAAAAAAAATGTATGTTCTAAATTTTATGATACTGCTAAACAATATATAAAAAAATGGCTTTTATGTAACTTAGATAATAATTACTATGATTAAATTACCTATATCCAAGCATATATCACAACTACTACTCAAATTATTTAAAATGTATTAAAATATGTATTAAAATGTATTAAAATTCTGTATATCTTAATATTTTCCCCTCGCTTCTTCGCGTGCTCTATTTTTAATTCTCTTATATAGTTTGTAATAACTTAATAAATGTATATATTACTTTATTTTTATTTTTATTCCTAATCGTAATGCACCATTATTTAGTGTAATGTATCTATTGTATTTTTTTTTTCTTCTTCTCTCCTCTTTATCTTATTGTGACCTATCTGTATTTTGTCTTAATTATCATGTAAATATTTATCTAAACTCTCTATCTCCGACACAAGCATTGCTTAACAGAGGTAGATAAATTGCTAGTACTATTATATACAATTTAAATATATTGTACACTTTGTATTTTCAATTCAATAAAAAAAAAATAAAATAATAAATGGTCAACGATTGGGCATACAGTTATAATTAATTGGTTCTGTATTTTTATACAATAATAATTAAAGCAATTATAAACCATTAATCAAATACTATATAGACAGTGGTGTAAAAACGAACAACAGAGTTCATATGAGATCAAGGTATATAGGAGGTTCTCAACAAACTCATATTCAGATGTGTTTTAGTCTGGTCTTAGCAAGCATATTCACACCAGTTATTTTTACTTAATAAATTAATGTTTTAAACTTAGAATATTTTACAATAAATAGTATTTAATTTAAAATTGATTTATATTTGAAAAACCCTTTCCACTCTTTCCAACACAAGAACCGTTGAATTGATGGCAATTTGTATAGGTTTAATTTTATTCTACTTAATAACATATACAGAATTTGTTACTAGAAAGATACTGGTCAATTCGTACTCTAGAAACCTTTTAGTATTGTATTATTATTATTTTTATTATGTATTTAAATAGGTTTTTGTTACTAGATAAACTTTTATTTAATCCCTCAAATTTTAAAGTGATTATCAGAATGTCAGATTAGTTAGTCCAGAAATAAAAAATTGCCTTTTTTTATTATTTAATTTTTAAATTTTTATAAATTTATTTATTTTAAATTGTTTTTATGAATACAAGTAATTTTATTTTATTTTATTTATTTATTTGAAATTTTAATTAATTGTTAAAACTATATTTTTACATCATGTAAATTTAAAATTATTTAATTTCAGTAACTGGAAAAATCTGTTATAAAATCTGTTAAAAGGTTTATGTATTTCAGTTCTGTATAAATTAAAAATATATACCAGTTATGCAAAATCTTTGATAGTTAATGCTGAAGTATAAACTATGAGATATAGTAACAGTCCTTTTCTAACTTAGATTTTAAAAAAGAAACAGATCATTTTAAACAATAAAAAAGAGTGTTATGAGTATATAAGGAAATTGTGCCTATATATTTAGAACTTGAACAATTCAAAGTTGTTGCCTTCTCAAAAAATTAATACCACGACCACTATAGATTCTGTACCATGTTATTTTTTGTAGATTCAATATTATTAGAAGACAAATATGTTTAAAAATTTTCAACTTAAGTTTCTAATATTTGAGAGGATTGAATATAAAATTTTGTATTGATATCAGTATTTATATTTTTTATTATAGGTAATTCAAAATCAGTTAATGTCAAAACTAGATAAATTGCATTTCTAAATTGCTAACTTAATAATTTTCATAAAACAATTTATCTGATACAACCTCTTCTTGTAATATCCTTTGTTTAGTCCTACTACTTTTTATAATTTTTTTGTATAAGTATAAAATCAAATAAGTATTTATAATAATTCAAATAAATTTTATTTTATATTTGTTAAGTTATTTTTTTACATTGATAATATATTTAAATTAATTTTTAAAAGTTTTCTAAACTGAAATATTTAAGATTGTTTTAATTTTTAAAATAAAATTCATCAATAATATTATACATTATAATAGTTAAAATTAACATAATATAATTCTTAATAACATACTTATAGCTTGTGCAAGTTAAATATATTTATTATTACTTTAAATATTGATAGTTTATATTAATTTAATTTCAAATATTTTTCTTATTAATATTATAATAATATAATATAATAATTTTTCTTATATAATATATTCTTTTATCACATTATGTGACCAAAAAATACT